>CM068961.1:34888453-34903801 GCA_035128595.1 Eptatretus atami | reverse complement strand
CTGTAACTTCCGGGTACATGTCCCATGCTTTCCAGCACGACTTTTTCCCCTTCCCCGAAAATGCCGATGTTGTGTCACATCCAGTGAATGCGTGGAAGATAGGCATTGCTTGGTTGGTGGTGGGGCCCACTAAGCTCAGCTGTCAAGAGTCAATAATTATCATTGATCATCACACATTCATTGTCTTATCACATCATTGAGATGTTATTTTCATCCTGTTATCCATAATCATATTAGAAATTTAAAAAGAGGAATATCCCTCAAGACTTAGTATAGGTATTATTGCTCAGTATGAGAGCTGGCAATAATAACAACACTGGTACAGGCCTCAAAACCACCCATGCCTTCATTCCAATAAAGTCAGCCAATAATAGGGCAAGGTAGTCAGACTGCAAGGTCACATTTTCAATTTTGGGAGGGGGGGGGAAATAACTCTGCTGTGAGCAACAGATCTGCATGTATCATCATCATACATGAAAATGTTCATAAAACATAAGCTACCTATATTTTTGGATTCATAAAATACATTTACCTTCTTCACGTTATATTAAATAAATAATAATAATAATAGTCAGCCATAGGGCAGGGTAGTCAGATTGCAAGGCCACATTTTTTTTGGGGGGGGGGGGCAATAACTCTGCTGTGGTTGAGGAAACAGATCTGCATGTAATGTAGATCCACATCAATTGAAAATCATTTTTCCGGCGGGTGGCTGGCGTCGTAAAAATCGCCATTGTTTTGCACAACTACAACCAAACAACATGCCTCTACTACACCATTCGGATGTATGGACTAGTAAAATCATATTTGATGTCATAACGCGACCTACCACTCCCTTTTCGACCCCAAAAATGGATTTTCTAACGTGAAAGAATGACATGAATTCAGAGCACAACTTACTGCCGCCATTGTTGATGTTCCATAGTTCCTCCGCGCAGAGCACCGTATAATTAGGGCGGGTCGTCAAATTCGCGCGTTCCTCCACACCGATGCTCCGGCGTCACGCCCATCGATCTGGGCCAAGTTTAGGCCCGTTTGGTACTTCCAGAGATTAATTTTTAAAAAGGAGACAGCGACGATCGATTCTCTGTTCAGTACCAAACGGGCCTAAACTTGGCCCAGATCGATGGGCGTGACGCCGGAGCATCGGTGTGGAGAACGCCGAATTTGACGACCCGCCCTAATTATACGGTGCTCTGCCGGAGAACTATGGAACATCAACAATGGCGGCAGTAAGTTGTGCTCTGAATTCATGTCATTCTTTCACGTTAGAAAATCCATTTTTGGGGTCGAAAAGGGAGTGGTAGGTCGCGTTATGACATCAAATATGATTTTACTAGTCCATACATCCGAATGGTGTAGTAGAGGCATGTGTTTGTTGTAGTTGTGCAAAACAATGGCGATTTTTACGACGCCAGCCACCCGCCGGAAAAATGATTTTCAATGATGTGGATCTACATTACATGCAGATCTGTTTCCTCACCACAGCAGAGTTATGCCCCCCCCCCCCAAAAAAAATGTGGCCTTGCAATCTGACTACCCTGCCCTATGGCTGACTATTATTATTATTATTTATTTAATATAACAAGAAGGTAAATGTATTTATGAATCCAAAAATATAGGTAGCTTTATGTTTTATGAACATTTTCATGTATGATGATGATACATGCAGATCTGTTGCCTCACAGCAGAGTTATTTCCCCCCCCCTCCCTCCCAAAATTGAAAATGTGACCTTGCAGTCTGACTACCTTGCCCTATTATTGGCTGACTTTATTGGAATGAAGGCATGGGTGGTTTTGAGGCCTGTACCAGTGTTGTATTATTGCCAGCTCTCATACTGAGCAATAATACCTATACTAAGTCTTGAGGGATATTCCTTCTTTTAAATTTCTAATATGATTATGGATAACAGATGAAAATAACATCTCAATGATGTGATAAGACAATGAATGTTGTGATGATCAATGATAATTATTGACTCTTGAAGCTGAGCTTAGTGGGCCCCACCACCAACCAAGCAATGCCTATCTTCCACGCATTCACTGGATGTGACACAACATCGGCATTTTCGGGGAAGGGGAAAAAGTCGTGCTGGAAAGCATGGGACATGTACCCGGAAAGTTACAGACACATTTCTGGATATCGTCGCGCACCCGTTCATTCACGTGTTGAGTGGTCATCCAATGTTCGCAATAATTGAAAGATTCGTCGTTATTCTGTACGATCCCAAGAGCAGTTCCGGCAGTGTGAATGAACACGCAGTACTCTTATTTCAACAACTCGTACCATCCCTCGAGAGACTGCCGCCGACTCGGAATGCCTTAATAGAGCACTTCAAGAGGTCCATCCTTCAAGCGAGTATATGGGTGACGAGTGACAATCCTGATATGCCTCACTTCTCGCCTGCTGATTTCGGCGGATATCCGTGACTGGAGGAACGTCATGGACTCCACTGTGGACCACACGTCCTCCCGTGTCCCAAGTCTGCAGAGAGTTCATAAAGTGCGGATGCACCAAAAGAATGCTGCGTCTGCAAGTGTAAGAATGCCCCATTTGGATTGCACGAGCCTCTGCAAGTGCCCTTGCAACAGGAACAAAAATAGGAGGCAATAAACGTGAGTACAAACTTACATTTCATTGCCGTTAAGCATATCCAGCCGTGGTCAAGGTGACCTGAATGAAACAGTGTTAGGTACACGTCGCTGTTTTTCCACTTGACCATTCGTCACGTACCGCGTTGTGGATGTTTCCTGGCTCAGCATCCAGTTTTCGGTATTATTGCTCGTATCATATTATACGAATTAACTAGTTTCTGATCCTGTTAATATGCTGTTCAGAATGTTTTCTTATGTGCATTTCTCTTGCGTGCGCATCGAATTTAAAGCTCCATGCGCAAAATTTCGAGATTTCAAAAAACAGGTGTTATATTCTAACGTTATTACATTTGTTTAGTATATTATAATACTGTCGATTGAAAAGTGAAATGTTTACACCATCCTGAAGTGGTCTCATCAATTATGTTGAGATTTTTGAAAAATCGACTTGTATTGTAAATTGGTGTGATTGTACCTTTGACCTTGAAATTGACCTCAAAGTCAAGGTCGGACGTGTCTCCTTTTCTCAAAATGTTTACTTTGGTGCCCTCATCTACATGCCAAATGTGGTGCTTTTGTCCAGTCTGTCACTGTTTGGCCATTTTTTTTACCCTAAATGACCGGACTAAAGCCTTTGTAGCTACGTGAAAGGTAATATTAAATGATCCCCAACCCCCATTCATTAGGAGGTGTAGTGAAGTGTATTAGGCCCCACAAAAGAATACAAAAAATCATTATTTCTTCAAAATGCCAACAGGATAAAAACAGCACCAGGCAATTCTGGGTACACCTACTCTATTATATCGAGTCGGATTGGTAATCCTCCAACAGATATTAGGGGAGAATTCCCCTTTTACATTTCTCAGGAAAGTCCCTGATCCCCCCCCTCCCCATTAGAAACACCAATGTACAAATGTACACAACCTATGGAGTGAAACATTTACTATTCCATCCAGGATTCTACTCATAATTGAGCTCTCTGGTCTGTGTTTGAATCTTATAAAGTCAAATGTAAATGCAAACTCCCATTTGAGAGTTGGACATGATGGGTGCTGCTTCGAAACATGCCATGCTTCAGAGAAATACGCAACCTGCATTTTCTGCATTTAAGCTTTTCTTGTTGAACAACCCACATTGTCTTTCAGCAAAATAGGCCATTGTGTTCCGTTGTTATGGTTAATATCTCTGGCACAGGGTGATGGACTAATGGCATTTACCTTTGCCTTCATTACCTCATGACGTAATATCTTGGGTTTCATCACAAACCATCACAAACCAATGGTTTATCTCTCACCCATGTAGAACTGCCTGCATCACACTATGGCACCCTCTGCCAGGCCTGTGCTCCTGGCTACTATGGTGATGCTACCCAAGGACACCTCATGACTGCAACCTTGTGCTTGCCCCCTCACTACACCAGAAAACCGTCAGTTTCCACACTTATTGAACTGGCCTTAATTTCTCGGACACCTGCCCCCTCCTATGTTTTGCAGAGGTTGGTGTTGAGTGTAACTGTAGGTAATGTGCTATTTTGCTGTCATGAAGAGCTGAAGTGAAGATGCAAGTTTGTGGATAAAAGGAATGAACAAGATGCACTCCTGTGATGTTTTTGGGTCATCTATAAGCTACATGTGCAGGAGGGTTTGAATTTGAGAAGAAATATCACTGAAAAGGGAAAGGAAATAGAGACAACAGAAAAGAAAACTGAGTAGAATGGATGGAGAATGAGAGGAAGCAAGGATCTATGGCACATAATGGTTGGATTGTTAGGGGTTAGGGTGGGGGGGGGGGGAGGGAGAGGGGTGGGAGGGTAGTAAAAATGTAAAGGGCAAAAACCTGCTGCATCATGTTTATAATGTCCTCTACATTAAGGTCTGGTGTTACATTTGCCTCACCACATATGTGATAATAAATTGTGAAGAACTCATGAATACAGGAAAAAATGATTTGTTTGGACATGCATGTGATGGAGAATTGCAGCCTGATGATGGAGAGGGGTATAAATATGTACACAGCAAGGAAAAATTGATCATGGTGAAGATGCAGCATTTTTGTGCAGGTTCTCCAACACATGTGAAAGTACTGCAGATGCTGAGTATCGCTGCACGTCCTGCCAGCCAGGATACATTGGCCGCTACTGCGAAAGGTGAGCTACCATACACCACCAAGCAACTTGTGATGCCAAACAAATCGTGCCGCAAAGCAACTCGTGTCAACAAACAATCGTGCCGCCGAGCAACTCGTGCCGCCAAGCAACAGATATCACCAAGCAACTCGTGCCACCAAGCAATGTGTGCCGCCAAGCAACTTGTGTTGCCAAGCAACTCGTGTCGCCAAGCAACTCGTGCCACTCGGAAGTTCAGAAGTGAACGGATTCGCATCTCACCATACCCTAATTTAATATTAATAACTAAATAAATAACTAACTATTTTTGTGAATCATTGAATCTAAAACACTGGATGTTGGGCCGGCTAGAAATAAGTTCAGGCGGGAGTGGAGACAGCAATAGAGGCGGAGATGATAGTAGTATTTGGTAAATGAGACGAAATATTCTAATAGTTTGTAATTCCATTGATTGAAAAATTAGGGTATGGTCAGATACGATTACGTACACTTCTGAACTTCCTAGGTGAAAGGACTGCATTTTCGAACTCAGTGGGGTCGATTTACTCTAAGAAATGTTTAGGACGGAACAAACAAATTAATTATAGATTAGAAAATATCGAAATGAGTAGGATTAGTTACTCAACTCCAGTAATGATAAATCTGTTTTAGGTCATATTTTCGAAATGGTAGTGAATTCAATGTCGGTGCAGTCATTTCTTAGAGTAAATCGACCCCATAGAGTTCGAAAATGCACTCCATTTCCACCTCGGACATCCAGAAGTACCCGTAATCGTACCTGACCATACCTAATTTAACCAACTCATGAAACTAAAAGTCGTCTATGGAGCGACCTCTAAATCACCTCCGATCAACTTAAAAATTTTATGCGCGTTATTGAATCATAGTAATAATTTAAAGCTTGTGGAGACAACATCTGAATTTTTATTTATTTTTGCTGTTTTTGGACCACCCTAATGCACATAGACACTTTTGGTCCATTATGACCTCAGCGCTAGTCTTTCAAGAGAAAGACATTGCACAAATGATTCAGGGATTTCTCCGCATGCTGCCATATCAGGCTCTGTGGACAGGATCCCACCTGCTCCCGGGATCTATGACGTCGCAGAGCCCTGGTCGGAAGAGGTCCTTGGGCCAGGACCGTTTCCCACAGATGTGATTCCACATACTTGCAGAGGCACATGGTAGCAGATTTCCTGTTGTAGATCATAGAATATGCATCAAGAAGGGAAACAATTCCTGCACACAATTGCTCACACAAGGAGTTTCCTTCTCATTTTATTTTTTATCCCATCCCCAGGTGTGCACCGGAATACAAGGAGATCCACGCATCCCTGGACAGCGTTGTATACTTGCAGGTGGGTGCACAAGGAGAAACAACACAAACTAAATCTCTTGATTTCTTAAGCTTAAAAACACTATTTTACCCATTGTTTTCATTGATGTCATGGTGATTTAATTATTTAATTTGTTAACTCTCAAACAGGCACATGGTGCCTATTTTCAGGACTCCATAACATTCCACTTACCTATTGTGGAAAAAAGTTTCCTTCTATCTCTCCAGTCATTCATTAACATACTTCTCAAGTATCCGGCATTTCAATTGCAGAACTCTTCGTGAATATCCTTCTATTTTTCACTTTTGGAATGTGGATTTGAATCCATTGAATGTGCAACACACCCCTTTCGAGCGTAATGGTGTGATGTTAACAAGATTCTCAGCATTAAATGCGTTTGATCACTCTCACTGATTAAGTTAAGAATAAAGAAAACTGTAATGTATAAATCTATCCATCCAGGTTGGTGGAGCAAAATACATATATTTGTGTCAGGGCTAATAATCCCCCTGCTGCAGAAAGAGGTGAGTAAATCACTTGAACTCCGGCACGTGTACAGGCAAAAAATGTAAGGCGTCTCCCCCTTTATTTGAGCAGTGAATAGGTAGCAGACCGCTGCCTTGATTGCTCCCAAAAATAAAAACAACCTGAGTTAAGTACATGAAGCAAAATCGTGTGTACTGCTTATGTGCATATACAGGGTGATTGAAAAGTCCTGGGCACATGCAATACCGTTTATTTAGCTTGTTCTGTTTACAGTAAATGTTGGAAAATGGTCTCCACAAACTTCCAGATGCATATGCCTCATTATATTTTTATTTTTTTCCCGAAAAACACGGGCCAGTTCAAGTTGCCAGATAGTATGGATGACATTGATGATGACTTCGCTGAGTTCCTCGAGAGTGGAGGGATTATTTTGTCCACTTCACCTTTTAGTGCTCCAGACAAATAATAACAAATGCTACTAAAAACGTCCTTTCTTCGAGAGTCCGAGCATTCCATCTGCAACTTAGTCAATCCTGTGGAAATAGAAAAACATTGATTAACATTTTCAGGTGCACAGGGACTTTTCGATCACCCTGTTTAATACATGGTTTTTATATAGCTCAAATAATTCCAATTGCACTGGTCCATCGGCTACACCAGAGGCCGAAGGCCTAAGGGCTGAAACCTGAGGCCTATCCGTACGTTCACCTTGATCACAGGCCGATGATGCCAATTGACTCCAACCTTTTGATATTTGATGATCCTTTTAACAGTTGCTATACGTTGTTTTACACTGAATGGAAAACTTATAGGAGTGCATGGCCATTGTGACTATGACACTTCCAAAGATGTCTTAGGCAATCAAAATGGCAGACATGTGATTTTTGTGGGTGGCTGCAGGCCAGCTGTCCTACCAATGGCTATCGTGTGGACATACATGTATACAAAACACTTGCTCCATTTATATGCAGATTTAAATTGTTTAAAACCACTATTATTAAACATTATTATTTTTAAATAACATTGATAATTTATTACTGCATGAATGGAAAAATTCCTCTGACTGTGAAATCTCAATGTCTGCTTCTTCTTCATGTGACTGGACAGAAGCATGTTAATATCAATTATTAATATTATTATTATACCATTAGATACCATTATTGCCATGATCATCAGAAGGAATTGACTGATTGATCTGTGGTTATAATATGTTTTTTTTTTCCTTCCGGGAGGTGTGTGGACCAATCTTAGCCTATACACTGCCTATACATCATGTATATGCCCATTTTTAATCCAAATTTCCCTCAATGCGAGTATTAAACAAGCTAGCAACATATATGAATGGGGTTATGCATCGAATAGAAGTCATAATTGGGCCTGATCGGCTTCAGGGAAATACCCCATGTCACACTTGAAGCCATGACAGGGAGAAATGTCATATGAGGACCCAATATATGTTATAAGCAATCCAATAAGGTCAGGTCAGTATGGAGTATACACGGAGCAGCATTTTGCTACATCCACTTTCTGTCGGACTCCAGGGTCTCCGTCTGCCATCCCCAGGCAGATGCCTGCCCAATCCCATCTCCTTGAGATGCTGATCAACCCTGCTGCAACCACGAAGCTGGTTGTCGGCCCCATTTGCCTCTCCCCTCACGAGTATCCTCGCTGAGAGATCTGTAAGCAGGATCAGCGTCAGGAAAACGAGCCACATGTCCATACAGCAGCAGCTGATGCTCACAGACGATGCAGGTAACAAATCTCATATTGAGTCTCTCTCAGCAACTGCTCATTGACACAAAGTCTGACCAGCGATAGCGAAGGCTTCTCCGAAGTGACCGGTACCAAAGAAATTGAAGTCAACGCCTCAGATCCCTTGTCAGAGTCCAAGTCTCACATCCGTAGAGCAACACTGGAAGCATCAAGGACCTGAAGACTCAGACATTTGTCCTGCACAGGTACCTGGCAGTACCACACCCCATGATCCAGTAAATCCATGACTCCCCAGGCCTGACTCAGACATCTATTGACTCTGTTCTCACAGCCAGCAGAAACATGAATATCACTGCCAAGGTAAGTGAATCTCTCTGTGACCTTAACATCCTCGCCACAAACGGGTGCAGAAAGATAGCAGCATCCAAAATATGTCAGTGAAAGCCTGGATCTGGTTTTGACCCAGGAAACCTGTAATCCAGTGCTCCGACTCCTCATTCAGCACTTTGAGGGCCCTCAAAAGGATATCTTGAGTCTCTGCAAAGATAACCGCATCATCTGCAAAATCAAGGTCAGATAGCTTGACATTCCCAAACGATGCATCGCAGCCTGATCTCTCCAACATCTTTTCAAATCCAGTCCATACAAGCGCTGAAAAGTCTGGGGCCAGTACACACCCCTGACAAACTCCAATAACAACTGGAAATAAGTCAGAGATGGTGTCACCACATCTCACAGCACTCTCAGAACCAGAGATAGTTCAGGCATTAGATGATCAGTTCGGTGGCACCCCATGAAGACCAAGAATCCTCCAGAGGGCATCCCGACTTCACTGAATCGACGCTTTACATAGTCAACATAAGCTGCAGCAGCCCTGCCGAAACTCTCGTCTGCATTCAGTGAGGACCCGAAGAGCAAGGATACGTCAATCGTTGACCTCTTTGGTGTAAAGCTGACTGCTCTGGATGCTGGTGCTCAAGCAGATGTGGCGAACCCCATCGATTAAATTATTTGAGCAAAGACCTTGCCCGACACTGAGAGCAGCATCACCTTTCGGTAGTATGTTTGCAGTCCTGGCAATCACCCTTCATTTTCCAGAGAGGACAACAAGAATCCTCTTCCAATCAGTTTGATGATACCTGTGTTCCAGGCAGAGCACAGAACTGCATGTAATGACACGAGTACAGCATGTTCACCAGCATTGAGGAGTTATGCATGGATGCCACAAGATTCCAGGAGCTTTAACCCTTTTCAACCGGTTCACCACACCCTGTGTTTCCACAAAAGAAGGTGGATCACAGTTGATTGGGGGTCAGCCATAGGGATAGTAACACCTCCGACATCCAGTTTGACAACTGGTGGAGCAAGCCGGGTACTGCACTCAAAGTCACCAGCCAGCGGGCCCTTCACTTCGGACTCCTCTGTCAGAGCCCACCAACCCTCTGCTCTAACTGCAGTACACCGAGAGATGGATTTGGAGGAATGCATTGCGTGAATTCCCCTGTAAGCAGGATGAGAATCATTTGACCAAAGGTGATGCTCTTACCCCCTCACAGATTCCTCGCACATAGGCCTCCTTGTCCACCCTTAGCGCAAGAACAGTTTTACGCCTAAGCTTCCTGAACAGCTCAGCTCTGCCATTTCAGCCTGGCCCTGTGACTCTGGTCAATAGTATGCAGTTTCCCTTGAGAGACAAAATTCTTCTTCGCCCTACGGTGAGTTCCAAGATATCCACCGGCAACATCAACGGACGGTGGTCTTGAAGGCACTCCACAACTCTTCAGGATTCTCCCCAAAGCACTCAGACCCTCCAAATCTCACCGGCCTGTTTTGCAAAACTCCTCAGCTACCCTCTCATCCTTGAGCTTGCCAACATACCAGTCAAGGCAGGGATGGTAACCATTCTCCCAGATTTATGCTGCATTTGAGAGTTGCTACAAACAAGCCTGTGGTCAGTATTGAGGAACTGAGTGCTCTGGAAGAGCCTGCAGTTCTGGATCATCCTCTAGTGACCATCAACGAGCACATGGACAATCTCCTTTGCCACACCATCGAGTGGAATGCCAGTCCAGCCATGAGCCTGTGGGTGCTGAAACCATGAACCACCACCCAAAGATCCATGACTTCTTGCAAAGTTAAGGAACATAAGTGCTATTGTGGTTCACATTTCAGACCCATGGGACCAACACATGTCTCATAACCATCCCTATGAGTTCTAGTCGATGCATTGAAATCCCCCACGACTAGAAAAGTATCTCACCTGGGGCACTGATCAACCACAGACTCAAGCATGGCATAGAATCGTCCTTCACGGTGAGATCACTCGCCTCAGTCGGATCATATACAGAGACTAGGTAATGACACCCAAGGAGTGACGAATCCTTAGTCTCATAATACGCTCATTGACCGGTGTTACCTCAATTATCATTGGTGTCAGCTTATTGTACACAGCTACAGAAACTCCTTTGGCATGGTAACGATCAGAGCGACCAGACAATAGTCGGTGTAACCACCCGCCACGATCTTGCCACTATCCAGTCCCCGAACCTGAGAGAGTGCTGCAATACTGATGTCGAAATGCTTGAGCTCAGATGATAACAGAGACAGTTGATCATCCTGTCTTCGGATAGATATTCCAGGCACCCACCAAAGGGATGGCCCAGGTTAACCCAAGGAGACCGCTGTCTGATGGACGACACTTCAGCACCACCCCGACATACCTACTGCCATGGTTTTCCTCGTATCATCAAAGAGTGGGGTCCTGAAGCTTTGCCCCAATCCCGTCAACCGCGTGAGCTTTCCCTGCAAAAGGGCAGCTGTGCAGGAGGTACTCCCACATAGTGGGTTTCAAATTTATTTGTTGGCATGTGATGCGGAATGAAGGGTTTTACGGTGGCCGGAGTGCAAATCCTGCCACCAACTCCTAAAAATAAAGCAACCCAACTGCAGGAGGATGTCCCGCAGACACAGTTGGGCACTCAATATGGATGGCTGTTGGCTCACAAAGAGCTCCTCCACCTTTGACATGTTTTGTTTTTAATCCTGCTTGTGTGTCCATATCCATACACCCTCCTCACCAGGATACCTGGTGGGGATATGGTTTAGTCGCCGAAACCCGACCATGAAACAGGTTAATACAGGTTTACATGGTGCCTGTTGCAAGTCACAGATCTAATCTGGCCTGACTGCATATGTCCACAAAATAATCTTATGGCTCGAAAATCGGACAGGCGATGGGATACATCATTCATCCGTAAAGGGTCCATTTAATCACCTTTATCAGGTGAAGATCATTGTGGCCTAGCGAGTCGATCGGCTCGGTTCCCATTAGTTTGTGGGTGATGTGATGAGCATAGAATGGCTCATGGACATCGGGTTTTCCCTCCAAATTTCTTTCAGTCTCTGTTAAACAACACTATAAGCCATTGTTTGGAAAGGCAATCATCATTAAATGGAAAATGACCAAGTAGTTTAAGGTTAAAAAATTTTTACTTCTGTAGGTGTGCCCCATGAAATGCCAAAATAAGTTATTTCTACATCTTAACATGAAGTTCGTTGTATTACACCTTAACATGGAGTTCTTCTTTGTATGGCCTTAGATCCTTTGAAAGTTTGATTTGAGATTGGATAAGTAACAGACCGAATGCATCATGGTTAGACAACAGACAGATAGACAGACAAACAGACACCAAATTGTTCATTTTAAGTATGATGGCAGACAGAATGTTTCACCACTCTCTCTCTCACCTTTGCCTTCTGCTCCTCCCCTCCCCAATGAAGGGACGAACACCTGCACTGAGTTTTGCTTTCATATTCAGTGGAAATGTTCGATCCTCTCATATAAGTTGTCTGGTGTTGTATCAATCCATTCCCTACAGAACATTCTCCATGTGATATGGTCTGTATACCCGAAAAGACTGGAAGCTCAGGGTGGGCAAAGTGCTACGGGTGCGGTGTATGCTTCCAGCACAGGACCTGTCCAGTATTCATGGAGCCGGCAGAGCGGCCACCCTCCCTGCAAACGCCCGAGATACAACTCAATGGTAAGAGCAGCACAATTTTACTTTTCTGAATCAAAAGAGTTAATTCGAGCAACCATATGTCTGAAATCTTTCTTCATTTGGCTTTTCTAACTTGTGCTTCGATTGCATTTTGCATGTGCGTACATGTTACTTTTGAAGACAGGTTTTATAAAGTGTAACCAGACTCGGTAGTGGAACGGTTAGAATGTATGCTCTGAGTCTGGGAGGGTGGTGGTTCAAACCCCAGCTGAGTCGTACCAAAGATTTACAAAATTTATATACGCTCCTTGCTTTCCTTGCTGCTGAGCATCGAAAGGATAGAACATAGACAAACGCTGCTGGGAAGGCAATGGCAAACTACCCAGTTTAACCCTGCCAAGAAACCACTTTGACAGCACCAATGCTCTGTAAGGAGCATCAAATCAATAATAATAATAATAATTAATAAATCAGTGATCATGTGTGTACAATGGAACATGTCTTTTTCACACAAGGTTTCATCATATAATATAATCAATGTACAGGTAATGACCATTTGGACCACACATTCCCTGTGCCATATCTGTACTCTGTAAATGCCATCCACTAAGGTGGTATAAATGAAGCAGCGAATCACAAGCAAGGATTATTACCAATGCACCAGCATATAAGGCCTACTCTTTTAGAAGATACAATGGGATATGTAATACCTCCAATACCAGGTTGCTTTACATCCTGTCAAAAGGATGAAACACACCAGAATGGCAATTTAGTTGTCGAGAGTGAAAAAGGAACAACTTGTCTTGCTTGGACAGTTTATATGAGCTTTCAGGCGGGGATTGAGGAAAAACTTAAAAAGATATAATGACAACTCTGTGACAATGTAATCATTGACAGTTTAGGTTATAACCTTCAGGCAATACTATAAGATTACAATGATAGACACTTGTACCATACCGTACAATTTACTCTAGTTGAAGTGTAAATATATTACTAATTCAATCAACTAGTAATAAAGAACAATTTTGATTAACTATCTTTTGTTGTTAATTCCTTTGTTAACTGATTTTAAAAAAAACATTACTGTTAACCAAAGACGTTATAGTTAATAAACAATTGGACATTCCAACAATCACAAATGAACAATTATTCTGTAGTTTACCAGTAAAAATTACAGTAAATCAACTACTAACTGTAAGAGTAAATTCTCTCCAATAATGATGTACAATACTTATGACTTTCTTGTTATCATTGAATATGACTGATTGTCTTCAGCTTGTATATCGAGACTCAAAAATACTTGAGCAATTTATAATTCCATATCAATTCCAACATTACAACAATAAACAGGGAAAAAAATTCAATTAAAATAAAGAAACATATCACACAGGAAGTGGGCAATCCAAACATTTACCCCCAGACGATGACATTGTCACAACAGCTTACAATTCAGCTACACAGACATAAGGAGATGACCGACTGGTCAGTAGTAGGGTTTTGGGGCTTCTGGACATTATATGTAAGTGAATGGGAAAAATTACGGAAACTTGTTGACTGACCCCCAAATTCTCCGCAATTTTACTTGTGATGCTGAGCCATCCTATGCTGAGTCTCTCTCGCAGAGACTCAAATGTATTGTTACCTGCATAGTCCGTGAGTGTCAGCTGCGGCTGAATGGACAATGTGGCTCATTTTCCTGACGCTGCTCCTGCCACCAGATTCTCTCAGCGAGGGAGTCCGGTGAGTGGAGGAGGCCAATGGGCCAACCACGTGTTTCGTGGTTGCCGCAGGTTAATCAGCATCTCAAGGAGATGGGAGATGGCCAGGCGTCTATCTGGGGGATGGCCAGATGGAGAACTTGGAGTACCAGTGGAAAGTGGATGCAGCGACACGCTGCTCCGGCGCATGTCCCGAACTTGACCTGACCTGACCTGTATTATAAGCTCATACATTTTCTGAGGACAATCATGTCTCAAGGAACCAAGACATTTTATAGTTCTGACCCGAAACGATTTCTTAGGATGTTACACATTTATTCAGACGATTATCAAAACGCTCTCTAAAGTATTTCAACAGAAAAACTGACAAGAATTGTTTAACTTATCAACCCTGGGTAGTAGAATTCACGGAAGTCACTGAATGATGCGGTGATGAACAGCTGATGTTTGGTTACATCGATATCGACTTATACAGTCAAATAAATTTATATGTCCAGAATTAAACACAAGAACAGACTTTCATTGGGGAGAATGTTATCAAATTAACTTTTTATGTTCAGTCATTATTTATCAATGATACAAATGTTCACAGATGATTATATCGTGAGACAATGCATGTCAACTTGAACATTCCCGTTGTTTTGCCTTTACATCTTCATGTTTATTTCCATCCCTGCAGGCCAAGAGCTCATCTTATCCAACATTGAGCCCGATGATGCAGACGTGTACATTTGTACCTGCTACTCACTACACGCCTCCAACTCCAGCCGCACTGAATCATTTATTCTGGTCTCTCGAATTATACCTCTGATGTCTGTATCTCAAGCATCTCTCTGTCACAAGTTTCACATCTATCATCTGTTTCATTTTCCACACATTCACTTCTCTCTTTCATTTTATTCCACGGTGGGGATTCTCTTTAAGTTTGTGCATTCTTTGAGTTTCTTCATACGCATTTCCTTTGTCCTTATCCGCTCAATGACTCCCACACTTGAAGACATGCCTTCCTATTAATACATTTAAGTAAATGTAAAAAAAATTGCAATACTTTGGTAAAATGATAGACAATTAAAACGTTAACAGTGGCATGTATGCGCAAATACATCACCCAGAGATCAGGCAATGAAACGTGACTTGACTTTACTGCTCACTTTATTGTAAGGGAATTATATAAGGTACAGCATTTGCGTACGTCTGAGTGTCGCTCTGTCTAGGATTGGTTCGAGCCTTGAATGTTTTTTAACTTGGCGTGATTTTCCCAAAGCTGCTGTGAGAAGGTCGGCCTCTTATTATTACTATTATTATATTATTATTTTTGTTAGATTATTATTGTTTATTGTTTTATATGACGAGTGGCACATCTCTTCTCTTTT
>CM068961.1:34849348-34883646 GCA_035128595.1 Eptatretus atami | reverse complement strand
ATCGTCTCTCCAACTCTGCAGTTGCAGCCTCCAAAACAGGAATGTACAACTGCTGATGCTACTTTTTTTTTGAGGTTGGGTTACAGTCGTGGGTGTTTCATGTACATTGGTGCCTCTTCTACATGCTCTCTTTGACCCAAAGTTGTTGGGGGCAAAGAAGTCCGTAAGAGCTGCCGAGGGTTTCACTGCTCTTTATTTTTTTGGCAAGAGATGTGTGTCTTCATCTGGCACTGCAATGTCATGGTCTTTACAGAATTCTGTAATTTCTTTCCACGTATCATTCCAGCTTTCTTCACTTCTGAGTTTTTCATAGTACACTTTCAGGTATCTATGAGAGAGGCAGCGTTTGCAGCAGTGGTGTCGATGCTTTGAAGACCTTTGTGAGCAACATGAATAACTTTCAAAATGTTGTGAAAGATAATCAAGGATGCGTTGAATGAAACTCCAGTCATAAGACGAAAGAGGCCGTTTGTTTCCACTGACCACTTTTCACCTGGTTCACTTAGATCTCTGAGACACTGCATAATGGCAGTGTAATGTGTTTCTATTGCAAACATGCTTCTCCACTTACATGCCCAACAAGTATCACTGGGCTGCACAATCTCTTTTTGCTTTAGATCCAAAACTGTCTGCACGTCGATAAATATCTGATGATTGGTTGGCTCTGCAAACACTGAATATAATTTCTCAACTACATTTAGAAAGCCTATACCACTACGTATGACTCATTTTACAGCATTCCACAAGGACGAGGTCGAGTTTGTGTGCCATGCAATGTACATACATTGCAAACGGATAGTCATCTTTCATTCGCTGCTGAACCCCAGTTATGTGTCCTGACATAACCGCAGCACCATCATAAGACTGGGCAACCATCAGCACATTCTGCAACCCATTTGTCTCCAAAGCTTTCTTTCTGGCAGTATAAATGCCTTCTGCATTTCCGGAAGATGAGCAATTGACAAAGCATAGGAACCTTTCTCTGATCTCGAGGTTTTCTGCATATCTGATACAAACTGAAAGCTGCTCTGTCTTAAACGACCTGACCTCATCTGCTATTATAGCAAAAAACCCGGTGTTATTCAGTGCCGATACAATTTCTTAGAGAACCAAATCTGCACAGATCTGTGGCACTTCGTTTTGAAATTCAGGACTTGTACAATTAAAATAACTAGCCTCCATTTTATTGAAAGTTTCGTCATACTTTGAAAAAAAAAAATCACAAAATTCAAGGAAATTCCCTTTCAATTTAGATTCCTTTTTCCCTCAATGTGCCCACGAAATGGTAAGCCAAGCTTTGAAAGTAACTTGACAATGTCACAAACCTTTGCAAGGTAATCCCTGTTTCTCTGAACGATGCTTTTATGACTTTCTAAAAGCTTCACTGCTACCGATCCTGTTTCTTCACTATGTCTGAAGCTTTGCCACTTTTCCGTCCGTTTCAAATGAACCTGGGAGATGGCATGTTTGGACAATCTTTCCAAGATTTTCTTCCATTCCTGCATGCCTTTTGTGATAAATGAATGCCCAGCATGACCTTTTTCTGAGAAGTGATGGCAGGGAAAGCAGAACACAGCATCTTGTTAAAACAGAATATTCAACCAAAGGGAATTTGTTGTCATAGAAAAATGAAAAAGAACGACTTTTTTTTTCCCAAATATTCTCCTTGGAAAATCAGACGTGGCTGATTAGGCGCAATGCTTTTCTCTTCGAGATCTGCAACGTTTATGTTTCTCACATCATCTTATATATTATTTCCGAGTTTGTGGTTTCGTGTCGCGCTATCTTCGACTTTGTTCTGCGCTCGAGTAACGTGATATTCGGCTTACATTATCTCAAAGACCATATGAGGTGCATGGTACAAAAAAAAGTAAATAAAATGGTTCTGAAACAGTGAAATCGTATTCCACTTACTGCATTAAAGTAAAAAATTACTACTGATTCTCTGCATCAGTTCCTTTCTCAAACACACCCACCCCAACATGTCGCGCAGAGCGCGGGTTATGCTAGTCTTCAATAGAATACGTGCTGAGACAACCTGTACTCACTGCTTCCAAAGGTTTGAGTTCGTCTTGCTGTACTTGCATTGATACGGTGTCGAGAGACGAGCTAAGTAGTGGTGCCTGGGCCCAACCTGGGGGTAGTTATAATATCCTGTTGTGAATCATCCACCGGTGGCTCAACAGTCGCTTTCACAAAAAAAACTTCTGAATGTCCATTTTAGCTTTTCTTTAGATTATGTCCATCAAATCGTTATACCCCAAGTTAAAAACTTGAATTACAGTGTCCCCATACAAACAGGAAAAATGACAGGATTGAGAGGGCATTAGAGTCTGTAGCCAACTGTTAATCTGATTTGAAAAAGGATGCAGCCAATAACATTACTCTTCGCAAAACCGCGTATCTGCCATGGCTGGAAAAAGATATCCACGCACTCGGATTCCATTTCACTTTGTTACTCACGTTTAAATAGGGATTTGTTTTTTAATCTTAATTGTAAAAACAAATAAAGGAGGGGATTCCCCCCCCCCCCCCCCATGCCCCACCAAAAATCTGTCGGTGCTACCCACTCTCTCATCTTTCAGGATAAAATAGAATTGTGTTACTCACTTATCATTCCCATGTATATCCTGTACTTCAAACATCCAATCAAACACAATACTTCCCACTTTTTTTCGGTTGTTATATTTCCAGGAGAGTCTTTGGCCGATCTCATTTTATACGCAATGGAGTCCTTTTATCTCAAAATTTCCGGGATATATAAAACTGTTGGATGACCCAGAAATTCAATTTCTCCAAAAGTCAAATAAACGGAGCTCACACTTCTGGAGAAAACAAAGCACTTCATATTACCGAGAATTTTGAGATGTATCAAGTTATGCAAGTTCGAGTTAAGTGGACGTGACTGTGGTTAAGTGTTAATTATCATCAAGATCATGGAATCTATAATTGCAGTCGACACCAAATCATTCCTTTTCTCCAGTGGCTTGATCTCAGATCATCAGTTTGGTTTCAAAACTGGTCATTTTACCCTGGACATGTTACTTCTCCTCTCCCAACAATGGAAGGAGAACCTCAGTGTCAGATATGAGATCAGGGCCGTCTCTCGGGAAATATCTCAAGCATTTATATACAGACTGGCATCCTGCTTTACTCTCCAAATTCTCTGCTTATGGCATCCAAGGCAAACACTTCTCATGTACGACTGACTTCCTCCACACCTATATTCAGTGTGTAACTCTTAACGGGATCCTCTCATCCGCTCTCCCTGTCAAGGCTGGAGTGCCCCAACACAGTGTCTTGGGTCCAGTCTTGTTCCTCATCTTCATCAATGATATTTCGGATTCCTTGGAAAATCCTGCTCATCTCTTTGTTGATGATTCCACCCTCTGCAACATCATTTCTCATCTTTCAGGCAGGTAGCAGCAGTCTCTTTCCTCTTTACAGACCTCGATAGAATCAGGAGCTGGTCCAACACTTGGAATGTTTTTCAACCCCGACAAATCCCACATACTCACCCTGTCTCTGTAAAAGGTCCATCTGGCAAATCCTCCCGTATACTTCCTAAACAAACCACTTCAAGATATGAAGTCACTCAAACTTTTGAGTCTCACCATCAGCCATGATCTTTCTTGGGCAGACTATATTTCAAAGAAGGCCTCCAAAGCCAGCCATTGACTGGGCATCATCCATTATGCAAAGTCTTTCCTTGGCTAATATGAACTTTTGGCAACATACAAGGCCTTGATTCACAGCTTGATGGAGTATTGCTCTCCCCTTTGGGCTCCTGTCTCACACCTTGCCCTTCTTGATGTCATGGTAAGCAAGGCTCTCAAAATCATTGGATCTCCCATGATGAAGCTGAGTGGCTAGGCCTGTGACTCTCACATCGCAGACAGGTTGGTAGCCTCTCTGCATTCTACCACCTCATTTATAACTGTGCATCCTCGACCCTCCCTTGGCTATGTCCCCCCCCCCCCACCCCAAGTTTCTACAGAGAGAACACTGTCTTCCAGTAACCCTCTTCTTATTGAACCACCAAAATCCAGGCTCACTGCTCACTTCCACTCATTGTCCTCTTCAATCTTGCCTGTGGAACCAACTTCCCCAGTCTGTTCAGTCCCATTCTTCCTCCAGGGCTTCAAGACAGCTGTTCACCACTACCTCAGTTCATCCCCCATAAATACTCAGGATGTCTTCTACCCCAAATGATCCCATTCCCAAGCACTCCCTTTTTTAGGTTATTGTGATTCCTCCCCCCTCCTCCTCTTTCTGTTTGTTAGTTGTGGAGAAGGAAATCCCACTTTCCCTCCCCCCCAAAATAAGTCTCACCGTACAAGCACGAGTTTCTGAATGGCAGGAATCCGAGTGGCCGTGACAATTACACATCTCACACAGCTCCAAGTAGAGGCCTCCTCCTGCACGGGTGTAACCAGGAGCACAGTCCTAGCAAAGGAACAGGAGTGAAGAGAAAGAATGTCGAAAATTAGTTGATGGCCTGTGATGGAGAATGAAGCACATTGATGAAAGGAGGAGAGAGCCAGATGAAGAAACAAAAGTCATGTCAAATTTTTTCGCTTCAACTTCACTGGAAATAATAAATGTTACAGATAGACATATTCATCTCAAAAATACCTGGTACGAGTTCCAAATGGTTTTTAAAGCAACTTTTAATGCAAGTGTTTAAACTTTCCTTGAAGTGGTTCTTTAAAATATCACTCGAGAGAGATCTTTCATGGTTCCATCCAAAAGGGCAGCTTGTAATGATCAAATGCTTTGAAGTGGTTCATTATTGTGTTGAAGTAATGCACTTACCTTTGAGCCGTCTCATGTGGGTTTGATTCCTGACCCGACTTTACAACTGTCGGATTGGTGTTTCCCAGGCAAGGTGTTGCATCACAAAGTGCACCATCCCTCGGATGGATGTAAAACTGGATGGCGAGTCTGTGAGCATTACTTAGTGGACATTAAATATCCCACAGTGTTTTTTGTAAATTGTAAATAGTAGACAAGTTGTCACCGACATGCTGAACTTCCTGGGACTGGACATGCACCCCAAACCCAGGTACAAATCTGCTAGCATTGGCTGGAGGACATTATAGATTGGTGTCTTTCACAAATAAAGGTTGATTGTGTGCTAGAACCCTGAACAAATTCGCAATTCATGCCCAAATGTGAAGGTAAACTCCATCGACGGTACAGCCAGGTCTAAATAATGATGCAACCACTGAACCAAAGTTATGATAAATCTAATCCAATATACAGGCACCAACAACAAATCGAATTGTGGTGAAAAGTTAAATCAACAATTGGTCTTGAACTGCTACATTAAACTTTATTTCTTCAGTAGTTCGAGAGTCCGGATGGAGGGCAGTCGTAGTCAGAATGCATTAGGTGATAAAGTTGCTTTTCGGTTTGATTAGATGGAAAATTATGGGTCCGTGGGTGCTGAAAGGCTTGATAAGACGACTGTATTCGCGCAGGGAAAACTATACAGGATGAGTGGGTCCTGAATTGGTGAAAAACTTTCCATTCGTTTTTGTCCAGTGAAAGGACCCTGAAACCATTTTAGATGCTAAGGAGGTGTAAAGGGTCTGAAGGTCCAGAGGGTCTCAGAGTTCTAAAGGGTGTAAGGGTCTAAAGGAGTCCAAACTGTTGAAAGGGTTTTAAAACGACTAAAAGGGTCATAAGAAGATTAAAAATGTCTTAAGAGGTCTAAATGGTCAAAAGGGTCAAAAGGGTGTAAAGGTCTAGCTAAAGGATTTAAACAGTATAAAGGTGAAAAGGGTACACAGGTGTAAGGGGTATATAGCATCTATAGGGGGTTTAAACGGACATGAGGGGTCTAAAGGGTACGTTCCAAAAGTAATTGGGGTCTAACAGGTCTAAAAGATTGATATAAATGTATGAAGCCATCAAAAGAGTCTTAAAAGGTCTAAGAAAGGATCTTAAAAGGTTTATGGTTTTAAAGGGTCTAAAAGTACAAAAGGTTTTAAGGAGTATTAAGGTCTATGGGGTCTAAATGTCTAAAGGGTATGTCCCAATGGTTGAAAGGGGTCTAAAGGGTCAAAGACGTCTCAAGGTTGTAAGGATCTAAAGTGTTGAAAGGGTCGTAAAAGGTCTAAAGGGGTCCAAAGAGTCTAAAGGTCACTAAGGGTCTACAGAAGTAAGGGGTTTATAGGGGTTTAAAGGGTCATAAGGGGTCTAAAATTCGAAAGGGTACATTCCAAAAGTAGTTAGGATCAAAAGGGTCTAAAAAGAGTCGAAAGGGATGAAAAGGATGTACAGTGGCCTGCAAAAGTATTCACTCCTCTCAATAATGCCACATTTATATGAAATCCAAATGATGTAGAAACAATTTTTCCAAATGAACTTTTATATTCATAACTGAAGAGATCAAATTAAACACTGTTATAGTTGAAGGAGGTTGCATGTTCGGATTACCTGGAGAAAAACATGTTCAAATCAAAATTCACTGGTTGCAAAAGTATTCATCACCTAAGGTCAGTACTTGGTGGAAGAACCTTTTGCAGCAATGACCGTTACGAGTCTTCTTTGGGAGACCTCTACCAGCTTTGCACAGTGAGATTGTGAAATCTTTGCCAATTCTTCACCTGAAAATTGCTCTAGTTCTACCAATTTTGATGTGGATCGTCGATGGACTGCAATCTTCAAGTCTCAGCATAAATGGATTCAAGTTGGTTTTTCTGACCACATATTCATCTGACCATATGCTTGTCAAAGCGGTCATCTCTCTGTTATTAGAGAACCATCTCAGTGCCAACGAGTCTGGCATTTCATCAGGCTGACTGGCAGGGACTTCAAACAGCCATGAAACTTCCAGACTGATCTCCCATCTCTACTTCCTCTGACATCAACTCATCTTGGGAATTCTTTCATAGAAACTTGCTCTCTCTCATGCACAGATTTATCCCATCTCATCTTCAGTTGTCCTAACCTTCCTCGTGCCCTTGGTACACTGAAGCTTGTGGTGAGGCAGTTGTCCCGCAACAACATGCCTTCTCCTCATGGAAGGCTAATCCAACTGAAGGCAATCTCAGTTTCTTCCACAAAGCTCGGAAAAAGTGTGTGTTTACCCTCAGGAGAGCCAAGAAACAACACCTTTCTAATCTCAAGTCTGAACTCTCAAGCCTATCTACTTCCTCCAAATCCTGGTGGCATCTCATAAAGTCTGTTTCTGGTGTGTGTTCCCCCTCCATCCCTTCCCTTTCTTCAAATGGCTGCACAGCTGACACTGCACGTGAAAAGGCTGAGTGCCTAAACTCCATGTTCGCTTCTAAATATTATGTCCCAAACCCATCGCTTTCTGCACCCACCATACCCAGTCGCACCGAGCTGTTCCTGGACTCTGTGTCCTTTTCTCCAGACAAGGTGGAAGGCATGCCATCAAACCTCGACTCAGATTCTGCAACCAGTCCAAATGGCATCAGCCCTCAGTTCTAAAAAAAACCTGCTCTGCTGCTCTCGCTCACCCTCTTTCTGTTCCATTCACCCTCTCATTTGCTCAAGGTCATCTGGCATCTGCTTGGAAATCAGCAAACATTCCTTCCCTGCATAAAAAAAGATGCAAAAACTGATCCCTGCAACCACAGACCAATCAGCTTGCTCACAATCATCAGCAAGGTTATGGAATCCATCATCGCTTCAGACATTAAATCCTTCCTCTTCTCCAATGGCCTGATTTTCGATCATCAATTTGGATTCAGACCAGGTCACTCTACCCTGGAAATGCTGCTTCTGCTTTCCCAACAATGGATGGACGTCCTAAATGCCAAACATGAGATCAGAGCCATATCCCTAGACATATTGCAAGCTTTCGATATGGTCTGGCATCCCACACTGCTCACCAAACTCTCTTCTCTTGGCAATCTCTCTTATCCAAGGGCTCGTGGGCTCATGGCCTTCCTCTCCTGTCGCAGTCAACACGTGACTCTTAATTGAATTATTTCATCTCCTCTTCCCATCCAGACTGGATTCCTTCAAGGCAGTGTTCTTGGCCCTGTGCTTTTTCTGGTTTTCATCAATGATCTCTCAGATTCCCAAGAAATCCTCTTTATCTCTTTGCTGATGACTCCACCCTCTGCTGTACCATCTCTCATCCCTCTGATCGGCAGGCAGCAGCCTCTTCACTCTCTGCAGATCTGGATAAAATCACAAACTGGTCAAACACTTGGAAATGGCATTCAATCCTGACAAATCTCACACCCTCACTATGTCTCTCCGAAAGGACCATCCAGAACCCCCCCCCCCATCTACTTTCTCAACAATCCCTTGAATAAGTCCTTTCATTCAAGCTTTTGGGTGTCACTATCTGCCACAATCTTTCCTGGAAAAGCCACATTTCCAAGCTGTCTTCCAAAGCCAGTCGCCGACTCGACATCCTACGTCGTGCAAAGTCCTTCCTGGGCACACCTGAGCTCCTGACCACATACAAAACTTTCTTCTGCAGTCTGATGGAGAACTGCACTCCCCTCTGGAGTGGTGCTCCTGCCTCACACCTTGCTCGACTTCACGCTGTGGAAACCAAGGCTTTTAGGATCATTGGCATCTCTCACGATGAAGCTGAGTCTTTGGGTCTCTCACTCTCTCACCAGAGGCAGGAGGTCATTCTGTCTTCTACCATCTCCTCTCTGGCCTTGACCCCCCCCCCTCGCTCTGTCTGGGATCTGTCCCCACAATATTTCCTCAGGGCACTCAAGGTCTGCCAAAAACCCCCTTCTGGTGAAACTGCCAAAATCAAGAATCACTGCTCACCTTCACTCTTTCATTCCTCTTTTTTCCCACCTCTGGAACAAACTCCCACACTCTCTTCAATGCCACCCTTCCCTCTAGATCTTCAAAACAGCTGTTCACCACCATCTCATATCTTCCCGCATCCAAAATCTTGATCTTTACTACTCCCGTTAATCCACCCCAAACCCACCTCCTTCAAATTTGCTCTCTGGACTCTATATCGTGTAGACTCTATACATTAAGTTTGATTTGAAAGCTTCAAAAAATTCCCTATTTTCCTTCCTTACTTACTCCTTCCTTACTTACTCCTTACTTACCATCTTACTTACTCTGTGTACCCCACCCCTTCCCTCTTCCCTTCCACAAATATCCTATTGTCTTTGTTCCCCACTATTTTGTGCTTCCCTCTCCCACCTCTTTTGTCTCCTGTGTTATTTGTTTCTGTGTATTATCTCTTACACGAGCCTTGACTTGGTATACAAAAACAAAAGTCAGAACTTTGACGAGGCCACTCAAGAGCCTTTATTTTCTTCTTATTCAGTCACTCCAGAGTGGTTTTAGCTTTGTGCTTCGGATCATTGTCCTGCTGAAATGTGAATCTCCTACCCAGTTTTAGATTCATGGCTGACTCAAACAGGTTTTCATCAAGGATTCTCCTGTACTTTGCACTATCCATTGTACCTTCTATCCTGACAAATTCACCAGTCCCTGCTGATGAAAAGCAGCCCCATCACATGATGTTGCCACCACCATGCTTGACAGTAGACATGGTGTTGACGGAGGGTGACGGAGGGATGTGCAGTGTGAGGCTCATGCTAGACGTAATGCTTTGGATCTAGACCAAAAAGTTCAATTATTGTCCTGTTTGACCACAAAACGTTTCTCCACATGCCTGCAGGATCATTAAGATGCTTCTTTGCAAACTCCATATGAGCTTTTAGATTAATCTTTTACAGTAATGGCTTCTTTCTTGCCACCTGTCCATGGAGGCCAGCTTTGTGAGGAGAACGGGATATTGTTGATTGATGAGCACTGACCCCCATCTCGGACGTAGATCCTTGCAGATCTTTCAAAGTCATTGTTGGATTTACAGTGGCATCCTGAACCAGTTTTCTGCTTGCCCGGCTGCTGAGTTTGGATGGACGACTTGATCTTGTCGCGTCAGGGTGGTATGATGTGTCTTCCACTTCTTAATGATGGATTTCACCGTACTCAAAGGGATAATGAGTGACTGAAATCTTCTTATAACCCTCTCCTGAACGGAGCTTCTCCAACACTTTATGTCTGACTTCTTTGGAAAGATCCTTCGTCTTCATATTTGGCTTGTTGGTTGACCAAGTGAGTTGCACCTTAAAACTCCTCAGATAAGTGTGGGAGCTAAATTTTCAAGTTAAAGAGATTTCAGACCCTCGCCAGGACTTATTTTGTGTGATGTATTTTGTCTGGCAAATAAATGGAAGGATGGACTAAATGAAAGGTCATTGATTGCAAATGAAAGGTCTAAGTCGTCTTGTTGTAAAGGTCAAAAGGCCTGAAAATAGGTTGAAATGGTCTGAAGCAGTGTTTCTCAAATGGTGAGTCGTGACCCACAAGGGGACCACAAGTGGGTTTCCTCAGGGGGTTGCGAGCTCTCTGTGCTTAGCAGTTACACAAGAACTAGTGATGTTTCCAACGACTTACCTATGTGAACTTGCGTTCTCAAGCTTAGTCGTGGTCAAAGCTAAATCCAGAAATAGGCTGATTGATGTCGACAGCGAGCTACGATGTTCGCTGAGTAAGACGGGTTGCCGAATTGACATGTTGTGTGCAAAAAGGAAATAAAAATGGCCGATTCCACCCTTTTTGTTACTCCTGGAGTCAAAGTTGGAACAAATGGGGATCCAGCCCAGTTTTCCCCTCCTGGGTTTAAAAAACAAACCCCCACTTGAATAAACCCAGTTATGGTTATGGTTAGGGTTAGGGCTAGGGCTAAATGGTTAGGGTGGTGGGCTTTGGATCTGAGGGTGCTGAGTTCAAATCCTGCTTGGCCATTGAATTAATCCCAACTGGGGTTGACTCAGACTGTCATCCTTCTGAGGTTGACAAAATGAGTACCAGCTTGCTGGGATGATTGAGCCATTTGAGTATCTTGTGTCGGAGTGGCGACCTGTCCAGGATTGTGCCCAATAGCCCAGGAGACTGCTTCGACAACACCAACACTCTGTACAGAGTATGGTCCCAATGTATGGAATGTTCAAGAAATTTTAACAGGATTTGCATCGCAGGTCACTGAATTCAACCACCAATTATATTTGAGGTCAACATAGGCCAGATTTCTAAAATTGTCAATCTTCATCTTATTGACTTGAAATTTGAAGAGTTGCATATTTGTTAATAAAATTGAACTACCAATTATTGCTGAGGTCAAAATAGGCTCACAGGTCAACATAGGCCAAAGGTCAACAACTTTGCTGGACTTTCTAAAATCCTCAATTTTCATCCCATTGACTTGAAATTTGAAGAGGATTTGCATATCAGGTCAATTAATTCAATGAACAAGTATTTTTGAGGTCAACATAGGCCAACATTTCTCAAACTGTCAATTTTCATCCGATTGACTTTAAAGTTGAAGAGGATTTGCATATTTGGTCATTTAATTCAACCACCAATTATTTTCAAGGTCACAAATTTGTTTTATGGATTTTGCAAGTATCATGCTTTGTATTACATCTTTTTTGTTTGTTTGTTTGTCATCTTACTGCTTTGAGCTCCCAAGGTTAATCACGAGGAAACCTTCAATGATCAGATTTATGACCATGATGCACATACATCGGTGGTTTAAACAGTCATGAGGAGGTCATCTGGCCTGTTATTACCGTGTTGCACTCCTATGTTAATTTCTTTAGTAACCTAAGGTAATTTACTAGTTTCACTCCTTTATACCCTTTAGATGCCATTGGACCATTGGAGACCTCTTAGACCTCTTAGACGCTTTACAACCCTGAGACCTTTACTCTCTTAAGACCCCTTCATCCCCATTTAAAGCCTGTTAAGACCCTTTAGACCCCTTCACACCCATTTAGACCATTTGAGACCTGGATACCTTCTTCGACACTTTTGACACTTTTCAAACCATAGAGACCTTTTAAGATCCTTTGGACAATTTAAGACCCTTTGGACTTAAGACCCTCAAACACTTTAGACCCTCAAGACCCGTGACACACTCTATACCCCTTAGATCCATTCGACCATTCGACCTTCAGACCCTTTTTGACCTTTTAAGACCCCTAAACCACTTTAGACCCTGTAGAAAATAGAAAAAGATTCCCCGAAAATCAGTTTTGATGACCTTTTTCGTGCACATTCCCGTCGCATTACAAGTTGCAAAGACGAATCGGAACTGATATCCCAAAGCTAAACTCATGTTTCAAAGTGAAACTGAAATGACTCATCTATGGATCAATGAATGGGAAACAAGAATGAAATGCTGAGAGAAATACCAAATGGAAATTGCCGAAAGCAAAGTTTTGGGGAGTATTGAGAAAGGGGTCAGGTTGGGGACTGAAGAAGTGATGCGAAGAGGGATAGGTGCCTGGAGGTGGTCGGTTGGCATGGAAAGAACTTTGGTGATCTTCCGTCAGGCAGTAGGCTCAAAACATGCCTAAATCCATTTCCCAACTGAGCTTTCATAACATCACCCTCACTCCCACACAGTACTTCGGAGGTAAAACAAACATGGATTGGAAATCTTCGCTGGTGGAATGGAACGATGTTGCTGAGGTTACCAGCTCCACCAACTGTGATATCTGCTCAATGAATATTTACACTGAAATCCTGTTTCTCCCAATACACACTCCAAAAACATTGCTCATTTGAGGTGAGACTTCTACGAACCCGTCAGTGATGGGTTCCCTTCTCGTAATTCAATGACTTCCTTTCACGAGGGGAGAAATATTTATTGTGAAACTACTTAAATTACAAGTACAGGTACATTAATTTTAAACAAGTTGAATGTTTAGTAGATTTTATATTTACTCCAAATTTAAAATATACTTGAACTTTAACCTGCTTAAGTATTAAATACAATTTAATTTTAAAGAAGGTTTACTAGGCAGTTTGAATTTGACCATGGCCGAGTCATATCAAAGACTTTGTGGTACTTGCAGCTTCCTCACTTGACAATCAGCCTTTAGAGGATAAAGCATGTATAAACCCCGTAGGTCGGGACACCATGATGGAGGAAGATGACAGGAAGTCCGAAAGGTATGCACACATGGCTCTAAGCCATCTAGCCTGGGATGGAATCCCGACACAGATGTAAAAGGTTCCCCCTTCTGTTGCACAGGCAGGGTGATTCATCTATCAATATGTGTGCCGTCCTGTGGATGGGAAGTTAAACTCGGCGTCCCGTCTGATGGCATTAGTTGGTGGACGTTAAAGATCCCACTGTGCTGAGAGAATTACAAATTCCTGCTCTAAACTACAGGGGGCACTGCATCAGCACAGCTGCATCTCCAATGAAACTGATGATTGAAACCCACATTCACATGCTGCAAACAAAAGAAGACAAAGTCTAAAGTCAAGTCGTGTGCTGTTTGGTATCTTTCTTTGTGTGCAAATTTGCAGTGTGTGTGTGTGTGTGTGTGTGTGTGTGTGTGTGTGTGTGTGTGTGTGTGCGCGCGTGCGTGCGTGCGTGCGTGCATGCGTGTGTGCGTGCGTGCATGTGTGTGTGTTCGCTCTTCCCTGAAACTGAGAAACCGTAGAAAAAAATACTCTAGTTCATGGAATATAGAACATGCTCCCATTATGTCTCACAACCTCATATCTCTCTCCGTGCAAGGACCATCAAGCCCACCATCCAAGCAAATCCTGTGATTATCTTCTATAAGACAGTTCAGTCACTTGAACTCTTTGGCCTGCACTGGCATCAGCCATGTCCTCTCCAGAGAAGATCACATCTCCACCCCAACTGCTAAAACCAGGTGAAGACTGGTCATTTTGCAAAGCTTCCCATTCCCAAAACTCATTTGTTTTGAGCAGTTCTCCCTTGAAGGGCCAGTGCACCTGCATCTCACCTCTCACTCCAGGAAGTAGTAGACTGGTGAGTGACCTTTCTTTCTTCTTCCTTCTCTGATCCAGTATTGCTTTCACTGCCCTTTCAAGCCCTTCACCCCTCACCAGCATATTTATTAACCTGCGACATTTTAAAGTGTGGGCTTCTTGCTCACCTGCATTACTTTGAATCTCTCTTTGCCCGACTGTACAAATCGCGTCGTTGTATCTGTCCAAGCATTGCCCCCTCCACAAGTTCAAGGTTCAGAATATTCTGTGCTTGTAGCTTATAAAGTGATTAAGAAAGTGCATTGATGTTTTTTCATAACTAAGAAAATGGGACGAAGGATTATTCTCTTTTACCTTTGAGTTTATGGAGGACCAAACTCTCAAATAGGAGGGTATCTCCTCTAAGTCAGTCTTCTAACAGATCAACAGAAAAAGAACCAGTTAGGAAATAGTACCTGACAGGAGAGTCCAGTGTAGCCGTGTGGACACTGGCACTGCTCCACTTCAAGGGCGAGGCTCTCTGGTAGAATCGGGAATGGTCGAGGGCCTCGAGGTCCTAAAGAAGCTGGTGAGGCCACACTCATGGAAAGAGCTCCAAGGGAAGCACTGTGAGCATCAGTAGAGAAGATAGCACGAACAAGGATTTCAGACATGTCAGCCAGCACCATCAGTAGGTGTTCTCGTGTTGCAAGCTGTCCATCCAGCCGTTGCCAAGAGGTCTGAGAAGTCAAAAAGAGATGGAGGAGTAATATGATGATGCATTTGGAGAGAGTTAATGAGGAAGAAGTCTAATAAATGAGAAGACACAAGGGAAACAAAGGCAAAGCAAAATTCAGGGTAGTTCAAAGCAGTGGTTGGTGAATATATGGAGGAGTGATAAAGAGATATGATGTCGGCAATGCAAAAGTGAATGAGAGACAGGGTGGTTGGGGAGTGGTTCAAGGCAGTGTTTGGTAAATATGAAAGGATGATTTAATGTCGGGAGTGAATGATGTCTCTCATTCACCTTTACACCCCTTACATTGCAGGTTGGTTGGGGAAAGGGGCACAGAAAGGGGGAGGGGGGGCATGTTGTCCAAAGCAGTAGTTGGTAAATATGAAAGGGTGGCAGCGATAATCCACAGAACCTTAACAAGTTTTAAAACGACTTACACATGTGTGTGCCTTTTAAAATTACTTAAAGCTATTTCAAGTTACACAATTAATGTTCTCTTTTCCCTCCAAATCCCCCTCCCTGTCCTTCTTCAAGCGGGCTTCATTCTCACTCTCAGCTGATCCATAAGCCTTGACAGAAGTATAAAGACCATGATTTTCATTTTAAATGTCATGTAATAATATAATAATAATAAAAAACAGTATTGTTACATAAATGGCTAAAGGGGTAAATGGGGAATAGATTAGAATAGTTATTTTCAGAGTGCATGTTAGCATAAGTGTGATGTAATTAATGGAATAAGCAAGACAGTGTTGAATCCCTCCATCCCTCGGGACCATACTGTGTGCAGAGTGTTGGTGCTGCCTAAGCAGTCTCCTGGGCTATTGGGCACAATCCTGGACGGGTCGCCACTCCAACACAGGATACCAACAAGCTGGCACTTATTTTTGTCAACCTCAGAAGGATGAGCGGCAGAGTCAACCCCACCTGGTATTAATTAATTAAACAGCCAAGTGGGATTTGAACTCAAGACCCGAGGATCCCAAGCCCACCACTCTAGCCATTAAGACTCAAGACCCTAGGATCCCAAGCCCACCACTCCAGCCATTAAGCAAACACCAGGCATTGTGTTGAATGAGGTGTTTAGAAGCTCTTCTGTCCCTTCTTTCCCCCAGTCTTCATTTCTAATCTCATTTCCCCTCCATACATTCTGCAGTGTTCCCCATGTAATCTGTCTATTTGTTTTACCATCCTCCGCACAGTATGAACAAAACTGCGAAAAAGGTCATGGCACGATCTAAGGGGTACCTCTCAAGCACAAGCAGCAAGCTAGGTGTGTGAAAGAAGGATTACTGGCCCTCCTCCCCAGCCAATCAGCACAGGCATGGGATCCTCATGGGACGTCAGATAATAAAGAGCGGCAGGGAAAAAAACTGGCCGTGTGGAGATCCCTGAGTGGCTGAGCGGAGATCGTGCTGTGGCGAACACTAGCTGTGTGGAGATCCCACGCTGGGTGAATATCACGCTGTGTGCAGATCACGCCGTGCTCAGTGGACCCACGAGAGGTCCGTGTGAACCATACATCTCTGTAGACATGTCCCATTAAGTCTCTACTCTGTCAGGTCAACCTCCTGCTGTGTCATGTGTTTCCTGTATGAGTGAGAGGCCGATAAGGTTAAATAATCAAGTCATTGCGATACAATGGGTGTGAGAAATAATTATTAATTAATTTGTTACCATTTGGAATGCTGCGTACATGATCGTGTTTTTGTTTTCCTCCTTCCCTTATCATGTAATAAATCCCTTGTTAATGAGAACTCTGTCTGTGGTCACTGTGGGATGTGGGCTCTTTAGTGCATAGTGTAATTGTCTTTAATCCCATACACGGGTAAATTAGAACCGATGTGACTCGGTCGCCGCTAAAAGCGAGCTGTCCTTCGGCAATCGCTCAGCCAAATTCAAAAGGACAGGTTCTTTATGGATGGAGGGTTTTTAACGGTGGGCACCACACAAATTAAGGGTGGAAGAGTGGACAGATTTGACCTATTCCTACCTGGCAAACACTTCGGTCTTTCAAGAGCCAGTGACCGTTGCAATATGTTCCCTTGTAAGAAAGCTGAATGTAGGAGGAGGTCAGAAAGCCAATCAAAGCCTGCACTGGTTTTGCCAACTTATGGTTGTTTGTCCGTGCTCTATCCTTTTAAATGCTGAGCATCAAACAAGGAAGCAGCACGGACAATTTTTAAAAGTCTTGGGTATGACTCGTTCGGGGTTCGAAGCGCCGACCTCCCAGACTCAGAGTAGCCGTTCTAACCATCACAATACTGAGGCAGCTTATCTGGCAATGTATTACAATATAATTTAAGGACATCAAAATATTTTCGTGAATGGTGTTTGAAGGACAGAAATTTGTTCCTTAAACTGTAATCATGGAAAAATAAAATAAATTTTAAAAAGATTACAAGCAACATACCATGTAACACGAATCTAAGGTTCACATGAATGAGCAAAGGAACAAGTAAAATTGAATGTAAAGCCATGATTCTTATGTAAAGTTGAATTTAAAGCTAAGATTCACAATTTAACATCGAATACGGATGAAGCTCCAGAGCACCTTGACTTACTAGGTTCACACATGCCTGTACAGCGTCGAGGTGATATACAGTATGAAGTTAAGCCTCACCTCTCGAAAGGGGATTTCATAACTCATCCGCTCTCCAGGCCTCAGCTGTTGGCTGTGATATGCTACTAAGGTGATGTCATTACCCTGGAGCAAAGAGGTAACAGAGTTAGTAATGTGGTATAAAGGGTACCATTGTAAAATGTGGGGATGCTTGTCAAACAGAAATAATTGCTATAAAAATTAGAACGGCACTTGGTGGAGCGCATAACTCTGCCAGGCTGAACATATTACGTTTTGTATCCACTGATACACCGGATCTGGATCCAAACCTGAACCAAAATCGAATCGGCTTGTTATTGTCACCTAACTAACTCATCCACCGAGTTTTGTCCGCAACTTTTTGAAATATCCTGCTCACAGACAAACAAACAGACAAACAGCCAGCCAGCCAGACAGACAGTGATTCGTTAATGGAGATAATTAGTTTGTATAGCACTGGAAGAACAATGATACTTTTTGAACAAAGTGAATTTTAAAAGTGAAAAATGGAAAATGTAGTAAGTTTCAATCCAAAACACATTTTATAGTTTGTTATTCACATTGTTCTTTGGTAACCTTGTTCAAAACATACATCACTGTCAAGTAAATAAAAATGTTGTTTTTTTTGAGGAAGAGGAAATTTTCCTTTTGAAAGAAAAAAATCCATCCAATTTGTCCCATCACCGTAAGGCCGGATGATAAACTGTGTTGCTAGATAAGGCCTAGTACAAACATTGGGGAACAACTTGACTTGTCTTCATGATGGGAGAAGGAATTTTTTTAATTTATTCAGGATAACGGCAATAACACGCTGACTCTTGGTGAAACACACCATGGAATCTTTCACGTCTACCAAATTATGCTAGCAGATGGGACAAGCGGTTTAACATCCGTCTGAGGGACGGCGCACACATCAATGCCTCACCCTACACATGAAACACCAGGATGATAGTTCGTAGCTGGTTTGGAATTCAAACCCAGGCTTGACAGTTGAACATGAATATCTCTAGGCTATCCTGCCAATCCCAAAATAAAAATAATTACAACTAGAGCGAGGGCGATGGTGCACCATCGCAATTCTCCAAGCTTCCCACTAAAATCAAAGTTGAAAGATGGGAAAAAAAAGTTACGAAGAATGACCCAATATCAAATTATGAGTGAAAAAAGTTTTTTTCCCCCATTTTCACCCCTTAGTGGGGCAACTTAGCATAACAATTGTGCATTTTGTGAGGAAAGCACCAAATCTGGCACACTAGTAGCCTATCATATTATGAACAGATTTGGATATTGGGCCATCTCAAATTCAGCAGCTGATGGCTGTGGCAGCCATTTTCCACTGCCATCAAAAATTTTGAGATGGCCCAATATCCAAATCTGTTCATAATATGATAGGCTACTAGTGTGCCAAATTTGGTGCTTTCCTCACAAAATGCACAATTGTTATGCTATATTTAGCTAAGTTGCCCCACTACCTGTTTTTGTGACTCCTAAGTTCCCACCCCTGGGTCATGAACTGGGGGTCCAAGTGCAAAAAAATCGTTACTTATTTCATGTGTCCCCCAATGTTGATTGCATTTACAAAGTTTCGTTAAAAAAGTGTTTTAAAATGTGCTGTAACTGCATTTTTGGTGTTTGACCTTTTTACCCTGTCCCAGGGCTCCAGGCCAAAAATGATACCGCTCTCGCACCTTCTTGCCATATGGTGATTATAACTATCAAGTTTGGTGAATTTCTGCAAAAGTGTTTCGGAGGAGATGGTGTGATGACAGACAGACAGAAAGACAGACAGACAGACAGACAGACAGAGCCAATTGAAACATCCTCCCATTTTTTTTTCTTTGTTAAGCATGGAGATAAAAAGTCAATTTAATTAAAAATCAAAACATACAATTATTAATTAATTATCGAAGACCTATGAAGGAGCTTTACGTTACAATTGAAAGCACACATCAATACGCCTTATCATGAAAAATAAGAGCAATTCAAAAAACAAAAAAAGGATGTCAGGTTCAAACGTGGGGTCCAAATATAATATTGGAAAGTCTAACAGACCAAGCAAGGGATAACATGGTATCCTTGTAGGATTGTAAGATAAGATGAAACGACTACAACTACTGCGTAGGTTGTGACTTCAATTTGCAATGAGCGATGAGGATGAGGTACAACTAAAACTAGATATCTGCAATCACAAAGCGATCGCCAAGGCTAAGCCTCCTCTGACCGGGAGGTGTTTACCCTTGGCCCGTGATCCAATGATGGCCATATTTTTTTCGGACCCCATATGATCATGACCTTCAACATTTAGGGATAGAGTGTAAATGAAGAAAATGTGTTCCAATATACAATTTATCCATAAAAATCAACATCATGAAAATCGGAAGAAAATTATTCAAGTTATGATCAAAAATGTGTTTTTTGTTAATTAGGTCACAATCCTGAAAAGGTAGGTCAAGGACATGGATCAAATATCAGGTGCATAACTTCAGTGCAGGCCCACTATTATGATGCAAGAACATATTGGAAGTTCAAGCGGTCTTTAAGAATCCGCATTGGCAAAATTGAGTGCTGACATGAAATGCTTTTTTTTTTTCACACTGACATTTGACCTTGACCTTTAACTCGGAAGGGTATGATGTAAATTAAGCATAAATGTAACTTGCTGTCAGCTATCTAGAGAGGACAATTTCGTTCTGATCAGAAACATCTTAATCAAGTTTTGGTGGAAATGTTAAAATGTCTAATTGGGTCATGACCTTAAAATTACCTCACTGTCAAAAATACCAACCCCGCATACTTATTATTCCATTAATGATGCAAAATTTCATTCCGAAAGTTCCAGCTGGATCAGAGATACAGCTCAGACATTGACAGAAAAAATGGAGAAAAACCTAAATGGTGGTTTGGTACTCTGAGAGGTGTAAGACCTTGACCTTTAACCTGGAGAGGTATGATGTAAATTAAGCTTGAATGTACCTTGCTCTGGGCTATCTAGAGAAGGCAATTTCATTCTGATCAGACAAACCTTAGTCAAATTTTGGTAAAAAATGTCCATAATTAGGTCATGACCTTAAAATTAGGTCAACGTAAATTTTTTTTTAGGTAAGCCATGCATTCTTTATATTCGCAATATTGATGCAAAATTACATTCCGAAAGTCCCACCCGGGTCCAAGATACAACTCAGAAATTGATAGTTTGGAAATTTGGAGTGTCGAGAGTGCAGGAAGAAAAAATAAAATAAATAAATTATTTTCTAAATATTGGTTTCGTTTTCCAAGGGGTCTAAGAAACTGTGATACCATTAAAAATTTGGGACGCCAATTGTAGAAACAAACGCAAGTTTAAAAGAAACATACCCTAGTTTATAAAGAAACAAACATAACAGCTATAAACCTTCCCCTATGTTCATTTTGGCGGTAGAAATGTAAGGAACATGTTATGCCCATAAGCACGGACACACCTTAAAGGTGAATTTACTCCTAGCTGTTGGGAAACTAAACGGCTTCATGTAAAGTTTAAGTTGTGAGACAAGTATAAGCTTCATGGAAATCAGAAAACATTAGAGTGATTAAAAAGATTACATGAACAATGGTTGGTTTTACAGCAAACAAACCAATTCGAAGAATTTAAAAGTTAGCTTGATGGAGAATGTAAAACTGGTCTTGCAGGTGAAGGCCAGTGTCGATCTGTGTCAGCGAACAGGTAGATCGATGGACGAAATAAACAGATGTTGATCGAGGTATGCTGACCGCCATGGGAAGCAAGGAGAAGCTGGTGTTTTGGCGGTTAACCCTTCATCAGAGCAAAAGAGGCGTCAACTTCTCCATACTTCCCATGGTGGTTAGCAGACCCTGATCAACGTTTTGTTGATTCCATCCATTCGCTTGATGGCCTTCTTGAGGTTTCCTTGCACCATAAGCTCAGATCCAGAAAGATACCAGCAACTGTAACAGTTTTGGCTGGGTTCACAGTGGCTCATTAAAACAAGGTGATATGCCAACCAAAGAGGTAAGTTGAGGTGCAAGTGGTTTTGGAAGTGTTTGAAGTGTTTTTCGAGGATGAGGTTATTTTAAAAGCATTTTAACATTTGCAAGAAATAACAATTGGTTTGCTTGGTGCTTCCATTGATCAAAACAAGGGCCGAAGGACAAGATGTCCGTATGTGAAAACACACTGGTAATTCTACATCGGATGAAACAGGGAAAGATAATGTTGGATATAAGGACGAAACGGTACTCACCCGGATTTGCACATCAGCATCAGATACAGGAGTGGCACGTGGCCCAGCTGAAAACACCAGTGTATACCACAAGGAACCACCATATGCTGTGATCTGCGAAGAGAGGAAAAAAAAGATACAAAGCACAACAACGTTGAGATTGATCACATGATCAGCACATACGATAACTATGAACTGAGATGTACACAAAGCAAACTCACTCAGTATCCAGAATGTGTATGGCCACACACCACCTTCACAGGTAATGAGTCCACCATGGCAAGCACGCAGTAATTAACTCACATTATAACCCGACATGCTGCCCATTGTTCAACAAGACATGTGTCAAAGTTGTGTTCAACAAGACACAACCCAAAGCCACTACCATTCCATCTCTCCTCCTCTCTCTCTCTCTCTCTCTCTCTCTCTCTCTCTCTCTCTCTCTCTCTCTCCTCTCTCTCTCTTTCTCTCTCTCTAGTGCAGCCTATGGCTGCTTGTTGCATCATTGGTTGGGATGCGGCTATGCCGCTGATGCAGTGTCCCCCTTACCAGTGCACTGGCACTCATTTTGCCGACCTCGGAAGATGACAGGCAGAGTCAACCCCACCTGGTATAAATTCAACAGCTGAGTGGGATTTGAACTCAGGATCCTAGGATCCCGAGCCCACCACACTTACCATTAAGCCAACACCAGGCATAAAGCCACTACCATACTGTAATAAATGTTAAATATATAATCTTACTCAAAAACCTCAGGTTACACATCAGGTTTTACTCAAACAACCCATCGGTGTCGGAGGTTATCTGCCTCCAGCACGTTGATCCAAATTTGTCAAACCAATCTGTTAAGGTAACGCAACTTCTAAAGTGGAACAATGTCCCCAGCGACTGTACAGAGGAACACGGCTGCGTATTTCACATGGGCACACATGGAAAATGGGATGCAAAGATGGCTGTGGCCGGATCATGACGACGTATGTGATGGTGTTAAGACTGCAGTGAAGATGATGCAGACGGATGATAGCTATTTCACCAGCCCATCTAAATGAATTACCTTGTCTCCACAGAAATGCTGAGGAAGCTGCCAATAGTACTGAGCACGAGGCAGCAAGTTGAGGCCTGCATACCTCAACGCGTACTGTAAGGTGTGCATATGAAGGTCGCGTGGACAATAGTACAGACGCACAAACAGAAATAAGGTTCAGGGAAATAGTTGCAAGTAAAAAGAAGGTAAGAAGTTGACAAAGATTCATTTCAGTGAAAAACTTGAGGAAACACCATCACCACCGTGGACATCACAACCATCTTACAAATGAGTTGTTGGATACAATGCAGAGAACAGAAACAGAGATAAAGAAACCCCATTACAAGGTATTTCACCAACGGGGTGGAAAAAAAAATATAACCTTTGACCTTCAAAGGCTAATTCATAGATCCATGATTTTCGCTAAACTTGCACGCCTTGGTGAACAGACTTTTGTCTTGTACAATGGTGGCCATAAACGTTTAAAGGATGGATCGGTCGTCCAAAAAAACACAATTAAAGCTTCTCGCCAAAAAGTGATGACATTCATTTTTATCTCTGCTTCCGAAAAGGTAGACGGAGGTTATGTTTTCACCCCTGTCTGTCTGTCTATCTGTCTATCTGTCTGTGAGCATGATATCTCAAAACGTTATAGACAGATTTGGACGAAATTTGGTGGACAGGTTGGATGTGTGACGAGGACGATTTCATTAGATTTTGGTGAAGATCCTGATGGAATTTTTTTTCAGTGATTCTTCATCATTGAGTGATTGAGCCAAAAATTATATATAGCACGATATCTCAAAGCGTTATGGAAGGATTCGCACAACATTTGATGGACAGGTTGGGTGTTTGACAAGGACGAATTGTTTCAATTTTGGTGAAGATTCAGATATGAGAATTTTTCAATTTTTGAAGTGATTCTTCACCAGTTGAGAGTTGGGGCCATAAAAGATATATAGCGTGATATTTAAAAAAAGTTGTGGACGAATTATAACAAAACTAGGTGGATGAGTTGGGTAGGTGACAAGAACAAGCCAATTTGTATTTAGGTCAGGTCCAGATTCAGGTCCAGATCCAGATCCAGATACGAGTGGGGAATTCTACCAATTCATATTTAAATTTACACATGACCACCACAGTGGGAATGGGTGTTTTATCATCACGTGAGTAACTAGAGAGTTCATAGAACACGTTACCCCATGCAGTGTTAGGAGGAGGAGGAGGGGGAGGAGAAGGGGGAAGAGGAGGAGGTCTCATCATTGACATGTGGTGACCAAATGGAAATTGGGGTTGGAGTACTCTTAGAACACAGTCCTCCTGGAAATTTTAAACTCCCAATGACAAAGGCATGGGTATTCAAGGACAAGATGGATCTTTTAGCAATGTGCTCATTAAGACATCATTATGTGTTTGTCAAAACTACAGAAGAAAAACATGACATCTGTATTTTCTTTAAATTCTCTTTCATGCAGACCTAACACAGGATTTGATTGGTGGTTGGCTTCATTGGATCGATGAACCACCTCTACGACACCATAGATCTATGAACTACGGTGCCGTGGAGGAAATCACCGCTCTCCTGATTTACAAACAAACTTTGTGGAAGGTTGCAGTCCCAGTCAAGTCAATAATCCCAAACCCATCACATGGTATTTTACAACCGCATCTCCCTTACAAGGAAACCAAAATAATTCCAAAAACTCAATAGAAGTCTATCGAGGGTAGAGATACGACATTAGTTTATTTTTTAGTTTCGTAATTTTGGAAGAGTTTCACAAGACCAGACCTGATGAGTACACATTTAGTAACAGAAGAATGTTCACAACGCGGTTACAGTAAGAACAGTGATAATAATTTAACGATATATTAAATCACACAACAAGGTGTGATTCATAGTGATTTGCATCTGCATGCAGTGAGGTATTCCATTATGTACCGACGTCACAAACTTCACACCAACCCCAATCCCTTGTCCCCACACTACCTGCCCTGAATCATCAGGGCGATGGCTTCGTGGCGTAAAAGCCCCTGGAATCTCATTTTTCAAGTCATCGCCATGCAAACGGTCGTGGAGAATTGGAGCCTGGGTCTGATAAGTGAAAAGGAAATTTTCAAATTTGACGTCTTACGAGGGAAACATCAGCAATGGGTTACGAACAGATGATGAGACTTTTTTGATAAATAAATAAGAGATCAAGAAGAAGAAGAAGAAGAAGAATAATAAACAGTGATTGACCGCAGGTAATAACATCAATGAGTTCCTGTTATTCTCCATACAGGGTGGACCATATGACATATTACCCCCAGGCAGTGTGACCACTCCTCATTTTCATAAATGCCAAGGTGAGCCAATGAAAAAAGCCAAGAATTCACAAGGTTTCGGAAAAGCGATGATAATAGAAAACCTATACGCCAAGAAAACCTATAGAAAACCAAGATGCCAAGGTGAACAACGAATAGCCAAGATCTTGTGAAAAAAGCCAAGGAGTGGTCACACTGTCCCCAGGCTAGGCAACTCAAAGGTGAGTTCATATAGCTCGAAGCTTCCAGGGCAGCCAGTATTATTACCCCCTGCTACCCCCAAGACATCAAGAGACAATAAAAATTGAGAGAAGGTAATTGTCATGCCTTCTCCAGTGTTACCTCGATAATGTTGAGAAGGATTTCATATTGGACGTGGTGAAGGATATTCAGACTCTCCTCTAAGCCAGCTAGCTAGGGTTCGAATCTCTGCCCAGATTAAAAAAACAAAAAAAACATCATCCTGGTGTTTTACAGACAGGATGATTCATCAATGTGTGTGCCATCCCTCAGATGGGACGTTAAACTCGGCGTCCCATCTGCTGGCATTAGTTGGTGGACATTAAAGATCCCACGGTGTCTGCGAAGAGTAGACGAGCTGTCGCCAGCACGCTGAAAAAATTACAAATTCCTGCCCTGACTTCCTGAGTTGGAGTGGCAACCAGTCAGGCTTGGAGCTTAGTAACAGGTTCAGCAGCACCAAAGCTCCACAGAGGGCATGGATGATGATGATGATGATGATGATGATGATGATGATGATGATGATGATGATGATGATGATGATGATGATGATGATGATGATGATGATGATGATGATGATGATGATGATACCTTTACAGTGAAAATGTTGCCTATCATACAGACTCATTCGGCATTAAGAAACATTTACGTTCATGTTTGATGTCTTTCGTGAGTTGTTAAAAACCTAATACAAAGGAATACTACAATGTGCATACTGTACGTGCGTGCACATATGCCTGGGCACACAATAAGACATATGGACCACCCAGCAGGTTTTCTTCATAACTGCTTTTCTTCGTAACTCATGATGCAACTTTTGAATGACCTTGTAGAAAATGCTTTAGGAGACTTTCACAGCTTGCTCAGCAATGCTTCTTGAGGGTAGCACAAGCTAGATCAAGGCAAGTCTCAAGCAAACTTCCTGCACATTACTCTTACAACTCATAGGCAGTGGCAGTACAAGATGTCGACAAAGCATACCGTGTGCAAAGTTGGATGATGCAGTGGGTATGACTCCCGTACATGCAAAGATTGCCCAGAAAGTGCCCGACGGAGAGCTGTGAGAGGTGGTGGGGGGGCTAGAGGGGGCAGGATGAAAGCCAGAGAAGAAGAGTGGGATGCATTGGTAGGGCGACGTTTTAGGTGAGAGCGTGTATCACGAGGGACTTGAGAAGACAGACGTGAGTCAACACCGAACAACGAAGGAAAGAGATCCCAAATGCTTCGATCGATGTCCAGTTGTTCCTGTGAGAGTCCGGAGGGATGTGGCTGGAAAATGTATCAAGATGTAAGCAGGGCAGGAGGCACAAGAGGGGAGCAGACTGTCATAATGAGGACAACTGAGGAGTTGAAGAGACTGTTTGTATTTTGAATGCATAGTTGTAAGAATAGTCAAAGTTGGGAGAAAGACAAACGATTAGTTGAAAAGAAAAGTGAAAATACACTGAAACGTATGACAGGATCAAAGAGAAATGGTAAATAGTTAATCAGGTGCTCCAGGCTTCCTCTGAAATATATTTATTTCTTGAGAATGTGTAAAGCTTTAATATTATCATATGTTGGAAAAAGCCCATGCTCACTTGACATCAAGAGGATAGATGAACAAATTTTCTTACCTAGATGAATATTGAGGTTAAAGTTCCACAATGTTTCATGATGCAGCACACACATGCATGGTAACCACAGGCATTACACTCCAGATTCTTAATTGATTGCATCACAGCACTCCAAAACACACTACCTGGGCCCGCTTGGCACGGTCACGCCGGACCGTGCTTGCACCCATAATCGTCCACACATCAGCATCTTTCCTTAGCTGATCTTCAGTCAAGCCTGAGTCTTTCTGTTGATCCAAAAGAAGCATAAAATGGTTGGCCATACCAACACCTTTTCAACATTTCCACACCATGCTCTCCACTTTATCAGCACACCGAGCATGGGCAAAAGGGAGCAAATAAAATCGTCACAATGCAAGTATCACGGCATCATAAGGCAGCAAAAACCACAGCAATTGTAAGGAGGGTGGGTATGTGGGGTGGGGAGAGGTTGGAAACCCCTTTTCAGTTATACCACACTGTCACAATGAAAAACAATGGAACCACAGCACGCCATGCAAACATCTCCACCAACTACGTCCACAGGTATTGATACAAAGTAAGCTCTGTCATTTCAACACATGCTTTGTGACTATGTTACCTTCTTTCACATCTTGGGTTACAAAGAAAAACGTCATGCGAACAAAAACACACAGTAAAGCACACGGCATACCCTGTGTGCTCGCCTCAACCGGGTAAAATCGCGCTCTCGCTGAGGCACGTGTGCAAGGAGGAAAAGAAAAACAACAGCAAGAGAAGCAAATATCGAAGCATCGACAAAAAAGATGCAAGCACAAGCAGTAATGAGTAAATATGAATTGATACGATTATTATAATGGTTGCATCAGTCGATAAAAGGATAGGTTGCCGGGCGTAGCGGCGTGTGCCTGTAATCCGGATATTCAGAGGCTTGGGTTGAGGGATTGCTTGAAGAGGGGAGCTCTGCCACTGTGCCGCCCAAGAAGGGGCAAAGCAGCATGTCTGATATGGTGACACCCAAGCCAGATTTTCAGGTCAGGCCAGGCCAGATCAGATCTGTGGCTTGCTACAGGTATAATGTAAAACCTGTACTAACCTGTTCATGGTTAAGTGGGGGTGACTTTAAACTGGCTTCCCCACACCAGGTGCTCCGGGTGAGGAGGGTGTATGGATGTGGACACCCAGCAAGACTAAAATTAAAACCTGACAAAGGGTGGAGGAGCTTCTTGTGAGCTCACGGCCATCCATATCTGGTGCCCAACTGCATCTGCAGATGTCCTCCAGTGGGTTACCTTTCCAAGGAGGTTGGTGGCAGATTTTGCACTCCAGCCATCATAAAAACACTTCATTCCACAAAAAACACACTAAGTGGTGTGTGTCGGGGTGGTGCTGAGGTGTTGTTCACCAGACAGCGGTCTCCTTGGGTTAACCTGAGGCGGTCCCTTTGGGTGGGTGTCTGTAATGTCCTATCCATAAGAGATGGGGATGAGCCAGGCATCTGCCTGGGGGATGGCCAGACAGAGGTCTCTGGAGTACTGGTGGAAAGTCGACGCAGCAATGCACTGTGGTGCATGCTCCCAATGTATGTACATATCATTTGATACATTTTTGCTTTCAAGTCCTCAGATACATAATGAACAACAACCATGCACAATATTCGTGTCTTTTTGAATTCCAACTTAAACACTTTCACAAAATGCAAGTCAAAGCACAAAGTGAAGTATTATGGATGCAAACGATTCAGGAAATATTGATGGTCAAATCACGGTTTTTGACAAGAAAAGAGTCACCGAGTCACGTCTGTATAAGAAACAGTCAGACAAGGTACATCGTGGGGTGTTTGCTGAGATTTAAAATGACATTTTTGTTTACCTTCGCAGGTAGGATAAACAATGATCATGGACATTTCAAATCGAGCAACTAGCTGAACCAGAGATTCACTAAGAAGAATTTCATCGGACATGAACACATTCGAAGAAAGGAGAGTGAGAAAACTCAAGATGTTTTCACACAGAAGGCTTCGTCCAGAGTGAATTTGAAGTCTCGAGAGAGTGAGATCCATGTGAACTTAAGTTAGTACATTGAAACTTTTGAGGAGTTAATCCATCCGGTACTATGGATTTTTTTAAATCGATGTGAACATGGCAAACACATATTGATCTGGTCGATTCATCAACTGCGGATATAAATTACTATCCGAGGGCACAACTGGCAATCCGGGAGCGCTGTTGGTTGAAATAATCACAACAACAGATATCAAGTGATCCACCATCAGTCCTTCTCTTGACACCAATTAGTTTGCTATGTACCGTCTGATCTGTGTTTAATATTTTGGTGTGAATGTCATAGCATTACTACGGATCAAAATTCACAGGAATGAATCGGGTCGAGTTCCTACAGATTACCTTTGTGAATACAGCTTTCCTGACTACTTTAAGACATCACAAATTCAGAGGGACAGCATGAAGAACATTTCTACTAGGGTTGTTCAAAAGGATTGATGAACAAGATACTCATGATCGTTGAAGAGACATCTTACATCCATTGGGACCATACTCTGTGCAGAGCATTGGTGCTGCCGTAGCAGTCTCCTGGGATATTAGGCACAATCCTGGATGGGTCGCCACTCCGACACAGGATACCAGCAAGCTGGCACTCATTGTGCCGACCAGTGAAGGATGACAGGCAGAGTCAACCCCACATAGTATTAATTCAACAGCCGAGTGGGATATGAACTCAGGATCCGAGGATACATCTTACAATAGTGCTTACAAGGTCAAAACTCACTTTTAACTTCTCCATTTAATCCATTCAGCCCAGTCGAAAGGTGACTGTTCTCAAAGCGCTCTCCAAGCCGGATAACGTCACTACATTTCGATGGGCTGCGCTTGAACCGAACAATCATGGGAATGTGGTTGTTGTATCCATTTATTCTGTTTGTCACATGATTGCTGTTGTGTCTGTTGTTGTTCTCTGGAACTTCTCTCCGATAAAATCCCATACCATCCCATCACCCATCGCCCATCATTGATGGATATATCTTGGCATCAATAAAAAATTAATTAATTCCTAATTACATACATCCTACAAGGACCTACAAACTATAAAATATATAAATGTAATATGTATCATTGCATCCACTCATTATACTTTTTGGCATGTCTTTGACTATAGTAATTAACTTATTCATAGAAGTATTTCAATGCCACCCCCCCCCCCCCCCCCCCCCCAACATGGTACTATTGATGTATGGCGATGCATCCAACCTTATCTCCAGAAAAAGTCTGTGGAAGCTCCCAGTAAAGCGTTTCAGCAGCAAGGGGTTGTGCTTGCATGTAAGAAACTTCGCCCGGTGGCAGTGGTCTCACAACAAATCCGGAGTCGATGCGCAGAGTTCGCTGGCGGTTCACCAAAGCAACGCCCTGGGTGTCACCCGGGCGGAACTCTGCACGTAGCTGTTGGGTGGATGATATTAAAAGGTTAGATAATGTCACATACAAATTATTCAGTGATATTACTCAAAAGGGAGATTATGTTAATACGGTAGTTTACCAGAAATTTCCCCTCAAACATGGGACTCATCCTCTTTGACTTTCAGCTGATCAAACGTGCTCAGTGGAAAAAAAACAAACCCAATGTCGGCTGTTGTACAACTGCAATATAATTGAAACATTAGATTTGACTGAACATTCCATGAGCAATAACTCTTTTTGTCTGTTATTTCTCAAAACACCGACTGCATTTAGAGCATAATTTTGTGGATATTTACACCCAAAAACGGAACTTTGGTTTTATCCAGCCATTAGATAAAAGACTAACTTTGAAAATGCACCAAAATCGTTTTCATACTCAGGCAACAAACTGTAGGGGTTTCAGACAGATGACCATTTCCAAAAAAAACACACTTCCGGAATCTTAAACATTCACAAGTGAGTGAGGAAGTCAGCCCCTTTATAGATGAAGCTGGTTTTGTAGGAGATACACACACACACATATAAGTATACATACATGCAAATGTGTAAATATTGTAATGTCTGAGGTGGGGGGGGGGGGGGGGGGTCCTTCGACATTATGTGTGAGTTAGTGTAGGCCACATGCTCTGGCAGGACAGCTTTCCCTTGTAATCGGGCTTTTGATAAACGTCTGCCGAAGGAAGCGGTGGCATTTCCCTCGAGATAGCTTAGAGTTAAGTGTCCCATGTCAACTTCCTTGTGAAGACAGCGGAGAGCCAAGTTAAGGTGAATATTACATCTGTGGTGTAGGAGATCAGTGCCGCAGTTCACCTGGATTCGGACCCCCACAGCTCGCTTCTGTGTCGCCATCCGACTTGCCACCCACTGCTGCACCCCATGGTGGGGTAACAAACATAATGATGATATGAACCAGTGAGACTGCGAAACGCAGCCTGGTCGTGGCAATGGGTTTATTGAGCGCGTACAACATCAGATGGAATGGCCAGAGTTCGATTGGTGAGGAGATGCAGGTCACACCCCATGGGAATATCGGCAGGAGGTGGAACCTCGCATGATGCCGCATGGGTGGAAAGTCCTAGAAAGATCAAGATCTTGGGTGATCCGGATGTGGAGCTTGGGCTGGGCTCCGGCATGATAAGAGGAAGAGTGTGAGTGTTCTGTCTCTTTTAGATTTCCCATACCATTCTTGACTCTGGACTTGATAGCTCGTTCTCAGTGCTGCAGGACTTGAACCCTGCATGTTCTCCGCAAACATTTGCCGGAAGAAGATGGCAATTACCTTGGCTCAGCATCCCCCTGTGTTTATATGCAAGGTTGTATCTGTGGTACCTATGGGATTAGTTGACTTGTATTTTAAGTTCAATCGTCGACAAGTGTCTAGTCCATTTTTGTTTGTCTTGTCTCATCTGTGTCATAAACATTTATTTATTTCTTAAGAAATGTGAGTATTTTCTCATCTAAATACACGCAGAACCGGTTTTGGCTAATTTAGCTTTTCTTCCTGGAGGTGGATTAAACACTTATTTTATTAACACTACATTCCACAGCACGACACTTGGTCATCATTTGCTGGCACAAGGGACCATTCCACTCGGGTCCCTCATTTGATTTGGGCTATCCTCGGGAGTTAATTAATTCCCAGCATGGCAGAATGTGTTCACCACCTGTCAACGCGACTACCCTTAAATATCGCGGTTTGAATATCACGGGTTTTGACCAATTGTGGGCGACCTCTTTATGTACCGACTTAGTTATCACGGGGCTTAATTTTGAGCAATCGTGGGTTTTTGAGCTGAGCTGTGATGATTATCTTGCACCATGAGGCTTTCGCGATTGTTAATAATGGTATGGTGCCGAATCGTAAAACGATAGACAAAAGTGATTCATTGAATTCAATTTATTCGCTGGTTTATGGAGCTGCAGAACGATTTGTTTTAAAAAACAGAAACATATCGACAGATTACAAAGGAAAACAATTGAAGAGATTGATTGGGGAGTAATGGGTTTAACCTACTTCTACACAGCAGGAGACTTAATCACAAAACTGATTTCAGTTTATTTTACATGTTTGTTTCAATTGTGATTGTTTATTTTTGGCTGCCGCCGACCTTCCTCTATATTTCTCGAAGCCCAAGAACTTGACCCCCTTAATAGCACACAAAACACATACACACACACACACACACACACACACACACACACACACACACAGTGAGTTGTACTGTCGTCTTGTTCATCTTTTATAAATGCTTGAGTGTCAAGCAAGGAGGCAGCACATATAATTTTTGAAGTCTTTGGTATGACTTGGCCGGGGTACAAACCGCCAATCTACCAGACACTCTAGCTATTACACCAATGAGTCTGGCGTCGTTTAATCCCGAGATGAAACAGCTCAGAGACGAGCACATTACGTTAACCAACAATAGCACCAATCCTGTCGGTCATCGAGATGTATATGGTGCTGTGATGATAACATTCAGAAATTTGAAGACTCAAATCTGGAACATCCCCTTGCAGCCAACTTCTTGGAGTCTTCATCTCCAGGTAACATGAAATGCACCATTCTTTCCCCACTGCTGTACTCCTGAGTAGGTGGCGAGCAGAATGTCCTGTCTTAAGTTGTTTTGCGTTAATTGCAAAGTTCACCACCCATGGAAAGATCAGCCTTTTGGTGAAAGTAAAGTTTGCAAACCGTCACCTCTCACAGAAATGGATGACAATGTCAAACGCCCATGTCAGAGACACCCATTCATAAGCACAACTCTTTTTGTGGACATATCAGAGCAGCTCTGATGCTTAGATAGCCAAAAATGACCAGCCAATGCTTTTGTCTGAATTTTTTTCTTTATTAACCACTTGTCAAATATATAAAGAAGTTTGAGTCTTCTCAAAATTTCACAAACAAACACCTGCCAGTCTAACCTGACTTGCTTCAAACTAGATATATTATACAGTATTGTGTTTCGGAAATAAACTCCGAGGAAACTTTAAAACGCACGGAATCAACCTGATTCAAGATACAAGAAACAATCAGTGTGGCAGTACCTTGTGCCTATGGTAGTTGGAACTTGTACATTGGCCAGTGACCCCCATGCAGAAGCAGTTAAGGCAACCGTCAGAGTTCTTTGGACTCAAGTAGAAAGATCCCTGTTTGCAGGTATCGCAGTAACGCCCTTCCACGTTGACCTGGCAATATGCGTCAGGAAAGCACACACCTTGCACAACATCTCAGTCTGAATCATACACTCCTCTCATTTGACTTTAAATTACCCAACAATGCTTCTAACTTCAGTTTATCTTCCTCTATTCTGCCACTGTTTCTGCCCATTCAACTTTCACCCCATTTGAATCAACTCACCTTGCATGGACAAGTTCCGTCAGCATTGCAAGAGCTATCCCGTGCACCTGGCCCATCACAGCGACATTCACCTGCTGTACATTAACTGTATCAGTCATCAACTCTGTTCTTAAATCAGCATCACCTCACCCTTACCATCACCACCATGAAATAAGTCCCTATGAAGTATAACGATATAAATTACATCACCTTCAGCTACTTCTTATGTACAATCTCTTTATCTCCATAAACACGAAGTCAGTATAAATCATTCTCATAACTCAAATGACGTCATCAGTATGAACAAAAACATCACCAAAAGTAAATGGTGCCTGTCACTACAACATATTAGAGCATAAAATATATGGAACGAGAGGAGGGTTGAGTACCCGGCACTGCTCGGCTGGGTGAGCTTTTCCTGGCGGAGGTTTTGGGACGTGTTGGACATTGAAAAGCCATGGAGCTGTTGGCCTCATGGTGGTTACCTTTTGCCTGCGGGCTGGTGGCAGCAATGCCTGGGCCTCACATCCCAATATATACTTTATGGCGGCCTTTGGTGGCTTCAAAATGGCCTCCAAGGCCAATGTGTGGGAGCTTAGAACCTTGTTCAGATTCTGAAGTTCCTACACCCAAAATTTGGGGCCTCTAGGTGCTACGGTTCAGCTGTAAGAGTAACAAAGAAATGCACAAAAGCACAAACAAACACACAAACGCACAAATACTTGAAATTATTTACAAGATGTACAATGTGACATTACTGTTCTAATGTAGAAGGCTCGTGGGACATTAGGCCGCCAACTGTTTGAACCCATCTTGTAATATACACCTCTACCACCCCCTCACAAGGCATCATGAAGAATTGATTATAAAATATTGCATGATTAGGATTTCTGGAAAAAGGGCCTGGATAAAAAAAAAATTGGAAACAGATGGGGAGTGGGTGGGAATTGGAAACATTTTTGCACATTTTGGACTTTATGAATCTGAAAATGCTTCTTCCCAAGCTCAACCCAAGCTC
>CM068961.1:34809585-34849338 GCA_035128595.1 Eptatretus atami | reverse complement strand
ATATAAAAAAAAATACAAAAAATAAAAAAACTAGAAAAACAAACAAACAAACAAAAAATTAATTTCATTAATTAAAAACTTTTTTTGCATTTTCTTCCTTGGATCTTGTGTAGATGGATTGGTGTGGTGTTCGCACAGGCATGATGGGCTGAATGGCCTCCACCTGTGTTGGATTTCCCTGTTATAACACCATGTTAATGGCCTCAATTTTTGTAAAACATGTAAAAATTGCTAAAATAATTTAAATGGTCATCAAAATACATAATTTGATCTTAATACTTCCATTTATAATGTTTAAGACTAATTTACTGGCTGTAGGCCTCTGCAGTAGAACCGCATTGCAAGGAACACTCAAATAACCAACCGGTACGTTTCATGGACAATCCCATTTTAACAAATTCCATCTTGAGATAATGAACAATGAAATGTATAATTTTGCTTTTTAATTGGAAAAAGTGAAATCCATTGACCAGTGTTGCAAAATTTAAGAAAACACTTCACTCTCTATGATGGACCTCTCAATATTATGGAGCTCGGAAGTAGCACGCTCACATTTGAGTTATCTAGTCTGGGTTTCATTCATGATGAAAGACCATCCAATTACGAGCCACCACCATGATACTGCCAGGCAGGAAGTTGCATCATGGAGTCTGTTGTACTTTTGCAGTGGGCATTATGACAGCTGTCTTATCGGCTTGCATTCACTTATGGATGTTAATGTTTTCACATTTGTCTTTCACAGGAAGTTGGCAATTTGCGTACCAGGACTTTGGCCAAAGGCCTTCCATTGCTGGGAAGGCAAAAGCCAATGAACCACAGCATATTCTTTTGCCAGGAGACTTAGGCAGCTCATAATCTCCTGCGAGGAAAATGGAACTTGATTGATTGAATACATACTCTGAATTATGCACAGCGATGTTTTCATGAATCAATGTCATAGTCTTATCCAGTGACATACTTACTGATAAAGCCCTCACTTGGTACGCAGATATCACCAGTTTCAACCCCCATTTGAGAGAAATGTGGAAAACCTTTTTCATGTCCTTCATTTCAATGCAATGCACAAAATAAAATTGCCCATTAAACTTAACTGATGTAGAGTATTGAAGGATGGATTGCAGGACAAGCAGCAAGACAGGGCGAGTTGAAGGTGATTGAAATATAATGTAAAGTACCAGTGGAAATGAAATAATTTGCCTTGATTCTGTTTTCCTCACCATTCTGGATGGAAATCGCCAAAGATCTTGGGGATACTGTGGAAATCAAAGCTCTCAACATCTTTGGCATTTCCCATAAAGAAGCAGAAACATGGGGCCTGCTGCTCTCTCATAGCAAACAGGTTTGGTGGCCTCTCTTCTTCCCACCAACTCTCCTCAGGTCTTTCTCCCTCTGCCCTTCCATCTGTCCACCTTCCCCCAATTCCTCCAGGTTGTGAGTGCTCTTCAAGACACATGTTTACTGCCCATCCCCACTCTTTTGTTCCTCTTTTTGTGAAACCTCCTTCCTTAATAGCTTCTATCCTTCTCTTCTCTCCAAGGCATCAACATCAAGTTGGCAGTGCACCACCAACTTAGATCATACTCCATCCTGAGCTGTGATCTCTTCTATCATCATTAACCCTTACTTTTCTCTCCATATCTACTTGCAGGTTTAAAGGTTTCCTTCCCACTTTCTTCTCTGACTACTTCATTCTTTTGCTTGTATCCACCTGTTGCCCCACTGTCGATGCATTGACCTCCCCTCTTTATGCAAGGTCTATGGTCATCGAAGAACAGGGGCCTCTCCAGAAAGGTTGTGGCAGCAGAAACAACAGACATCTTTAACTATTGCCATCATTATACAAGGAAGTACAAGGAAGTCCAACGCAGGAGGCGGCCATCAGGCCCATCATGCCTGCACATTTCTGCCAAAATCGATGTACCCCTATATCACCAGTGCTTGTAGGTACATATCTACTTCCAGCTTAAACTTATCTATTGTTTCTGCTGCCACTACCTTTCCAGATAGACCTTTCCATGCATTCATTACTCTGAGTGAAGGACCCTTGCCAAAATGTCATCATAACTCCCTTCTTCCTCCCTCTCAAGCTATGACCCCTGGTCCCATCGGTCTATTCTGCTGAAAAGCTTTTCTGCACTTATTCTGTCTATATCCTTCATTACCTTAAACATCTCTTTCATATCCCCTCACAATGGTGCCTCTTGTTGCCAAGAATCCTCTATATTACTCAATCTGGATTGCCATTCTATTACATCTACTCTTTCCATTCATATCAGGATGTTCATCACATTTTTCAACCAGCATCACTCTCTTATTCTTTACTATTGGCATTAGATTTCTCTAATTTCCATTTTGTTAGGAAGCAATACAAAGCCCACTCTTCGAGGGCAGAGTTCAAGCCACCATTTTATAGCTCCAGAGAACAAGACAAAGACAGAAAATAAGGGAAATAAAATCTCACTTGTGCAGGGTTGTCCTTGCTCTGGGTTGCCTGAATAACCTTCAGCACATCTATGACAAAAAGAAATACAGCGGATTGAGGATAAAACCAGTCATAAACTTGTAACAACTCAATTTTTGAATAGACGACCTGAATTACATCAGCAATAACGCATTGAGTACTTGTTCGCCAGCAAGGGTTTTGTCGTGTTGTTCACCAGAACCCAGCAGAGGATAAAATAAATAAATAAAATATTTCCTTCCTGGATTGTCCTGCATATCTTCATCCAGGCTGATGCTTCCCTTAGCCCTTTTCCTCTCAGTAGTTAAAGAATTTACATGAGTTTCTACATATAGAGGAGGGAACATGGCCTTGTTTGCTTAAAGTAAATAGGTATATCCGATTAGTTATAAGACTCATTATTTCTTTACATTATCAGATTTCACAACAGATTTCGACACTTATTTAGTCCGAACGACATCCGATCCTCAAAACTGAAATAATATTTCGATGACATGCTTTAATTAGTCCATGAGAGTACATCGTGGAAAATCGTATCATATAATGCATGAAATTGTTCCAAGCTCCTCATTTGAAAACTATAGTACTTACAAAAGCAATGTATACAACGATTCATAGCTATGATGAACAGGCATTCGATATGTGAGGAAAGTGAAAAAAACACTTTATCGTTAAAAAAATCTTTGCGGCCTGTTCCAAGTCAAGGCATGGTTGAGCAGGCCAAAAAACATGGTGGCTTCAGACCCCAGTGAGGTTACCCAGGAAACGCATAAAGACCAAGAGAGCGAGGTAGCCGAGGATTGCATGATGAAGGAAATAATTAAATAATGCTGTTAATTATCTTCAAAGGGGGTGTTTTAATTAATCCAAACACCCAATTTTCACTCATGCACTTCCTTGGAGTTTCCTTTGTGTGCATGCAAAGTTTCAGGCTGCTATGTTTTATGGTTTTGGAGTTATGGAGGAGATACACACACACACACACACACACTGATACATTGACACACACACACAAACAACACACACACACACATTGCCTTTTATTCGTATAAGATAAGATAAGATATAATATATATATATATATATATATATATATATATATATACACTGTACATGGTCTTGGCTCGTGGAAGAGCAATGACACAAAACAAATCAGGACAGCATCACAAATGGAACAGCAGGAGAAAAGGGAAAACACCAACAGCGGGGCGGAGGGAGAAAGTAGATGGAGACGGATAAACAAGGGATGCAAGTAACGACGAGGGGTAAGGGAAAAAGCAAAGGGTGGACAATATGGATACATAAGCAAAATTTTGGGAGGTGTGTCCGCAGCGAGTGAACGATTCACTCATCGTTCCTCTCTGTGGGGTGGTTTAACAGATGTAATAAAGATCATGATTTTGGAGGGAGGATGACTTGAGATGGTGGTGAAGAATGAGATTCAATAGAGTACAGTAGGTGGTTCCACAGGCAGTGAAAAAAGAGGAATAAATGAGTGGAGGTGAGCAGTGATTCTGGATTTAGGCAGTTTCATGAGGAGGGAGTTGCTGGTGGACCACGTGTATCCTGCAGATACCTTGAGGGGACAAAGCATGGAGAAGGCAGAGGGTGCAAGTCCAGAAATGAGGTGGAAGAAGACAGAGGGACCACCGAACTGTCTGAATTATCGTAAGGATTATTGTTGTTGTTGTTGTTGTCATTGTTGTTGTTGAAGATTCATCAGAGAAAGCAACACAGAATATAGGATTTAAATGTCTGGTTACATTATTATGAACAAATGAGAATGACAGTCAGGTTTCCTGCTTTCTTGTGAAATTTGAATCCACACATACAGACGATAAAAAGCACATTTACAATACATCTTGAAGACATTAAAATAATTAAGTGAAACAATTTTGTGGTGGGATTGCAAACTACTGCATCTTTTGCAAGAAGAGGCTTTCTGCATCAGTGCCAGAGCATCGCAGATCCTTGCCACTAGATCTACGAGGATATGAAAGTTGAATAGTAATGGGATTGCTGCCAGTGATAAAGTCGAATCTGATAAAGCAAAGTCTGAGTACTTGTCATGAGGTCTCGAGTCTGAGTTTGATGGTTGCCAGAGAGTTGAAAGTTTTCGTTTGCATTTATATACTGTGTTGACCTTATTAGGACCTGTCAATAAGGCATTGGGTTTCACATTTTGTTTTTTAGAATTCAGTTTGGGGTTGACCTCATGGAGGAGACAATATTATCAATGTAGCACATGAGGTTATGTGATGTGACATGTGATCTCACAGGAGCTGCAATGGAGTAGCACATTTGAAAAGAGCACAAAATGAAAGAAACGACAGAGGATGGAATATAATAAATAATGGGATGGGTCTATTCGAGGTTTTCATACAAAAAGTGGATATGTGAGCTGATTAATCATCACATTGCACTTCAAAACATAGACATGTCTTTGTTATGGGCTTTTCACGCTTCAAAGAGAATCTGATTTGGAAATAATTTGTATTTTTTTGTTGTCGAGAGACATTGAAAGACATTGAATTCAAACATATTTGGGAATGGTTTTGTGAAATAGCCAGATTATAAGCAGGACTTGCATAAAACAGCGTGTTTACATTAAAGACTTCCCAGAATGAAAATACACTTCAAATTGGTTGTAGATGCCCTTGTCCAATACATCTGCAAAACAAGTTTCAAATCTTGTTTCACATGTGAAAATCAAAAAAGAACCACAGCTGGAAATACAGTCTTGGCACAGCTCTAATCTTGTCACAATGTAAGGGGAAAACTGCGAGGAGGGGGTGGAAGTGGGGGGTGTAGTGATATTAAGGATGGAGTCACATTGGGTCTCTCTCACTCCGCACGGTTCTCAGCAGTGGTAGAGGGCCCAGCTGTGAACATGCAAGCTACAAACATCTTGCATAAAGCCATCTCCAGGGCCTAGTTACTTGTTCTGGGAATCCCATGGGTCCATCCTTCAGGATGATGTTGAGGCAGTGATTTCCTCATCAGCTGCTGCATATATCTGTTGGGAGATTCTCACTGCCAATGAAAAACTTAATCACAAGTTTCCCGTGTGTAAAACAGCTGTTGGCCTCTTGCATAATGTTCATTCCTGCTGTGGGGTAATGTACTGTAGTCTTGTTAACAGGAATTTCTATTAATATATATATATATATATATATATATATTTAAGAAAGATGGATGCAAACAACCGATATTGGAATGAAGATCTACCGTGTCAATTTTTTCACAAACAGGCGAGAGCAGACGTCCCAGGTGATTTTTATCTGCTGCCCAATCGACAAATAATTTGGCCGAAGAAAATTAATTGAAAAGTTGCATTGTGAAAGTGATTTCTCACAAACAGGCGAGAGTAGACGTCCCAGGTGATGTTTATCTGCTGCCCAAGCGACAAATAATTTGGCCGAAGAAAATTAATTGAGAAGTTGCATGGTGAAAGTGATTAATTTGCTGTGAAAGTGATTAATTTGCTTGCATATATGCCTCGTGGAGTTACTTTCTATATGCCACATCTGGCTTAAGAATGACCGAGTTGCCTCTCATATGTCACATCCGGCATGTTCAGAATGCTGTCGCGTTTTTACAGCATTCTTACCCGGTGAGACAGGGGTAAGCTCCTTTAGAAACGCTGAGATGCTTCATGATTATTATCATCGTTGTGGCTCGTTAACCGCTGTCCTTCATTGCGTGGCCCGCGAGCCACTGGCGGTCCCTGGTGGCTAAAGTGTGGCCCCTGATGCGTGGCCGATAATACACATGCGAAAACACCCCATCATTATCCGCCAAAAATGCAATCAAATTGACCCAATGGTTTCAAATGAGTGTTCCAATGTGAAGCATAAAAGAAACAGTACATCAGTAGATGGCAGAATACAAACAATTATGCTTACAGCCCAGTTAACCACAACAACAAAAAAAGAGTATGTGGAGGCGGGGCCGAATAGCAGCCATTTTGGAGTCCTGCGGGCAGAGTGGCGGCTCTCACACTGATGTCTTATCGGCAAAAGTGCCCCCCTTCTAAAACAATGGTGAAGATCACTGTCCTAAACTAATCTGGTTGTGTCTTAATGACTATGCAGTTCTATTAAGCCTTTGAACCCTGAGCTCCTTGGACTTTTGGCTCTCCCACCCTGGGTTCCCTGGAGAAAAATCCGGCCGCTCGGGTATATGGATGTTTGAATAGAGGTCAGTGAACCGGCCGTGAGGGTATATGGAGGTTCGAATAACAGCTGGTAAAATAGCCGCTGGGGTTCAAATGGTAAAATTGTAAACAGAATTTAAGCTTCCATGATTTATGTGATCCATGTGAGTAAAAGTTATTAGATTTCATTGTGTGATCTAGTCACCCGTGTTGGCTTGAGACCATTAATTAATTAATTGAACAATCCTCATGTTCGGTTGCCAAATTTATTAGTTAATCCATCCATCCATTGGGAACATACTCTGTGCAGAGCGTTGGTGCTGCTTAAGCAGTCTCCTGGGCTATTGGACACAATCCTGGATGGGTCGCCACTCCGACACAGTATACCAGCAAGCTGGTACTCATTTTGCCGACCTCAGAAGGATGACAGGCCGAGTTAACCCCACCTGGTATTAATTCAACAGAGAGCAGGATTTGAACTCCGGACCCTATGATCCCAAGCCCGCCACCCTAACCAATAAGCCAACACCAGGCATATTGGTTCATGTTTGTAGAGAAAATTATGGTTGTCCAAATGTGTCATAATGGGCATCTTGTGAAAGTATGTAAACATTGTCTGCCCTTTGTATATCTCATGTGTTTCATAAGTCAAGCCTGTGAAGCTTGCATTTAAATATATTTGTAGTTACATACTCGATATATTTATTGTAAATATTGAAGCAACATTATTTCATTTGAGGTAATCATGCACACGATATAGCTGAAATTGCTGGAATCGTTAAAGCGTCACTCCATCAATTGCTTGAGGTATTTAATTTGCTACCTGCGATGAATCTTTGCTGAATAGTATTGTTACGGTTGTGAGGTAGACGGAGGAATTTCATAGGAAAATTAGGATTGAATAGATTTGTTTGGTCCATGGACATGTAGGAGATATATCGATGTTAATTAAGTAGGGAAACTGTGAGCTTAAGTGTTACTTGTCACCACACAGGGGGGTGGGGCTATGTTAATTAGATAGGGATTAAGACCAATTTCCCTCAGAATGTAATTGCCTCCTGTGACCGATTCCTACAGGTTTGCATTTACAAGCCAGCCATGAAGGAGTTGCGTTTATATAACCACAACCACCATGACAACAAGTGAGCCAGGCGTACCGAGCAGGCAGAAGCCCCACCTTCCCGGGTTTCGTACGAGCAAGCAACGCCCAGAGGTGGATGATTGTTTGGTGTGATGTCCAAGGGAGATCTGAAGTGAATGCGTAAGGGACGGACGTGGTTGAGAGAAGAGAGAGGAGATGGTTGAGTTGGTTCAGTTGAGTGTGTAAGGGATGCAAGCGGTCAAGAGACATTGGAGTGAGGAGATGGCATGCAAGTTTGGGCATTACGGCTGGCTTTCCTTCGACGCATGAACAAGACGGCACAATTCTCGTATTCGTACTGAGGCAAATTGGCTCACGTGGTGGAGCAAGACTCTGGCCACTGACTCTTGGCTGGTCATGAGAGACAGACCACGAAGCCTCGTGTATGTCACCGAAGGGAGCGGCGCCATTCTGCAGAGTGCCGCAGATCGGCAAGCGCGATCGACGAGGAAGCCACACGGCGGTCTCTGAGCCTCGGCGTTGAATACCGCCTCACAAATTATCTCATGTACGGTTTCCAGCCCGGAGTGCAGCTTGGCACCATCTTGTGGCACATCTTCCCACACAGGACAAAGCGACTCAATCGCAGAGTTGCATAAAGACCATCTCTGGACCAAGCTAAGTGCCAGAATAAAGGGAGGATTTGCTATTCTTTTATTTAGTTTCCCCCTTGTCTGTATTTAAGTCTGTGTGTAGAGGCGCCTCGACTTTAGGCTTTAATTTATCTCACGATTATTATTCCATTTTGAATTACCCTTGGAAATATTTCGATTTTCATTAAAACCCTGCATTTATTTTAAGTTGCTGTGTCCATGTATTTGTCAGGGGGTTCGAGTATAAAACCCTTGTGCTGTGCATCCATCTGCTCCATCGCTCCGCCAGTGCCGAATGCCCCTCCTGCACATGCCATAATGTCCGAGGATCATGTGTCCGCCTCCTAAGGAAAACCGCTCGGCTATCGGAGCCTGGTTAGTGTTAACCGCCCATCCACCACAATTGGGTAGGGGGGATTAAGCTTAACCGCCCAGACCCGTGACAGTATTTTTTATATATTTTAGGGTTCTTTTATTCCCTGGATATCCGAATAAAGAAAGTATCAACCGTCACCCAGTGTCTTGCTTAATTCTTCCCACGTCACAATTGAATTGTGTATTGAAGTCACCAATAAAGAATATGCATCGTTAAAAGAACTCGCAAGGATGGATAGTTAAAGAACATCATTGTTACTATAATTATGATCATCATTAATTACTACAAACAATAATTATCGTGTTCTTTGTACTTCACACCGTAAGTACACGGTTATCATTGCGGCTCCACATTAGCATTGCCTGCACCCAAATACCTGCCACAATAACGCCCAGTGTAGCCTGGTGGACACGAGGTACATGTTGGCTGCCCATCTGGATCCAGGTAGCAAGAACCAGGACTCCTGTATGACAGCAAAAGCCACAGTACATTACTTAATTGTCAAAAGCATCCATCTGAGACTAAATGGGTGTCACACACACCATTAATTTGTTTACTTTAATTCCTCGTATGCTGATGTAGGAGTGATACAAAAAGCAAGTTTGTTTTGAGAAATAAAAAAGTTGCATTTTGGTGGCAGTTTAAACAAAACCACAAGGAAAAAGACACAAACCCTGCATCTTTTGGCATGAGAAAATGTTCCAACTTTGAGAGAAACTCGTTCAAAAATATTCACACAACATGGTTGGCAATGAAAATGAGCCACATTTGCATGGAGCGCTTCATGACTGATTACTAAGCAAAAACTATACCAAGATCAGCTGAAATTTGGTGCCGCAGAATAACTGCATCCTCAAATTCCGTACTATACCAACGCCATTTTTGAAAGACAGACCGGGACGAGATGTAAAAGACCAGGATTACTAGCTCTTGCTTTAATTTTGAACAAATGAAAGATCATAAATGTTTTTGGTTGTGATCTTTCATGTTACCCATATTTTCTTGGTCCTGAATATTGAATTGTATTTTAGAGGTCTTTTTTTAAGAGGAAAGTTAAACTACTGGTTCGTCACAACCACTAAACACCACAGCACAAGCCACAGCATCTTGTATTTTTATGTTCTATGGGTAATAATGCAGTGATGTGATCATCAGAAAGCTATGGTCATTTGCTCTGATGATGTAATGGGTGAAACCAACAGGACAGAGCTACTTGCAATCTACAAAGCCTTCATCCATAGCTCAGTGGAGTACTGCTCTCCACTATGGGCTGCCCTCCACCCATCCCCTCACAGGATCACATGCCTCTCCTGTAGTCTTTGGAATCGAAAGCTTTCAAAATTATTGGGATCTCCCATAATGAGGCCAAAGCACAAAGTCTGTTCTCACATGGTAGGCAGGATGGTGGTCTCTCTGTTTTTTCCTGTTGCTTCTTCAATATTGCTCCCTCTGCTCTCTCAGTTTTCTGACACTCCACAGCAAGTCTGGGATGCATGCGTTCTTCCAGTAACCACCTTCCTGGTTAAACTTCCAAAATCCAGGCTGAGTGCACACCTCAACTCTTTCATTCCTCTCCCATCTATGGAATCACCTTCCAGACAGAGGCAGTTCTGTCTCACTGAAGAGTGAAGCCCTCCATGGATTCAAGCAAGCAGTGCATGGCAATCTCTTGTCATCCCCAATTTTGAACCACGATATTTATTTCCCACATTGAGCCTTCTTAGCCAGTGTTTTCTCCCTTCTTCTCTATCCTCTTTTCCTATTTATTAATTTCCTTGATGTTTGTACCATTGTCAGATCTACCTTGCTCTTCCACGAGCCTCCCTCTTGGAAAGGAAAAAAAGGGCGTTGATCGAGGTACGCTAACCACCGCAGGAAGAAGAAGCTGATGCTTTGGCCCTTCTTCGGAGCAAAAGACCCTCTTAAACATTATTTTCAATGTTGATTATAATCCCTTTGGGTTTAAAATAAAGCATCAACAAACATCACCCATGCTGAGGGCAGGATGAAATGAGGAAAGTCCTTACCCATTCCCTAAAATACCAGGGATGGTGACTTACTGTCCAATAGCAGGGCAGGGACAAGACCGGCAATAATCTGCCTGGCCTACTCTCGGATCGGCGTAGAAGCCAGGCTCGCATTGTTCACAACCCGGTGCTCCTGGTTGGCAGCTCTGCACAAGTTGCAGGTGGTAACAAGGAGGTGGGAGATGTTCATGAAAACACACTCACTCAAACAAAAAATGTCAAGCCAATTGTATTATACATTAAGTATGAACTTGGAATACTTTGGTGCAGCTAACCAAAAACTCCGTCGTGAAATAACATCCAAATCAAACTATCAGGACAAAAGCATAACTCTCAAACAGTTTATTCAATTGGCTGTTGGAAAAATAAACCAAAGTGTTACAAAAATAAAGAAACATAAACAAACATTTAGCCGATTTCACAGCAGTGAGTGCCAAAAATGATCATGAACCAAAAGCAACCCATCACTCCTGCACATATATTTTCTTTCTTCTCTGGGAGGTCTCAGGTCTTACTCAGACATGACAGTGGGTTAGAATAGGTATTGTTTGCACAGGGAAGGGTGTAGCCCCCCCCCCCCCTGTTGATGTACAGTACTATAAAAGGAAAAATTCCAATGTCTTAATGTTGCTTACCTCCCCTTGATGGCGAGTCTTTGTGGCAAATGCGAGTGAGGTCATCTGTCAATCAATTAGTAATATCACATGGAGTTCTATAAGCCTAAGTGTATCCATCTACTCCTTTTTATGATGATAAACCCCATAAAATTCATAACCCACAATAAAATCCTGCCATCCTGTTGAGCCCTGTGACATGAAATTGACTGGTGATTGACAATTGTGAGGGCCGTATTGACATGATGTGGTGAGTTTAAGTTCAGTTGAGTAAAGTTGGAAATTAACCCCAACAAGAAATTTAGTTGGCAGGTGCGATTGGATTTGGAGAGAACAGGCAAGAATATAGGAGAGCAATGGCTGCCATTATCACTGAGCATGAGTGGACTATGCCTCTAAGCAAGCCGCTACCAACCGTGCCTCCATTGGATCCCGTTTCCATCCTGCTGCACTTGTGACATCTCACGTGGACCAGAAGGATAGACACCATTTACCCCATTTTACATCCTTTGTGGAAATTTGAAGGTTTATTTGTTTCTGTGTGTATCCCATTGCCCCAATCAAACCCTTTGTCATTTCAGTTTTGCGGCAATAGTTTGCAATAATTAGTATGTGTTCTGTGTTGTCTCATCAGGGTTCAATTGAAGATTGTGCCCTCGTCGTCCATTTTAGTGTGCACTAGATGACCCGTGAACCCGTTGGGTTGCTGTTGTCGATAGGCAGTTTATAAATAAATCATTTCAAGAAAAAAAAGATAGCTCCAGCAAACTATACCGCTGAGTTGTTTGCATTGATCAAATTCTCCCGAAGAGTACTTGACTGAATCGGGAATTGATTTTTTATTAATTTTTTTCGTTGCCCGATTTGAACGAAACTTGATACTGCACACTGCAGGAGAATGGTGAGTAAGGTGAGCCAAAACTTTTTGCACTATCGTGTACCGTTTTGGCTGTATTTCGGGAACATACATACATACCAGATGAAAGTTTTAGTAATATAGATAGATAGATAATTATTATGTCTGTCCTGGTGTACTTTTTTATTACTGCCATTCCTTTGTATTCATACTGCTTAATTATAAACATGGGGACATTTTGTCTTGCTGCAAAGGAGGAAGCCGTTCCAAAAGTGAGTTCCATTTTCCTGCACACGGTATGAAATTCAGCCAATCACCACTTGGCTATACTGGGCCATCCCTATGTGCCTGATGTGGGTGAGAACCAAAAAAAAAAGTGTGCCTCTGTGCACGCGACAGAATACAAGTGGAAAATAAAAATAATTCCAATTGCTAAATACGAGTCATACGCAGCACATTTGGTAATTTGAGATGTTAACTGTATATGCAGTGATATGACAGAGTTTCATAAGCAGAAACGCATGCATTCATCAGGTTTAAAAGGCACATGGAACTGATGGAAGTACATGTCACCAAGGACTTGAGACATGGTGAACATGCATACCATGCAGGGACAGCTACTAGATGTGGCGGCATTCAAAGGTGGAAAACAGCAACACAAGATGACAACAGTGTCAGACAAAAAAATGAACTGCACAAGATGCCGGTCATGTCCATTGCATTCAAGGACTAATGCAAACTGATCTTTGCTTGACTTGTGTAGATGTTGCCATTCGTGAAAAGTCCATTCATTTAATCCTCATTCAGGATTTAGATTGGCAAGCCAAATATTGGCGACATATTGGCACTGATGAGACAACAGCATGCATAACAACAACAGCATGCATGTCACAATGAAAGCTGCACAGCAATGGGAAGCACCAGAAGACCCTTGATAATGTATGTGCATTCTTCATCAAAATCCCTTTGTATGTGATCAGGAAAAATTATCCCCCAAACAGGGACACGAACCCTGGACCATCAGGTTAAAAGTCTGATGCTCTATTGACTGACCTATCTGATACTCAATCCGAAATGAGCCCATGTCACTACAACCATTTTCTGAAGCGGATAAAATTAATGGTTGTGTATTTTTGTTGAGAACTACAGCAATTGCAACATTGACGGGTGCATTTTCTCACCCATTAAAACTGAAGGCTGTGATTTAACCTGCAGCATTACATCGCAGCATTTAAGAGTTTAAAGGATGAGAAAAGCCTTCATGGGATGAATGTATGCTTAGTTTTATCAAAGCTACAGTTCTGTTATCCTCTGCAAGTTGTCCTTCCATATATTGTAAGTTTTCATCTTGGGTCAAAAAAATCTTCATGTTTCCCTTACATTATTTGCTGCTTGTACTCGACATATTCTCTCCACTCTGTCCATTATGAAATGGTGAAAAAAATATGATCTCACCCACCACTCAGGGAGAACACATAATCTAAGATTTTGCTTTCTTTCTCTCTCTTTTGCCTCGCAAATGTCACAACGAAAGCAGGTGCGAGGGATATGGTTGAGGATTGCTTCGCAAACGTAATGTGATATATGATGAAGGATAGAGAGAACACACTAAATGCTTATAAAAGTATTTCCCATCTTTGATCATCAACATCATAACAATTGTTTAAACGACAACTTAAAACAATTATTTTCAATGCCCCAATTATTCCTACATTCTTGTGGGTCGTCCAAGGAATGTTTTGGCCCAAGTCTTTCACGATCCAGCTCGACAGGCTAGCGTTTGATTAAAAGTGATTTGAGCAGGAATTTGTAATTTCTTCAAGTTGCTGCAATAGCTCACTTCCTCTTCACAGAAGACACAAAGGATTTTTTTTAAGATCCACCAATGACCAGTGCGGGCAGACGGGTGTATATAAAAATATATAATAATATATAACCATAGCTTAACACCATTCTCTTGGTGGGTGTACCCATTGATGCGAAATCCAGGATGACAGTTTATAGCTGGGTCAAGATTCTAACCCAAGCTAGACAGCTCAGAGGATGGTGAGTGTGCATAACTATTGGCTATCCTGCCAGCACAAGGAGTGTCCTAACTGAAATTAAAAAATCAACATCAAGAAAATGGAAATACAGCACTTTAATATTGTGTATCTTTCTTACAAGCAACAATATATAATCTGAGAGTGCTTCAAAATATATGAAAAAACGATATAAAATAAGCAATTATCTGTGTATACATCTGAAAATCATACAAAACCAGAACAGCACTCAGTAGAGCACGTGCCTCCGCCAGGCAGAACAGTTTACATTTTGTATCCCAATGATAGCCGGATCTGCATTCGGACCTCAAACAAAATCAAATTCGCCTGTTCTGTCACCTAACCAACTCATTCACCAAGTTTTGTCAAAACTCGTGCACAACATTTTGAAATATCGTCCTATATATTGTTTTTGGTCCTGTCTCTCGATTGTGAAGAATCACTTGAAAAATTATAGGATTCGGATCTGGATTCTCACCAACATATAATCAATTTGTCCTTGTCACACACTCAACCTGTCCACCTTGTTTCGTCAAATCTGTCAATAACTTTTTGAGATATCCTGCTCACAGGCGGCAGATAGACAGACAAACAAACAAGCCGGTAGGCGGACATGGGTAGTCGATCAAGTCGAATTTAGTCGTTTTTCAGCCGTTACTAGCCAACAAAAGCGTCCATAGCAACGATTCTTTCTCACACATAACTCGGACATACCATGAACCTACCATACCAGTTTCATGTATATCTGACTCATAGTCTCTGAGATATAACGAACTTCGTTTTTATTGTTTTCGACCAGGGTTCATTCAAAGTCTATCTTCTCCGACAGTTTTCATAGGATCCGGCTGGAAATTTTGACAATATGGCTGAATGTACTGCCCACAGTCGCTCGTGCCCGATTTTTGATTTTCGAAAAAACAATTTTTTTATGATTTTTCAAAAGTTTCAAAGTCCCGTTGCTAGGCAACGGTGGTGTGCCATAGCAACGGTTCTCATTTGCACACAACTTGGTCATGGTATGAACCTACCAACCAAGTTTCATCGAAATCACCATTGTATTAATTGAAATCGCCATTTTAAATACTGATAATAAATAGGCTATGATCCAGACCCCCAAATTGACCGGTCGTCATAACAGATGGAGTAAGGCTCATTGTGATTTTTAGCAAGATATATGTCCCGAGATATGAAAAAAAAGTGATAGCAGTGTATAACTCTCGGCCATCTCTGTTTTATCACCCGAAATATATTATACGCCCGCTTCGCTTCGCCAAAAATGTGATATTGCTAAAATTGGAATAAATGTTTTTTAAGGACCACAGAGTGCCAATAATTTGCATACTGGATGCACAACTAACATAGTAATAGAAATAGAACATTTATGGGGTTATTTATCAAATCTTTGATATGACAAAAAATATGTTAAATTTAGTGAAAATGGCCAAAACGCTTCGAGTTCAGAATTCACATTGTACGTTTTTGGCAATATTTCAAAAATGAAAACTCCCAGAGTAACATTTGACCCTCAAAATCTTCGCAAGGAACCACTGCATTGGAATATGGACCGATTTTATTCGTACTTCGCATAAAGACAACAAATGATGGTACGCATAAGCATGTCATTTTTTTGAATAATATCCAAGATGGCCGACTGGTGGCCATTTTAGATATTGAAAACAAACAAACCCATTGTTGAACACATCCTCAACCACTTCTCGGACAAGCATTTACGAATTATTCAAACTTGGCGCACATATAATGAATGATTGCTTACATAAGCACATCACGTGTTTTGAGATCAGATCCAAGATGGCCGACTGGTGGCTATTTTAGTTGTAAAAAAACCCGATGTTGAACATATCCTCAATCATTTCTTGGATATGCATTTACCGATGCCGTTTCAACTTAGCACCCGGACAACGAATGATGGCTTACATAAGCACGTCATTTTTTTTTCGACATCAGATCAAGTTGGCTGACTGTGGCCATTTTGTTACTCAATGTGTCCCCAACCATTTTTCAGACATGCATGGTCCGATTTTGTTCAAACTTGGCAAAAGCACAGTACGTGATGGCATACATGTGCCACTCACTTTATTTATGTGATCTGGTCAAAGATGGCTGACTGGTAGACTGGCAGCCATTTTAGTTGTACATAAATATGGGCTAGCCCTTTAACTCCAGAGAGCAAAATTACTAAAACAATGGGGGCTATGACATTTCATGTCTTTTTTTTACTTGTTTATTACATCATAAAAGGTGCCGTTAGGGGCTGGATGTAAATACACTTGCTCCATTATATAAAGATTATATCTATGTTAGTCATTGTTTTGTCAGATATTGGTAATGCCTGTAAAATCATACAATAACTGCCAGGTATTGTTTTGTGTCATCACAAGAGGCACAGGGATACTGAAGGAAGTCTTATTGGAATGATTTTGCTTCTCTCTTTGCCTCCTGACTATCAATGCATTTCGTAGCATCAAAGTTTGGCCAAAAACTGTTTGCTCACCGTGCAGTCATCCACTGTGGGGTCACAGTCACCAGAGAAACGCGAACAGGAGTTGCCAGCAAGGGAGAAGCCAACTGAGCAGGCCTGGTACAGCAAAGCCACATGCAGCACAGGGTAGGCTGGCACACGCGGGCATGGGGCGCGGGCGCGAAGAGCTCGAAAAGGCAAAAGCGATGGGGGCAGTTATGGAGGTATATGGTGGCTGATGTAAAAAACAGTAGGATTGGAAAAACAAGAGCATGCAACAACAGAGGAAAGAAAGAGAGCAAGGGGGCTAGAGAGAGAGAGAGAGAGAGAGAGAGAGAGAGAGAGAGAGAGAGAGAGAGAGAGAGAGAGAGAGAGAGAGAGAGAGAGAGAGAGAGAGAGAGAGAGAGAGAGAGAGAGAGTGATAGAGCGATATAATTTGATTGTGTTCACTGGAGACAGAAATACAGACCAGTTCCATACACAAGGCCAATGATTTACTGTACAAGCCAGTAATATTGGCATCTGCAAACAATTTCAAACTGCTGCATTGAGCACAATCCTTCTTCATGAAGGTAAGTGGCTTATAAGGACAATGCAGAGAATACATTAAATCAGATTCCTGATTACATTAAATCAGATTCGACTAATTTTGAGACAATAGAATACTTATCTTTGTGAAAGATGGTGTTGGGGTGCATCAGCAGACAAGTTAACGAATAAATTTTATCAACTGAAGCCAATAAGTGTGTTTACCATGGAGGAAGCCAGGGTGCCTGACGTTATGAGTGTTTGCTCTTCATCAGAATAAAAAAAGAGGCAGATTGGCAAACAAATGCAGACAGACTGACATCCTTAGCGATGAAGACCAGCAAAACCAAACAAATTCTGTGAGACAAATGCAGATCATTGACACGAACAAGTTTGAATGTGTAAGACTTGTTAAGCGAGAAAATGTAAGAAGGAGATTAGTTGGAATTCAGAATGGGTGGTGGGAATGAGGAGGTGAGTAGGACGATATGATGAGTATCATGCACCAGCTGTCGGATTATTAGTTCTCAGCAGCTTTGCATGGCATGTAATAAAGACTATCATCAATTGGCCGTTACGCTGATCACAGCAACAGCTACAGGGATTATAAAAAGAGAACTATTACGATCGATATTACTGAATATCAATCAACATTTTGATCTGTTATACAATTGCATGGATTAGTAAAGCAAATATAATTCATAGATCCTACACACTCTGAAGTCACCAATTAAGTACTGTAGACACCATCAGGTCACGTGACTGTGTGGATTTCAAAAAAAAAAACATTTCGTTGTCCTGACAAACTGTAAAGTCGGCGATAATGACTGTGAACAATGTTCTCTGGATCCATGCAAAATATATGGACAGTGTCGAAAGAAGATCACCAGGATCTGCATTCCAATCCTAAAATAGGGATTTCAAGTATTTCCTCTGAAGATAAGTCAGACCGAATTGTTGGGATAAAATGGTCACAATATTATGGCAGCGAAGTATCCACTCACGTCCTCTCCCAGCCAGCAAGTCAGTCACAACTTTCTCGTGAAAAGCTTAATGAAATTTTTTCCCCGCTTTTTGGACAAGACAAAATGTCATGCCTGCCATAGTCGGATGGCTTATGGGATGGCTACGACTACTTATACCTCTTCTTCTTCTTCTCCTTCTTCTTCTTCTTTTTCTTCTTCTATAAAGTTGCCAATTAACGTCACTTTGGGATTGGCCAAGAAGGAGGCTTGGTAAAAGTCTTTCACGAACTGCCTGACCAGGCGTCATGTTTGGCTAATTTTATAATCTGAATCCCCAAAAGGAATTTGCAGCTTGTTCAGTGTGCCGGCGATAACTTAACGTCCATACAATGAGTACGCAACTTTTTTAATGTTTTGAACAATGTGGCTGTGCATTTTGTATGTATATTAAGGCCATGTCACACCTTGACGATTTAGCCAGCGTATGCCTTGATGTATGCAAAATTTGGCTAAAACGCTGGCCAACGTCGAATACGTTATGGGTAAGTTTGTATACGTTACGAGCATGCTGGCATACTCGTCGTAGTACGCTGGCTTTTTTCGTAGTACGCTGGCATTCGTCTTTGTACACTGGCATACGTCGTAGTACGCCAAGGTGTTAGACAAATTTTCCATGCTTGAAATTTTTGGACGTATGCCAGTGTATGACTCACACCTTCCGCATAACGCGGCCATAAGTTGTAGGCACGTTACACGATCGTTGACACACGTCGAACACGTTACTTGTAAGTTACTCATAAGTCGAAACACGTCGAGGTAATGTTTAGCGTACCCGAAACTTATTTCTAACCTATGAGTAACGTGTTGTAGCAGTTACGCGATCGTTGACACACGTCCACACACGTTACTTGTAAGTACTCATAAGTCGAAACACGTCAAGTAATGGTTAGCATCAGTGTTCCAGACTCCCTGGTTTTGTTTTTTTTTTTTCTCGGTATGACGGTGATGTTGACACTTCGATTTCTAGTGCGGTTATAATATAATATAATTAATAGGCTGCCGCTCAACGATTTAAATCATAACCGCACTAGAAATCGAAGTGTCAACATCACCGTCATACGAAGAAAAAAAAAAACCAAAAAAAAAACCAGGGAGTCTGAACACTGACGCTAACCATTACATTGACGTGTTTCGACTTATGAGTAACTTACAAGTAACGTGTGTCCACGTTGTCAACGATCGTGTAGCGGCGCCACAACTTATGCCAGCCTATGCGGAACGTGTGTCATACGTCGAGTATGTCGAGAAATTTTCAACATGCTGAAAATTTCTCGACGTACTCGGCGTATGACGACGTATGCAGAAAACTGCGACATATGCCAGCGTACTACGACGTATGCCAGCGTGCTCTTAACGTATACAAAACTTACCCATAACGTATTCGACGTGTGCCAGCTTGGTTCGGCAAATTTTTCATACGTCGGCATACGCTGGCTAAAACGTCAAGGTGTGACAGCGGCTTCACACTTCGATGTCTAGTGCGGTTATGATTTGAATCGTCGAGCCGCAGCCTATGAATAGCCTACGCCACGTGATCATCGGCGATACGCTGCCGCGCTATGCATAAGTTAGACTATCGTTGGGCATAGGTTGTGAACGCCGACAACACGCTCAGCATTCGTGTATAAGTTATCTATACCTGATTGAAACTTATGTGTACGTTACTAATACGTTATGTATACGTCCAACACGTTATTATACGCCCAAAACTTAAAAAAAAACATCAATAGTTTCAGCGTACGCCAGCTTTTACATACATTTTGAGACCTTGCCATACGCTGGCAAAACGTCAAGGTGTGACAGCCCCTTTAGGATGGAACCATGCCAGGAATATGAAAATACAGCGTGATGGGTTTGTATGCATATATGTGAGGGCATTCATGAAAAGGTGGTTTGTCGTATCTCAAGGTTTGGCCCAGTGGAGTCTAACTTATGTAGGTATTTCAAGACTGACCTGGCAAGACGTTCCACTGTAGCCATAGGGGCAGGTGCATTCCTCCACCTCGACTGCAATGGCGAGGCCCGTGTCATGTGGTACTGCCACCTCCAGGCTAATGTCTGAGATGCTGCCAAAATATACCCAACAATAAAGGATTGTTTTCAACTTGCAAAAACATAAAAATGGATTTATGATGGATAATAGAGCCACTTTGCAATTTTATATAAATTCTTTCAAATGGCGATACTGTTAATATTGATATCACTGTGCACATTTAAAGGAAGAATGTCACATGTTCAGGCATAAGAATGCATACTTTAAACTTGAAATGGTTTCACAAACTCTTAAACGCTTTCTTCAATTCTGTTCAGCTTTTTCTCTCAATACTCTCCTCAGAGATGACAATAAAATCGCTTTCCGATTCCCCCATTCACAAATTGAGATTGCGACAAAATCTACAATAGAGGTCAGCTTTTTCTCAAGAGCCATTAAAGAAACTTTACTGCTTTTAAAGAATACAACTATTACTTGGGGAGGTATGGAGTAGCAGATGTGAGACAGGGGGAGAGGGTGATGGCACATGTGAAAGATGTGGGGGAGAGGTGAGGGGTAAGAGGGAGATGGAAGACAGAAAAACAGACCAGTTGTATCCACAACAGAACCTCCACATATATAATAATAATAATAATAATAATAATAATAATAATAATAATGGCAGGGAAACATGAGCACTTGAATTACACAAGCTGGTATCAGCAAACAACTACGACCTCTTCTACCTCTTCTTTTCTTTTTCTTCTTTTTCTATACAATCGCCAATTAAAGTTGCTTTAGGATCAGCCAAGTAGGAGGCTTTCATGAACTGACTGACCAGGCCTAATATTTGAATGATTTGATAATCTGAATCTCCCAAAAGGAATTTGCAGCTTGTTCAGTGTGCCAGCGATAACTTAACGTCCATCCGATGAATGCTGGACTCATTGATGCAATAATCTACGAAGCTCTCAAATTAAGCAATAATTTGACAGCAGCATAGTTGAGCTGAGAATCGAACTCAGATTAAACAGCTCAAAGGGAAGGGCATCACCTTTGCCTCATATTAGAGATACTGATCAATAATTCTACAAATGTAGGCTCTCCTTGAGAATATACAAGAAGGGCTGATGGGAATCATAAAGGAGAAAACACCCTCTGTGCAAATTTGACCCTGCCTAAGAGTGTCCATGATTATGAATTATACATTTTTGTGATTGAGCCTGAGATGTCAGAAAATATATATAAAAAATATATAAAAAGAAAGAAGTCAGAGAAAATATTGATCCGTAAAAGACTTGAAATATTTTGTGGAACAAATTCAATTTCCACATAATAATTGAATATAATGGAGCTAATGTGCATATGGCTATACAGTGGCCTGCAAAAGCATTCATCCCTATCAATAATGCCACATGTAGATGAATTAGGAATTATGTAGAAACAATTTTACAAATGAACATATTTATTCACAACTGAAGAGATCAAACTAAACACTGTGATAGTTGAAGGAGGTTACATGTCAGGAATACCTGCACAAACATGTACAAATCAAAATTCACTGGCTGTAAAAGTATTCAGCCCCATCGGTCAGGACTTGGTGGAAGCACCTTTTACAGCAATGACTGCTATGAGTCTTTTTGGGTAGATCTCCACAAGCTTTACACAGTGAGATGGTGAAATCTTTACCCGTTCTTCATGTGAAAATTGCTCTAGTTCTGCCAAGTTTGATGGGGATCGTCGATGGACTGCAATCTTCAAGTTTCACCACAAATGTTTAATTGGGTTCAAGTCAGGACTTTGACTGGCCCACTCAAGAACATTTTTTTTCTTCTTATCCAATTACTCCAGTGTGGCTTTAGCTTTGTGCTTCGGATCATTGTCCTGCAAAAATGTGAATCTCCTACCCAGGTTCAGATTCATGGCAGGTTTTCATCAAGGATTCTCCTGTACTTTGCACCATCCATTGTCCCTTCTGTCCTGACAAGCTTGCCAGTCCCTGCTGATGAAAAGCAATCCCATGCTTAACAGTAGGGATGGCGTTGGCTGGGTGATGTGCAGTGTTCGGCTTGCGCCAGACATTTAGATAAAAGTTTTAGATATTTAGATAAAAGTTCAATTTTTTTTCTCGTCTGACCACAAAATGTTTCTCCACATGCCTGCAGTATCATTAAGATGCTTTTTTGAAAATTTAATATGAGCTTTTAGATGAGTCTTTTTCAGTGGTTGCTTCTTTCTTGCCACCTGTCCATAAAGACCAGCTTTGTGAGAGGAACAGGATATTGTTGATTGATGAACACTGACCCTCATCTCAGACATAGAACCTTCCAGATCTTTCAAAGTCATTGTTGGAGTTACAGTGACATCCTGACCAAGTTTTCTACTTGCCCGGCTGCTGAGTTTGGATGGGCGACCTGATCTGGGTAGAGTCTGGATGGTATGATATGTGTTCCACTTCGTAATGATGGATTTCTCCGACTCAGAGGGATAATGAGTGACTTTGAAATCTCCATATAACCCTCTCCTGAATGGAACTTCTCCAACAATTTATGTCTGACTTCTCTGGAAAGATCCTTGGTCTTCATATTTGGCTTGTTGGTTGACCCAGTGAGTTGTACCTTAAAACTCCTCAGATAGGTGGGGGAGTTTAATTTTCAAGTTGATGCACTGATTACATACAGATGAGACCTGTTACACTTAGTTTGTAACATTTCAAACAAATAATTTGCTCCTGAAGTGATTTTGGGTTAATTAGGCAAAGGGGTTAAATACTTATGTAACTGATTTTCTCTGATCATCTGATTTTCTCTGTGAATCAAACTTATTCTGTGAAGACTCCATATATTAGCTTTGATTTGAAAGCATCATAGAATACGCTCAGGTAGCATCAAAATGTGAAGGGGGTGAACTTTGAAGGGGGTGAATACTTTTGCAGGCCACTGAGCATACAGATTATATACACACACACACATAGTATATTACGAAAACATTAAAATTGATGACTTGGCATTTTACATCAAAAAAGTTTGTGTGTAGTCCAGCAAGGCCAAATGTGATTACAGTGTATCCCATTTATTTTTCAAGTGAACAGTGTGGTCCAGAAGAAAGTATCACTTTGTGGAAATATCACTACTTTAAATTGTCCATCGAAGGTGTGCCAATGCCAGTGCATCTAATACAACCTTGCAGATCAGTCAACATTACCATAGAAAAGGTTGGATTCAGTGTATTGTACTTGAAATGCCATGAGATAATAAAAGGATTGCATTTACCTGATCTGATCCATGAGATCCACAAATCTGGCACGAATCAGTATCTGCTGTATGTTTGCCAGTGATGACAGGAGTTGCTCACGAGTACAAGGCTGCCTCTCTGTAGTGTGCCACACTGACTGAAAGTCACCCCCAGAGGCGCAACAGGTATACTTACACACAGGTACACCGTCAATAAACACTGTACAAAATGACTAATGAAAGCTTTACAGACCTCATGGTGCCAAAATCAGTAAAATCCCTTGAAGATGTTAAAAAATAAAATTTTTAAATGTTTTGTTTTGAATATTTTTCTATGTAATGTGACATTGCATTGATGCATCATTTTTATCGTTACTGCATCAAAAGTGAAAGATCTATGTGTGTACCAAAATCAGTGTTTCTTCCATGTTAGGATTTCATATTTAATTCTAGAGTTTAAAAAAACTGTCAATTTTCTCATTTCTGAACTTCATTTGAAAAGAAATAAAATTCCAATTTATCCCTATATCTGGACTTTTATTGATGAAATCCTCCTCCAAAAATATTTATCCTAAATCATGTCCTAACATTGGAGAGTAGGTCATAGGTAGATTTTGTTAAGTTTACAGGAGAGGTTAAAGTTTGGTGAACACCTGTTCAACACGAGTGATATAACAGTTTACAATAAATACGAACATCGTTATTTTATGTGGTTGAGCAATAATATTCAATGTGAGATCGAGTTCGTGTAGGCGAGTACAGAGAGTCTCCTGTCATCACGGTCGGGATTCAGAGGGTCCTTCATGACCGTCCCCATCCTTCAGCCCCTCAAACTGGATTCCTAATTGGAAATGGCAGAATTATCACTGGTCACCTTGGACTTCTCTTTCTGTGCAATTCAAATTGATTTGGGCAGAAGGGTGAGCTAGTTCATAGCACTCGGTAAAAAAGACACGCACCACGTGAATAATCGTAATGTGGTTAACAACCCATAACAAACCTGGAGGAAATGGACAAATAAAAATTTTCAAACTTTGCCAAACTTCCCTTTTTTCTCTCTCTCTCTCTCTCTCTCTCTCTCTCTCTCTCTCTCTCTCTCTCTCTCTCTCTCTCTCTCTCTCTCTCTCTCTCTCTCTCTCTCTCTCTCTCTCTCTCTCTCTCTCTCTCTCTCTCTAAGAGTGGGGCTCATGGAAGAGCAAGGTTGAACAGACAGTGGAGTAGCATGGCAACAATTGGGCACAATGAGCAAGGGAATAAATGAACAGGAAAAGAATAGAGAGAGAGATTAATAGGAAACACTGGAACCAGCAAGTAAGAGGGTTCTTTTAAAGGTAATGTGTCACGATGGGAGATGACAAGAGATGGCTGTGCACTGCTCCAATGAAGTCCTGGAAGGAAGAGTGAGACAGAACAGCCTCTGCAAGGTGGATCCATTGATTGGAGAAATGAGGAACAAAGGAATTGAGGTGTGCAGTAAGTCTGGATTTTGGAACAATAACCAGGAGGGGGTTACTGAAAGAATGAGTGCATCTTGGAGTTGCTGGGGAGGGTCGGAGGACTGAGAGAGAAGAGGGAGCAATAACGGCCGACTACCTAGCATGTGCAAATAAAGAAACTAAATGTACCTCATTTGTTTCATGAGAACAAGGTTGGCTTCAATCAGTGCCTGGTGTAGGTCTGACAGTGGCTGGCCATTGAATATCCAATGTGTAACAAGTTCCCTCTTTCATATGTTTAACATGCAACAACTCACAATCAAATAGCATGTGTCAATGGCAAGAAGTAACAATTCGATAGCTCAAGGCTTGTTCTATTGACTCGAGGTGGTGGAAGGTTTCATTTTTAAAAATTATTTATCTATGCAGGTTTTCATTCAGAGGTCTTCGTTCCACTCTCTCTTGGCATTTTGTGATCTGCACCAGCTATCAGGAAGTGAAGAGGAATGGCAGTATTTGATGAGAAAATGAAAATATTCCCTTCAAGACTACTGCTACCATCTCCAAAGCTTTACATTCGTTTTCTCTTCCACAGTCGATTTTAGAGTACTTACACCACCCGCACTCCTCCCATCTCAACATTTCCTCCATTCAGGCTGTTTCTTGTGTGATTTGTTCCAGTTTATATAAAAGTCTATCTTTGCTTATGTTTTTGCCTCATGATGACTTTGTTTACATTATTTTTCATGATAGCCAATTCAGTCAAACTTTATAATCTTTAAAAAAAAAAACTAGCATTAATTCTCTTATTAATAGTAAAATAAATCCTTTCAAAATCTCTATAAAAACGAATATGGGCTGTTTCACAGTCATGGTCATTTCTGGTATTTTGTACCCTTGCATGCTAAATAGCTAAATGAGAGGCTGTAGTATCTCTGTCATTAGGGCCAGTAGTTGGTACTAGTGATGGCACAACTTGGACCACTTATATTTGACAAAAAAAATGTCAATTTTTGGCAGAATGGCATAAAAATTGCCATTTTTTTTGGACAAAATAGCTGTCTCATTTTCTTCAGGTACTGCATTCACAGTGCATAAACAAATACAAGGAGAAATTGGGACTTTTATTTGTTGTTGCATCAATTTAATACCTCTTCTGTACTTTGTCCACAACATATTATTCATTTCAGACTATGAATATTTATTTCACCCTCAATAAATATGTCCCACCGTTCGTCCGTCAAAAAATGTCCTCTCCGGAAATGCATATTGTAGAAGAATTTTTTTATATAAATAAAGGGTCTTTTTAAAAGTTTATTGTGTGTTTTACCAAGTGTGTATATACCTGCACTGATATTATGCTACAAAGTTTGAGTGTAACCAATAACCTTCTATTTGCATGGCCTGCACTGATTGCCTTACATGTGTCCGTCAAAAATGTGTCCTCTCCGGAAACACCTAAACTGACACGAGTTATAAGGAAACTACTTGCTGGCTATAAATTTTGATGTTTTGTAAGGTTGACATGGTCATGAATATCCATTATCAGTAAAACATATGGAAACCACTGAAGTTTGATAGTGTTGTTATTTTGTGGTTATAGTTGAATTGTATTAATGACTGTTGTAGTTTAAAAAATACTCTCCTAACATCCTTGGGGTATTATTTTTAATAAGAAATATTCATTCAGATGCTCCAAAAATTTGGATTTAAGTATTGTAATTAACAATGTTGGATTTGGAGAAATAAAAATATAAAAATATTGAGTTTGAATTTTTAGTGGTTGTGAGACAAACTTGGTACCCTCATTGTGAAACAACCCATATGTCAAAATGGTCACATTACATTATTGGGAGAGAGAATGAAAGAGCAAGAATGATGGAATGTTTGAAATTCATAAATCACGCTTCAAAATGATTTGAGTTCTTTGACTCACGAGAAAGCGATGGAATAACTGAAAAAAGGAAAATGCAATGAATGGAGAATTGAAAAGCAATGTGAATGAAGATAATTCAAACCTCAAGAATCTGTACGACATAAGAGGTGGTTACTCCAGGCCGTGGAACCTCTTCAAAGTGGTACTCTAGGGTAAGACCTTGGCCAATCAGTACCACATCCGCACCGTCGAGTGGGCGAGCACCAGGCTGGGCTTCAAACCGAAGCATGAACCGTAGTGATCCACCATATGCAGTCACCTGCACAGAGATAAAAGACCATCACTGGAGAGTTATTAACGAAGGGATGAAATTATAGTTAAGATGCGTCAGTAAAAATATACTTGCGTGGTCAGACTGAAAAATAACATATGTCACATGGGCTGAGGGAATGTCACAGCAAGTTATCCGATTGAAGAGAACATGACGATGACATCAACAGAACGTTGATAGAGGTATCCTAACCACCTTGAGAAGCAAGGAGAGGCTGACGTCATGGACGTTAATCAATCGGGGAAGAAAAAAACATGAAGGGTTACCTTATGAAAAGTCAGCTTCTCCTAACTTCCCACGTCAGTTGGCATTCCGCGATCAACATCCTGTTAGTTTCATCCACTGTTCTACCTGTCCGCCAATAACAGAGCAATACTAACCTTCACCGGCAAGATCTTCATTGCAATCGAAGGCTACCTACCTTGTCTCCAACAAACGTCTTGGGCAATGACCAGTAGAAGATGCTTGTGTGCGGTAAGTTCAGGAGATGGAGCCTGTGGGCAGTCGCCACCGTGCCACGCATTGTCAGATGCTGATGAAAGGGCTGTGGCTCGGGAATGCCACGTAAGGTAAGGTTCAGGGCTTGTTGTTGGTCGAAGTCGACCTGCAGCTGGAAAAGTTAAACAGGGGGCGAAGGAGTGCAAAAAGGGTACCTGTGTAGAACATCACGGTGAAACGGTAACCAATACAGCAATATGAAGTAGTCATGAATATTGCAAAGACAAAATTGATGACCAGTTATGCATTCTAGTTTGATTATTTATTTCTTTCTTATGAAAGTTTGTGTAAGTGAATCACATGTAAACTATTGCCAAAAAATAAGCCGTTATCAAAAGAACAACCAGAAAGAAATCCAAACACGAAGAACAAGATAATTGGAATTGTAAGCCTGGTGTTGGCTCAGTAGTTCGGGTGGCGGTTTGGGATCCTCGGGTCCTGAGTTCAAGCCCCGTCGGCCGCTGAATTAATACACCAAGGGGTTGACTCAGCCTGTCATCCTTCCGCGGTCGGCAAAATGAGTACCAGTTCCAGTGTGTGTACTGGTCGAGGGGCACTGCATCAGCGACACAGTCACGCTTCGAATGAATAGCTACCCCGGCAGCTAAGCTGCCATACGACCACCACCATTGGAAATGTGCTTCAAAGTGAAGTTTCTTTTAAGAATGGCAAAGCATCCAATACAATATTTGCCAAAGCAACCTTAACCAAGTCCAAACTCTAAGGGATGCCCATATCATAAATAACATTGTAAAATGGGAAGCATTTGCATTTACTGTAAAAGAGGATATGAACTGGAAAGGTTCAATAGTTGTGACAACGACAGACTTCTGTGTAAGTGAATAATGAATACCAAAGGTTGTGCTGTAATCTCAATCAGATTTAACTATGGCAAAATTAGATTGCACCATGGCAGAAGAGTCATAAAATTGAGCTGTGGCAATAACATTATTATTATTGTAATGGTTTCTCCAATGAGTCTGTCACCTGCAATGCATCTGTCGGTTCGAAAGGATGGGGGCCGAGCGAAGACTTTTGACGAACCACCATATTTGTACCCTCCTAACGAGGGGTTTTTATGCCAATTCCCAATGGTGCAGCTTTACTCATACCATAGTTTGCTGTTCTCCATTCTGTACCGTGCACCAAACCAACACTTCAATTGTGAAAAACAGGGTTTATTAAAGAGGGGTAATGGATGATAGAGAAGCAACACCACAATTCTGCACAAACTATATAACCCCCCATGCCCACAAATAATTCTGTTGGCTTATTGAATAACTTATTCAATATTCGCACTCACGAATAGGAGAGAGAAAGGGGGCAAATTTTGCCATGTCCCTTCGCGTGCTTTTCGAGCCACCCATCTGCAGCGATCCGTACTCCAGAGGGTGAGAAGGTTAAACACACTTAGAGACAAATTCCAAAGAGGAACGATTTCGAGAATTAAGGTGCAGGAATAGTAGTGGCTTAGACAGATGCATAATGGCGGGAGGAAGATGGATTTCTGCTAAAACACCCTTTGCCACGTGATCTATCATTTCACATAGAAACCACACTTATGTTATATGTTTAATAATGAAATATCCTATCGTACTCCCGTTATCGCTGATGGGCATCGCGGCAACATTATTATTTTATTTTTATGAATTTTGTGATTATTCACCATCTTTTCCTGGCACAAACTACATCATTTGACATTGTTGGAATGAAAATGTGAGGTCATGGCTGTGATGAGCCATACTGCCATTCATGTCATCAGAGATTTTCACTTTCCTGCTGCATGAATCACATACAATGGCTGTTGCTGCCATCAACTTATGCAGAATTATGAAGATTGTTGTGCTGTTGTGTTGGTATGCATAGCTGGTGCGGTGTGGTGCTTCATACCAAGCTGCGGAACCATGAGGAGCTAGTACACTCCACTGAATGGCCTTGGCAGAAACAGCGCAAGCATCCATTTGGGTTTGCCACACTCAGATGGAAATAACCAGGAGAACACTCATCACACTGAGCTCCCACAACTCCAGGCTGCACACAAATCATGAGAAATTACTTGTGATAGCTGTGGTAAACATGCACGAATAAATCCTGTTCAGTACATCAGACTAACTAGGCCAATTGGACAGGCTAAGCCATTTCTTCCAAAATGAGGCCAGAATGAGCAACTTCCAATCGCTTGACCAAATGTTGTATCACCTGACAACAGTACTCACTCAGAAAAAATGAATGTCGATTAGTATAAAACATAGCCAACCTGGTCACTTCCATCAGCAACGTTAATAAAATGACCCATATGGTCCAAGAGAATCATTTTCAAGTTATTTTTTGACAGAGGCAAATTTGGTGTTAATTTTTGAGCCAAGAGCTGACTGTGTTGTTATAAGACTACAAAATCATATATATATATATATATATATATATATATATATATATATAGCTATGGTTATGGGGGTAGATGGAACAATTTCATAGGGAATATAGCATTGTGTAGAGTTACTTGGTCCGTGGACATGAAGGAGGCATCTCGATGTGATTAAGTAGGGAACCTGTGAGCTTAAGTGTTATGTGTCACCACACGAGGAGTGATGCGGTGTTCATTCGCCGACGGAGTAAGAATAAGTTCCCCAGTTTGTGATTGCCCTCTGTGACTTTTCCCTCTGTTTTTTATTTCAAGATCAGCTAAAAGGTGGGGAACATGTCCCAAAAATAAGCAAATGTGCCAAGCGGGCAGAAAGCCCCACCTTCAAAGGGTGACAACAGGTGAAGTCACGCCCCCGAGGGATGATTGATGGGCAGAAGCCCCGCCTTAACGGGTTTCGTACGAGCAGGCCACGCCCCGAAGTGGAGGATATATCGTCGTGATCAAAGTGGTAGTTGTTGCGCATTTTTAGAGGGTGGGGGAACATCATACTATATAGGACGAGAGAACGGCGGAGTGCACGCATGAGGTCAGTGTGAGGAATGTACGAGGCAGAGTTGATTTCGGAAGAGAATCAGAGGTGGGAGTTCAGGGGCTTGCACATTTTTGGAGAGCCGTGATCAGAGCAGAGGCATGAGGTGCGTCATCCGGAGAGGTGAGAGCAGAGGGTGAGCGCATGCCGAGGAGGACGACACGACCCTTGAATTCGTGTTGAGGTGATTTGGCTCACTTGGTGAAGCAAGACGCTGGCCTTTGGCTCAAAGTTGGGTCGGTGAGGACAATCGGCGCATGAAGCCGTTACACACTGGGGCTTTGAGCCTTGGTGTGGAGTGCCGCTCGTGGATTGCCTGGCGTGTGTTTGCCCCACTATGAGAGACACACCATTTTGTGCGCGTCCACATGGGCAAATAGGAGCGCCTCGATTCCAAGTTCCACACCGACCAGCTCTGAGCCAAGCTAAGTACAAGAATAGTTGAAAGGAGAGGGTTTTCTTTTCATTTTGTGTTCCCCGTTGTCTGTATTTGAGTCTGTGTGAGAGGTGCCTCGACTTTAGGATTTATTCTTTCATTATTATTATCATTACCCTTTGTAAATATTTGTTATTTTCATTAAATGTATTCCTTTTAAGAGACTGTAGCCATGTATTTGTCGTGGGGTTCGAGTATAAACTCCCCTTGTGCTGTCCTGTCCATCCATTCCCTGTGCTCCTCCGCCCATCCACCATTGCACCCCGTGCCTTTCGAGCGCGTGTTATAATCTCCGAGGATCAATGTGTCCACCTTCTATTAATAAGGAACCACTCGGCCATCCCGGGGGCTGGCGGTGTTAACCGCCCGGCACCACAAATTGGATCGGGGGGTTAACCTTGGCCAGCCACCCCCGTGACAATATATATACATATATACACATATGATAAGTCGACACTTATCTAACCAAGATATTCTAGTTTTATATTTTTAATTAATTTTCTGAAATTTGTGGAATTTGTTTTTCACTTGGGAGTTGTAGGTTACTATGTGTAAATAAAGGTGGAAAAAGTCTGGTTTAATGCAATTTAATTCCAGGCTATAAGGCAACAAAAGGTGAAAATTTTGAAAAGGGAGGTGTAGACTTTCTATCGACACTGTATGCACTGTCTGAGCAATAGAGAGTATGTTTTGAAACAAACCATTCCTATATAAAGGAAGATGAAAAAAGCAGTCTCATCTGCATTCATTGATGAACATTCCAACTCCTTTTGTTATCTTTCAAACCAGAACAGGGTTGTGCTGATAACACAGGACCAGAGCTGATAAAAGTTAAAGGTCATTCAATTATGGTCTCAAGGAAGGGCACTTCCATTATTGATCCTACCTTACAAATGCATTGACCAGAGATTGCCTGTGGGTAGAGGCTGCCCCTCGCGTCACATCGCACTTCATCCTCTGCACATGGCACACAGCATTCCTCATTTCCCATCCGAACATTCCATGCTCTCATCTCACTGCATGTCTATTGCTCACACAAACCACTGAAAAATACTTCTCTTCATTCACTTTGCATGTACGAGTATCCACTATATGTTTAACAACAGCTCTTCTGCTCGGGGACAGTCATTATTTTCTTTTTGATCCAAAACCATCAGATTGCAGATGTGTAACAGCTCCTCACTAGCAATGCAAAGTGCTAACAGATTAATCTGTTAACATTCATAACATGCAGTAATTGACGTCGAGTTACTGTGTGATTGCAGAACCTACTCTGACATCTGCCACCAGGAGCCATAGGATTTCCAGAGTATCCGTCTGCACATCTGAAACAATACAGATCAGTTCAAATAACATTGAAACATTGCTGCTCAAACCTTCAATGTTAGAACCCCTGTATTGATAAATAATCTGCAGTGTAGTTAATGCTGGTACAGTTTGTACGACAATGAAAAGGGCTTTCAACTTTATTTTGTCGACAAAATGCAGGCTCTTGGAAGAGCAAGATGACAGGGGGGTAAACGGCAATGTGCTAACAGTGGGACAACGCATGGATGCAACAAGTAAGGGATAAAAAAAAGAATATAGGGGTAGAGAAGAGTTAAGAGAGAAGGAAACATGGCACCTCTCAAGTAAGAGTGTTGGGTTAGGGAGGGTTAGTGGGGGTGAAAAAGATAATGGGTAGGGATGGAGGACGACACGAGTTAATGCACTGCCAACGTGAAATCCTGGAGGGAAGAGGAGGATTTAATTGACGAAGAAAGGATGTTCCACAAGTGGGGGAAAAGAGGAATCAAGCAGTGGAGGTGAGTAGTACACCTGCATTTTGAGAATTTCACAAGGAGGTGGTTTGGAAGAACCCAAAAATTCATGATGACTGAAAGAACAAGGGAACCAAGACCAAGAGAGGTGATAAAACAGAGGACAGCACACTGTTTGTGATTGGACAGCAGCAGGCCTTCAGCCTCAGTGTCTTTGTGGGAGATGTGCCAATGATTTTGAGAGCTTTGCATTCTACAGTATCCAGGAGAGACAGATGTAAAATGGTGGTCTGTTGAAGTAAAGTGAGCAAATATGGAGTTATCAATAACACTGCTCTAATTGTGCTTCATTCATTTTGCCTCATATGATTTTGCCAGAAAAAGAAACGTGGTAATGGGTGAGTAATTTCTCAATATTAAAATAATTAATTAGTAGCCTGTTTTTTTTCCAGGAAACCTCACGAGATTCCAGTGAGTGCATTCAGCAGTCTAGGGTGAGGGTAAAGGGTTTTAGTATTTTCTATTGTGATTTTTGTTTCAGGGGAGTAGTGTATTCATTATTACTCAAGGTTAAAGTAGTATTCGTAACAGATAATTGTATTAGTTCTATTTAGATGCATAGTTGCATCTTAGGCCCAGTTGTAGTTGTGGCTAGTTGAAAGCAGTTGTTAATTCATTTTTGTTGGCCTCATATTGGATTAGTTGGTGGACAGTGCAGGTAAAGAAAGATGGTGAAAAGTTGGCTGGGAAAGGAGTCGATAGAGAGCAAGTTAATCGAGGAATAAAGATGGAATAAGGGTGGCAGTAATGAGGGCAAGGGGGGGGGGTGCAGGCAGTGGTAAGGGTGAGGTGAGGGCAAGCAATCATGAGGCGAGGGCTGGTGGTGGTGAGGGCAGACAGTGGTAAGGATATAGCGAGGAGGGGGGAGCGAGGACAGGCAGCGGTGAAGGGGGAACATCAGAGAAATAGAAAACCTTCAAGGAGAAAATGTGTGGAGTGTAGAGTAGGTATATTCCAGTGAGGTGAAAATACAGAGGGAGAAATACACCAGGTTGTTGAACAGGGAGGTAAGGAGTGCTATTTAAAGGTAATTATTAGGCATTTAAGTATAAAATAACAGGACAGGAATCTGACTGTCATCAGTACAGGAGTAAACAAGGGCTAGTTAAGAAAGGAACTCGGCAAGCCAAAAGAGAATATAAGAAGGATGTTTTATAACAAGGGGAACCAGAGTTGGTGTCAAAGCCACCCAATGCTCGCCTGTTTATACATTTATCGTTTTTAAAAGACTCGTCTAAATAATATTTTTTATAAAGCATTGCAGTGAAGTCTGATCCAAATAATTTTAAAGCAATATATGTATTTGTATATTGTAATCATAACAGAGCGCAAGTGAGCACAATATAGCCCGAACAAGAATGTATATACAGAATTGTGCTACACATGGAAAAAGCATCTGGTTGCCATGGCAACCTCTTAGATGAAGAAGTATGTCCGACACACCGTCTCCACAGTCTGTACCTATGTACCAAATATGAAACGGGAAAGTTGAAAACTTTGGGAGTTAGAGTGCGGACAGGAACGGATGGAAAACAGCATCCTGGTTGCCATGGGAACCACTTTAGATGACGAACTATGTCGCGACACACCGTCTCCACAGTCTGTACCTATGTACCAAATATGAAACGTGAAAGTTGAAAACTTTGGGAGTTAGAGTGCGGACAGAATGGACGGACGACGACAGCGACAGGACAGACAAGACAGACGACGACGACGACCGGTATCACATAATATGCCCCGATATATATAAATATATATATATATATATATAATATATAATATATATATATATATATATATATGGGCGTATAAAAATAGTGTGGTAGATAAAAACATTAGAAAGGAAAAAATAACTTGCACCAAAAAACTTTTAACATTTTCACGCTCACCCGCTGACGGCTCACGCTCACGCCGGGGGTATCGCTATAGCTCTCTGTTCTTCGAACAGGCGAGCTAAAAACGATTGGTAATGAGATTGAAATCAACACTCCAATGAAACCAGCACAGATGTTTCATGTCTTTAAATTGAAGTAATACTCGTGGAACAAACAAAGCTATGTTATTTTTTAAAACACAACACAAGACAGTACTGTATTTCATTTGTGGTTGATAAATAAAAGGACAGTTTGTGTCCTTCCGTGCCACTTTTTTTGACATAATTGCCATTAAACCTCTTTGCTACATCAATGATTAAAACCTCTTCCAGTTTGACGTTTAGTGAAGGTCTAAAGTGACCAGCCGTTAAAGACTCTCACCTCTCACAGCGACGACCTTCATATCCTAGCTGGCAGGCATCACAGGTAGGCCGTCCATCTGTGCCAAGGTGGCAGGTGTCTGAAAACCTATCAGAGAAACAAAGACAAAGTGCTGTGGGCATAAAAACATAAACCTTGACTAGTAGTTTAGTGTTCCCATCTGAACTCCTGGCGAAAGATGCAAGGTTTCAAGGTTCAAATCCCATATATCATGTGTTCGTTTAGTCTACTGATGTAATTCACATAAAAATACACTTATGTCTACCAATGTCGCTGTCCTACATGTGATTGATGTATGCACTCCTCCAACCCCACAATCCAGAAGAAACCAAATGCTCTTGAAGTGACAAAAGAAAAGTTAATCGGTAATTTCCCAACTTGGTTACTGCAACAAAGTGGGAACCTGCACAAGGTTTGTTATGGATCCCAATGAGAGCAATGAATGGATGGGTACCCATTGATACACATGTTAACCTCCACTTCCTTTAAACTGTAGCACATTCAAAATGAGTGTGCAACCTCAAACACATGAAGAACGGACATGGATACATGGACAAACATGGACAGACAGGCGTGTGCACACCGGAAATTGGTTCTCATTACAATAAAGGAGGTAAGGCAGTGCACACAAAGATCCTCAACAGCCAACCAGAGCACGCACTGGTTTGGTTTTTTGGTGTAGGGGCAAGGGCAGAGCATGCAGTCACTGGGTCGGCCTTGTGTTGGATCACCAAAGAAGCCAGGACGGCACAGCTCACATTGTGAACCCTCAGTGTTGTGCTGACACCTCTGGGGTAGGAAAAAGCAGTGTGTGCAAAAATTACATGAATGAAAGACTGATGATATGTTCACAATAAGCACATGAAAGCTGACTTCCTCTCCCTCACTCAACATTCTAATTGTAATCACACAGTGATTTAAGCATACTGCAATGAAATTGGACTCTGAAGGGTTAATGGGTAAAGTAATTGATTAGTTATATCCTCATTTGCATGTTTGGAGTATGTGAATTGTAAACCCCAATTTAGATCTGTCAACAGTGTTTCGCAGAACCTCGTCTCCCCTCAACCCCACCGTATCTTTCACTGTTAAGTGTACTCATTTCTGATTTATTTATTTGATTAATACCGTTTCCCATTTCTCTTCACCGGCATTACCACTAACAGCTATCGAGCCATAATGAACACGTTTCACTTGAATCTGGCCAATCTGTGGGGTGCTCGAGCCAGGCAACCGATGTGTGCGCGAGGCTGATAACGTCATGTGAGATACTGTTTTGAACTGAGAATTGGAGGAGAAATGGCAGTTAGAGCTGGGAACCTCTCGAGTGAGGTCCTTGCCACTAGTTCGAGTCAGAAATTCGGAGGGTGAGGTCCCTGCACGGTTTCTTCCGGCCTTTCAATCAAAGCCCTCACCAGGACTCCCTACCAGAGCATCACCCGAGTTCTTTACATGCCGTCCCCTCCTCCACATTAGTGTAAGGGGGAACCAGTCTAGTCATCTTGGGAATGTCAGTGACAAATTCACCTGGACCAGCCAGAAATGCACCTCACAGCATATCGTGTGTGGGGAAACTGCTGCCTATTCAACCCATCCAATCTAGGCAATGGCACCACGCTCTGCTCGACCAGACCTGAACCACCCCATTATTTCTTTTATCGCCCCCCCCCCCCCCCCCCCCCCCCCCCCCCCCCCCCTGCATCTTCTAACCCTTTACTCATTCCGTACATCCGACTACCTGGTGAGGGAGTCTGTGTCAATAAGGATAGGGTAAGCTCGATTACACCGAGATCTTTACAATTTATGTGTGCTATATTTTAGAAACGGGATGTCTTATTCTTCTTCACATACATTTGTGTAATTGTTGTTATTTTATGTGTTTCCTACCCTGTTTTGTTTTTTTACATATTTTATTAAGCTATATTTTTTTATTATTCCTGTGGTTGTGGGATCAATCACTTCTCCATGGGTGAACAAATTATCAGTGGGCACACATGAGCCCATCACCACTCCGGGTAAGTATCGCGTGGGGTGAATGTTCTTTCTGTCAGAGTGAAGCACGACCTGGACAATGGAGAGGGCGACATGTGAGAGAGTGGTAAAACACCAACAGCAAACTGTGAGAATGTTGGGCGATAAGAGCATGCATGTGCATTGGGCTGAAGCCAAGCGCCCAGAAGTGATCCAGCCTCCCACCTCCCTCCACCGTGACCACCGCTACCAGCCCATCACCACCCTGGTTACGCATCACGTGAGGAGAAGGTTCTTTGCGTCTCGTGATCTATTGCTGTTTTAAGTGCGTGTGTGACTGGGACCTAAGATATATTGTGCGAGCCGTCAGAGTCTCATGGTCACAGGGGAAATAATTATTCGAGAGTTACTTTATCAGTGCATTGCTTTTTGTTCTTCTCTCCCCTTTATTCTGTAATAAATCCTCTTTTTCTCCACTGGTTGGCCTAGTTTGCGGTTTGGATTGGAAATGGAAATTAATGACGTGAGTCAGACCATGGCCATTATAAACTGGCATGAAAAGCTCTCACGAGGAAGTTTAAAACGCCGCGGTTCGCCCCGAGTTATCGCTCAGCCATAATCTTTTGGACAGGCGAACAGGCTGAAGGTGACAGGTCTTGTTGAAGTTTTTGTGCATTGGAAACTGAAGTAAAGATCGGTTCAGCTTTTCCATTGGACGGCGTACATCCTCCGAGGACCATCCGTCGTGAAATTGATGACCGTCAGAGTGGAAGATTTGACCTCATGTCCACCTACGGTCGACCGTAAGATTGGTGTTAGGATTGAGATCAGGACTCTGGCCTGAATCTAACGACTGTAACAATATTTTAACAAAATATAAAACAAATTATAAAAGGCCGTGTGACTCGTGTATTTCAATACAATGCAGTGTTTCAATGGACTCATTCAAGTGTTTCAATATAATGCTGGTCATGCTTCCCAATAACGAGCACATAGACTTGTATGGCTGACTCCAGATACCACGTGATAATTATTGAATAACATGGAGATATCACCAGAGACATAGAAGATATCACCAGAGACAGGATTGCCTCTGTCTCAAGAATGTTTGAAGCCATACCTGTCTCAATGGTCTTTCCTTGTACATGACAAGACGAGTTCACTGTGCTTGTGCTTGAATGCTTAGTTGTATGTAGTTGAGACATAGACCAACAACAGAGATCCTCCAGGAAGATCAAGATCTTTCACAAAAGATACATCCGAAGGCTCAGCAGTGCATATTATGGATGTATAAGTGGGGGATGCAGTTTGTGATTGAGTCACTAGAATATATTATTGCAGACATAAGACTGTTGGCTAAGTCGTGATCTTTCACATATCGTCTTCTACCAGCAAGACTAGGCTCCCTCCCACAAAGCTTTGAATGTGAAACAGTTCTTAAATGATGTCTTCCCAGACAAGTCGATTGGTAGACGTGGACCAATTACTTGGCCACCTTGTTCGCCTGACCTGTCCCAATTGGACTACATTTTATGGGGCTATGTAAACCTGTTGTTTATTCATCAAAACCACATTCTTTGGATGAAAAACTTAGAGCTTCGATCACAAATGCAATTCATGAAATTACTCAGCAGCAACTGAGGAATGTTTCCAACATGTTAGAAAATCGGATTTTACGATGTATTACTAAAGATGGTGGTTATTTTGAAGAACACACACACACACCCCCCCACATCATAAGTGAAGCCTCAGAAATGGGAATGTCATTACATCTTCAAAATATAAAACTACACTCATGTGACATAACCAAAAGCATCCTTCAAATATTTCTCACCTCCTCCCTCTATCCTAGATTCATGGCTATTCAACTAATTGTCCACATACCAGACAGTGCCCATTCACGTCATCGCAGGTACTGCTGTGCCCATTACAGCTGCAGCCCACACAGGTGCCGAGGTAAGGGCCTGATGGAACACGGGTGAAGCCAAGAGCACACTCTTCGCATGACAGGCCCTGGTAGCCAGCTGGGCACCTTGGATTTTAGTGAGAACAGTGAAATGAAACACTTGGAAGCTTGGTGCACTGAATATTAATCATGAATTGAAGAACAAAGGAGTTAATCAGATATGTACACTCCTTATAACATGTTGTCAGAACTCACCGACACTCCTCAATACCAGCAGAAAGGCCTAGATTTGTGTTGTGTGAGACTGTAGTATCCATGACGATGTGAGCTAGGCCGACATTGACCATGCGTGGCTCATACACAGTGCGAATTAGCACGCGCTGGAGCTGTGCCAGAACCAGCAAAAGCTCCTCTCGACTCACCACATGGCCATCTCGCTCATCCACCCAGCTTCCCTAAATAAAAATGGGAGCAAGATTGGTTGGGTGTGAAATTGAAGGTTAATGTTTATGAGTCAGGGTGTGAGGGTGTTTACATGAGTGATAGCTCGTGTGTGTGTGTGTGAGCGAGAGTGCATAAGAGAGTGAGATTGTGTGTGTGGGTGAGAGAGTGTGTATGAAAGTGTGAGAGTGTGTATGAAAGTGTGTGTGTGGGTGAGAGAGTGTGTATGAAAGTGTATGTGAGAGTGAATGTGTGTGTGAATCTCCCATAACTGTAATCACAAGATATGATCATCTACCATAACCATAACCAAGAGATATGATCAT
>CM068961.1:34784640-34796114 GCA_035128595.1 Eptatretus atami | reverse complement strand
TTGCCCAAATAATGCTTCAGAGGGTGTAGCAACATAGTCCTGTTCCAACACTGCTTTTGTCCAGACAGAGAGTTTGTAACTAATCAACAAAAGTTGGGACACCTGTAGGAATCGTTTGCCTCAACTTTCAAGGCTTAATTTGCTTCCATTGCTGCAGAACAGCTGCAGTTGCTAACCCATTACTTGTTCTATGAAAAGGGCCTTTTTAACAACTCTGAAATTTACATTATTTTTCAGTTTTTGGTAACCTAAACTTATGTTTTTTTTACCTCTGGCAGTTTACCACTTAGCTTTGTACCATTTCAGGTTATTCACTGGACTTGAACTGCTTAAATTCAGTAAAAACTGGAAAAATGGGGGTGTTCTAAAACTTTCTGACCGGTAGTGTATGTATATCTGCTCTTCACCCATTGGTTCGGCAGCTGACCTAATATCACCCCACAATACAACGCATAGTACCCTGAGAACCCAAAATACCTCCCCCCCCCCACCCAAAGTACCCAGAAGACCCAAAATAACCCTGAGAACTCAAAATAACCCTGAGAACCCAAAGGACCCTGAGGACCAAAATGACCCCAAAGACCATGAAGACCCAAAATACCCTGAGGACCCTTGAAGACCCAAAAGACCCAGAACACCCAAAACACTCCTTCGACCCAGAATAACTAAAAGACCCTGAAAGACTCCAAAGACTCAAAAGACCCCAAAGACCACGAAGACTCCGAAGACCCAAAATACCTAAATGACCCTGAGGACCCAAAAAAACCTAAAAGAACCAGAATACCCAAGAGACCCCAAGGACCAAAAAGACCATCAAGACCCAAAATACCCTGAAGACACATAAAGACCCAAAATACCTAAAAGACCCAGAAGACCCAAAATACCAAGAAGACCCTGAAAGACACTGAAGACTAAAAAAGATTCATCTTTGCCGGTGGTCTTGGGGGGGAGGGGGAGGGGTTGGATGCAAATTCTCTATGTAAATATGTATCATGTAGCACCGCCTCCAGATGAGGGAGGGTAATACAAGTCTCCACCATGTACAGTACAGTATTCCTATCTGCACATTTTCCAGTGCAGAGAGGTGTTTTGTATTATAAGCAGTAGGTATGTTTTTACTTCATGCACAGAACTTCATGGGTTTTTTTTTTTTTGCATATACAGAGCTGTCAGTTGCCGACACACTGCCCAAATATAGGTATGCATCAGAAGAACCTGTTGCATGCTTGGAACAAGATCGCCCATTGGACAGGTACTCTGCTAGTTGGAGTAATCAGAAGGAATCCAAACAAGCAAAAAGCAAAAATGAAGTCATCAGGAGGAACCTGGAGAGGATTCAGGGTTCAGCTGCTAGTCCTCTACCCTCAAAAGATTTTCGCTAAATCAAATATAGTTGCCAGACCATGTGATTTATCAATTATTCGTGAATATTTTGATATCCTGAAATTTCAGGGTCCGCAAGGCTTGGGGAACATTTTTGTGAAGTTTCCCCTCGATCTGTCCAGTCGTTATGGACAAAAAGATTTTAATAGGTTTTAAGGTAAATCCAATATGGCTGCCAAACCATGTGACCAATGACGTCATATGTGTGAACTTTTGTTTCTCATGGATAGGCGGTCATACATGTAAAGTTTTGCCTCGATCTGTTCAGCCATTTCAGAGAAGAAGATTTTTGCAGGTTAAAAAAAACAAAAACAATATGGCTGCCAAATCATGTCACCAATGATGTCGTCAATTTTTTTCTGTCTACCATTTTGTCCCTAAATGACACTCAAAAAATTTCTTATTCATCAGATGTAGCATTCTACATATGCAATTATGACATCATAATGAAGCCACCTATGACGTCATAAAAAAATCACATTCCCCATGAGGAGTACTTGCCATGTGCAAAGTTTCAAGTTTTTTCCTTGTGGTTTCAGAGATGCGGAGGTCCAAAGTTTTTCCATTTTTCAAACATGGCTGCTACACCACGTGACCTATGATGTCATAATTATCAATACAACATTCTACCTGAATCGCTCTGCTCCTGTGGTGAAAATTTCATCTCAATCCGACAAGCAGTTGCGGAGAAAAACACTAAAGTTCTGTGCGGACAAACAAACAAACAAACAGACAAACAAACGGACACAAATGTAATACCCCCTCCTCCGGCAAGGGTAAAATTGTTCAGAAGAGCATCATTAAAAACCTGGGACTTCCTTGTGCGTGTATTATGGAGGTAGGAGTACTTCCCATGTGCATGTATTATTTGTGCATGCAAACAAAAACAATTCTGTCTCTCCTCAAGCTGGAGAGAGTCTAACAAAGTGGTCACTACGTTTCTGTTTAGAGAAAAACAAACTTAACATTGAGGAGCTTTTTTTGCCTCGATGACATTTTAAATGGTTAAAAATTTCCGTCTATCAAATTGGTGAAAACGGACTCATGAATACAATTGTGTTATATTAGTTTCATATGACACTAACATCTGGATGATGTACCAAAAAACTACAAAAAAAGAGAGTGTAATCTCTCATTCCAAGTCTTTCAATGAAATATCAGAACTCTTCGCAGCTTGCAAGGCTTTTGTCGGTAACCCAATGGAGTACTGCCCTCCCCTAAGGGCTAGCACCCCAGCATCTCAATCTTATATCTATTCATCTATCAATCTATCCCAGGCAAAATGCTACAGTTAGAACTCTAGTAGATGAGAGCTGTGCTCTCATATACTACAGTAGTCTGCAGAGAATTATTACAGGAAACGAATGTTATTTTTGCCTGGGATGGATCGATCTATGTATCAATCTCTGAATCAATGAGTATGTATCAAGCCTGGAGTTGGCTTAGTGGTTAGGGTGGCTGGCTTGGGATCTTAGGGCCCTGAGATTGAGCCCTGTTGGCCACTGAATTAACAACAGGTGGAGTTGACTCAGCCTGTCATCCTTCCGAGGGCGGTGAAATGAGTACCACTGTACTGGTATAGGGGCACATCATCAGTGACACAGCTGCACTTCCCAGAAATGATAGCTACCCAGAAGCCAAGCTCCCATATGCAAGAACAAAATCTATGTATCAAACTATGAGTATTATCAATATATGCTCAATCTATGAGTATTATCAATCTATGAGTATACATCAATCCATGTCTCTCCCACTTGCAACCTGTCTTTCCCACTCTCAATCTCTTTCTCTCTCCCACTCTCAATATCTCCCATTCCTCAATGTCTCTCTCAATCCCTGGATCTAAAGCTCTCAACATTATTGGGACATCCCTGATAAGGTTGAAGCATGAAGTCTGCAACTTTCACATCCAGGCAGGTCTGTGGCCTCTTTTTTTTTTTTACTGTCTCTCCTCCACTCTAGCTCCTTCTGCTCTTTCAGCCCAACCATCCCCAGTTACTCCATGGTGTACATGTTCATCCAGTAATCACCTTCTGGTTAAACTCGCAAAACCTAAGCTGACTGCACAACTTCACTCCTTTGTTGCTCTTTTCTCCTGTTTGTGGAACTGCCTTCTGGAGATAGTTCATTCGCCTCATTGCCCCACTGTCAGTGTGTTGCCTTTTTATCCTCTGTTATTTCGCTCGTCTATAAGCTGAGGTTGTGCAATATAAAGAATAATTAATTTAGGTTGAGTGTGATTGAGATATGTGCTACACACCTCCACAAAATGAACCTCCAACTCATTTTCATGATCTGGCTGTGTCAGCTGCCGGGGCTTGTAGAACAGAGAATAGTCAGGGCCCTCCAACAATACATCAGGTTGATCAGGTAGCGGTGCCATGCTGACACGGCCAAGACCGTAGTTGATGCGATATCGCAAGTATCCTCTGTACGATCCAACCTATCAACACAAACAGGACAAACCACCATCAAGCACATTAAGTACAGCATGACGAACAAGTACTTAGTCAAAGTCCCATTGCATTTTCTCACATTGTATTACATCTGCTTTTATCAGGAATACAGATGTCTATTTACAGTTTAGGTCAGAATGTCTCAGTACATCGTGGCGAAAAGGGTAATGTGGATAATTTTATGACCTTTATATTGAAATGGGCTATGTTGGGCAATATCATATACATTTACTTGGTATCTGTAAGATTCAATTGACCAAACATGAAAGATCATTTATAGTTTAGAACAGTGGTTCTCAACTCGTTTCAGTCCACGGACCACCAGTTTTTTATTTTTTTTTCGTGGACCACCTCCTTTTTGAGACATGATAAAAAAAAGAGTACACAACAAACATTTTGGTTTGAAATATATTTCTTACGAACAGATTTTTGGATTCTCTTCTCACTGACAAGCTTTTCAATGTTTGGAGTGGTACTTGGTAATGCACAAAAAATATCACTATCACTCTCACACATATAAATTGACGCAAATGCCAACATTAATCTGACTGCGTGTGCTGACAGATTTTGGTAATTCCCGGTCATACTGACCCAAAATTTCTCCACGGTCGACTGCTGGTACATGTCTTGAGGCGCAAAATCATTTTTTCAGATCCAATCATTCCTCCTGCAGATCCTCTGGAACACTATTAACATCTGTTGTGAATGGATTCCTGATGAAAGATAACCCATCGCTTGTCCTGTCCTCCTCCAGAATGTATTGTTGGAATTCATCCAGTAGCTTCCGTAAATGATCGAGAATTTGTGTCCAAATGGCTTCCTTTTCCCCGAGCATGGCATCCACATTTGGAAATTGAACCAAATTATTGCCTTCGACTTTTATGATCCAGTTCCAATTTGTCAAGAAAAGCCTTGATGATGCTTTTGGTGAGAGAACAGATTTGACCTTTCCCTTGCAGCTGAAGATTCAGTTCATTTCAATGCAAGTTCTAAATTTGATTGCATCAGCACATTTCAGAATTCCTCTTTCCCTTGAGCCTGGAGAAATAAATCCAACTCCTCTCTCAATTGAAAAACTCTGTTGAATACATTCCCTGCTGACAACCACCGATCAGGTAGCGGTGTACTTCAAAGAAATGTAGAACAGCAACACATCAAAGTCGGAACCCATGTCCAGGCAGAATCTTTTGAACAGCCTGGTGTTCATAGCTGATGATTTGATGTAATTCACCACCTTCACCAACCCTTTGAAAAAGGCGTTCAGTTGATCAGGCAATGTTTTTGATGCCAATGCTTCCCTATGAATGAAGCAATGAACTCCGGTTACCATTGGAGCACGCTGTTTCACTAACGTTTGGAAGCCCACCTTGAGCCCAGTATGGCAGGTGCACCATCAGTGGTGACACCCACAAGATTTACCCAATCCAGACCGTGTACTTCAAAGAAATTGTTCATAATTTCCATCATATGCTGAGCCTTGGTGGTGGTATCAAGTCATACAAAAAAAGAAACTTGTCTTTGAAGTCTCCCTCAACCATGTATCATGTGAACACCAATGGCTGAGAGCACAATGCGACATCAGTTGATTAATCCAATTGTATGGCAAACAATGGAGACTTCTTTATTTCATCCACAACTTGTTCACTGAAGTTCTGTGATATGTCATTTATCCATCTCGATACTGCGTCGTTAGAGACAGACATCATTCAGCTTCCTTGCTGAATGATGTTCACTGAATCTTGCTTGCTGAATCAGTACAACAAAGGAAAGTTCACTGGATATTTGAATAGTCATCACAAACTTCCTGGCTAGGAGGATGCTTGAACTAAACTTTACTTTCCTTTATCGTTCTTGAGAATTTTAATCATTGGTAACTCAATATAATGAAGGAAACTGGTGCAGCAGCTCTTCACAATATGTCCACATGTGTATAGTGTATAGGACATGGGTGATGTGTCCTGAAGTGGGAGGTAAAGTCTCCAATCATATGTACAGTACCATACTACACTACATGAGAGTATGCACTTACAAAGCATAACACAACATCTTTTGTAATATAAAAGAAGCAACTTCTATTACACGTGAATTTTCTCTGGCAAATCTATGTGTGAATGTCGATAAGTTTGAGGTTTATAGCACTTTGTCATATGGATGTATTGACTATAATAAATAGTATTAATGTATTAATAGTCTGTCATTTTCACGTCTTACACAGTAGGGAAAAGTGACGCACACCAGGGGAGCTATTTGTGGGAATGCCGTGGTAGCCAGCCATAGAAAATGACGATGAGCTATCAGCCAGAGATACCAGAGGGTTCTTTGGTTGAGCGGATAGGTTGTGCAGTCATGGGGAAAGTGGGGTGGAGGCGGGGGGGGGGGGGGCATTGACAGCCATTGACTTGAATATAGTTCTGATACCTCGGAATATTTTCATTTAATTTGACTTGTGTGTCTGCTGCCACCCTTCCAAATTTGAGGAGCAATCGACACCCACGTGTACATGACTATACCTTATTTCCTCGAAACTGAGCAGGTAGTGACCAGTAGGAGGAGGCCGTGCGGAAATGGCGGGAAAGATCGACGAGCTGCAAGTATCGAGTCTGCTCATTCACAATGACTTGGGTTTCAGCCAGAAGATTCTGGGATGGTGGACCATGAACTGTTACCTCCACACCTGCAAGCCAGAAGGTCAATAAGGCCAAATATTATGACAGTGAAGCAATGTTTAAGTGTGAGATGGAGTCTGTGTTAGGAAGAGCAGTGATACACAGAGTAAACTAAAGGATGTAAAAAAATATATTTCGATAGAGTATATAATATTATACAATATATAATATAAAAATATATTACCATGGATTGTTGTGCTGCAGAGTGATATTGAGGATAAGCTCTCAAAATGCTAAAAACACTCGAATAGTTCAGCGTCTCAAACAGCCTCTGGCAGTCTAGCCTCGCACTGGCCTTCTCGTGGTGGGGTTGTTCTCACTAATGGGTGTAGAGGTGAAAGGTGAATCACTGGCGCCTTAAAACCAGTTGCTTCGAGCAGATGGGGCTTGTTAGCCTTGGTAGTCAGCTCATCTTGGAGAAGGAAATTCTGAATCCAAATCCACCACTGTCTTGCAGTTCAGATTTTGAAATCAAAGGCAAGGGGTTTAATTGGGGTAAAAGCAACAGTCGTTTTTAATGGAGGAGGCCTTTGCAGTCATCAGCCTGTGAGCCACCCTTGGGAATGGTGCACTACCCCATTTTAGCCTCCTGATCATGGTTATGTGAAGCAATTGGAGCAAGTGGTAGATAGCCATGCAGGCAGCTGGCACATATTGCCAGTAATGGCTGCATGGCCTTGTTGCTAGGCAGAGGATTCTCTTATGGAGAATAATGCATAGGATCACCCGTCTAGTATAGACACTGTTTGGAAGAAGGTAATGACAAACCACTTCCGTACATGCCAATAAAACAATCATGATCAGAAATATCAGAGATAAAGCTAAGGTGCCAGATCGTGAGCCCCTAAGTTTGAAAGCACCCAAATGGCTACCACAGAACAGCAACGTGTTCTGATGAGTAGGACTGGCTGTTATGACGGGACTGAATTAAATGCGGATGGAATTCTAGTCACTGAGGTCACCAGAACTGAAAGTCGAACTCTGAGCTTCTTAAACGTTCACAAAATTGAAACATGGAATGCAAGGTCAATAAATCAGGGAAAGTCAGATGTAATAAATAGAGATGGAGAGGACAAGAACTGAAATTTAGGGGATAAGTGAACTTATATGGACTGGTTTGCGGCAGTTTCAATTTGACGATTACAAAGTGTTCTTTCTGGTGATGAAACCCGTAAAATAAATGGAGTGCAGTAACTTGCAATAAGACGACGGCAGAGTCAATCCGAAGATGCAATTCAATCAATAATAAGTTGATATCAGTGAGGGTGAAAGGGCATCCAGTGAACACCACCGCTATTCAGTTATATGCTCCAATTTTTGAAGCAGATGAAGAAAATGTGGAGGAGTTTTATGGAATGTTGCAGAACTGGGAGAACAGGTGCCGAAAAGAGATGTTTAATTTTTATGGGCGACAGGGATGCAAAAATTGGAGAAGCAGGAGCACCAGTGATTGCAAGAAAAAATGGACTCAGGATCCAAAATGATCCAGGGGAGCGAACACTGGAGTTCTGCATGAACAATGATCTCGTAGTTGCAAACACATGGTTCAAACAACCCAAGCGCAGACTGTACACATGGACTTCACACCTGATGGGCAACCAATAATCAGATTGACTACATTCTAATGGAGAAGTGCTGTGCAATCTGCCAATACTCTGCCAGGAGCACACTGTGGGACATATCATCAACTACTTGTGGCAAAACTACAAATCAAATTGAGAAGGTGAAAAAAAATATCAAAAACTCCAACCAGATATGACCTTGAAAACGTATCTAAACAATACACAATAAAGGTAAAAACCGTTTTGCAGAGCTGGACTTAGTTGACAGAATGCCAGACAAATTGTGGCAAGAGGTTGAAGACATTGTAAAAAAAGAGCGCAAAAACAACATCCCAAAAGGAAGCAGAAAGAAGAAGACTAAATGGTTGTCAGTAGAGGCAATAAATATTGCAGACAGAAGAAGAGAGATGAAAAACAAAGATGCATCAAGAGAGGGCATTAAGTGGATAAATGCCGACCCCCAAAAACAAGCTAGAAAAGACAAATATAAATATTTCAGAGGCATGCATCAAGATAGAAAGTGACAAGAGAGGGGAAAACACGAGGTGTATTTAAAAAGATCAGAGATATCACAGGAAAATTTCGGTTTAGGATAAGAGTAGACGAGGAAAACATCTGACAGAAGAAATACAGGTGAAAGATGGAAGTACCACACTGAAACTCTATACAAGCAAGACAGAACAATGATGGAAACCATCAAAGAAAGAGAATATGAGCAATAACCATTAGTGAAAGTGTTCAATCAACAATCAATCAAATGTTCAATCAACAAAATAATCTCAAACAAATAAATAATTCAACAAGCATTTAGAGAAAAATGGACAAAGAGCAAATGCTTATCACGATGCCTTGCTTAAAAATTCAATATGAGACATGGGGACCCAGCAGATCATTCAGGGGGAAAAGAAGTCCGGTCTCGGCTTACCAAGGCAGAAGTCGTCATGCGTCTACTAAATTAACCCAAAATGTGTGAGCGTGCCTTGGTCTACCTCTCCAAATGAGCTCTCCACAGCCTGGCTCATTTCCGCTGCCAGCGCCCCGCCTCGCTGTGCACCCACCCGCAAATAGGCTCGAACACCAATCGACATCATGTCGTCACTTCCAGGAACCAGGAATGCCAAGAACCAGGTACCGAGCAGAACCAACAGGAACAGTCCAACTGTCACCAACCGCCGTTGCTGCCGTCTCCAACCGTCAAGATCTCTCACCAACTCTCAGGATCTGTCATGAGCTGTCAGGAGCTGTCAAGAGCTGTCACCAACCATCAGCAGGATCTCTCACCAACTCCTATCAGGATCTCCCACCAACTGCAATTAGGATCTCTCACCAACTGCCAACAAGGCAGTCCTGTTGTCCTTTTATAGGTGACCAGTGTGGGTGGAGCCTCAAGCATGACTTCAGCTAAATCCAGCTTGCCCATTGGCGCATCGCTGCACGTGACCTCCAACCGTCCATTCTCGCGGTCATTCTCTCCTGACCATCGAACGAAATGCAACTCCCAATTAACACAGGTCTGGCTTATGACGCCACAACTGAGCGAAAACAAGAAGCGCTCACAAAACGTCAATGGGCAATTATCACCTCTTTGTTCAGCCCGATACGAACAAGAGCCAGTTAGCGTCCAGAGAGCTGCTGAATGGGGTGTCGACCGCTGATGGAAAAAAGTGGGTGTCGAACGTCAATGGAAGAAGGTGGGTGTGGAACGTCAATGGAAAACGGTGTATGTCAAACGTCGATGGAAAAACGTGAGTGTCAAACGTCAATGGAAAAAGGTGGGTCCTGGGGTACATGATCCGAGACCACAGCCATGTTTGACCGTCAGAATGAACTGTTCAGGAAAAGCTTGCGGTGTGATAACTCGAATGTCCTGTAAGTCGAATGTGAAAATGATAAACAAAATAAAATGTGTAAACAAATCGTCTATTTCCAAGCCAATGTGTCTTGATTGAAAGGGAACAGAATGAGTATCCGTAGAGCTGACGGATATTATATTGCATGCACGAACGGTGAATATTTCTCATGCAGAAATGAAAACTGATGTAAAATCATGCATCATGAACGTGTCATAAAGAGGAAAAGGTTATCCCATAAGAAAGGAAGGGAACCTGTTCTCGACCCTTCTCCAATGCATCAAAGAGTTAGAATCCCACCAGACAAGGGGATGGGTCTTTTCTAAACATGCATTTATGGAAATAACTGTCTGAGGACCTGAATGTTTTATGTATTACTTGGATTCAATTCTGAAATCCACAACTATATATATATATATATATCTTAAGAAGCATGTACACTAAGCAAGAAGCCACAGTAAGAACAGAGTACGGAAAGACAGAATGGTTTGGAATTGGAAAAGAGTTCAGAAAGAAGTAAATTCTCTCTTGTTTGTTCAATCTGTATTGTGAGTACATCATGAGGAAATCAAACATGGATGACATGGAGGCTGAAGTCAGGACTGGAAGAAGATGTTTCAACAATCTCAACAATGAACAATCAAGGGTATGCTTGTGATACTACTCTGTTGGCAGAAAGTAAAGAGGACTTGATGAAACTGCAAAAACTGGTCTTTATTTAAATCGAAAAAAGACTAAAATCTTGTCAACTTCGAAGATCAACGTGTTCAGATTGGGAGACGATCACGTGGAAAGAGTGGAAAGTTTCATCCTCCTGAGTTCCAAGATCTACTGTAGTGAATGCAGAATGTAAAGGCAAAATTAATTGACAGTTAGCATTGGGGAGGAGAGCAATGTCAGGATTGAAAAATATCTGGAAAGACAAAGATGTGACAAAACAAACCAAGAGGAAGCTGGTCATGATCTGGTATTCCCAGCTGCAATGTATAGATGTGAGTGCATGGAATGCATGGATGTGAGTGTATGGATTGTGTGGATGCGAGTGTATGGAAGGTATGGATGTGAGTGTATGGAAGGTATGGATGTGAGTGTATGGAATGTATGGATGTGAGTGCATGGAATGTATGGATGTGAGTGTATGGTAGGTATGGATGTGTGTATGGAATGTATGGATGTGATTGTATGGAATATAGGATGTGATTGTATGGAGTGTATGGATTGTGAGTGTTTATGGGTAGGTATGGATGTGTGTATGTGAATGTATGGATGTGATTGTATGGAATATTATGGATGTGATTGTTATGGAGTGTATGGATGTGGAGTGTATGGTAGGTATGGATGTGTGTATGAATGTATGGATGTGATTTGTATGGATATATTGGATGTGAGTGTTATGGAATGGTATGGATGTTGAGTGCATGGTAGGTATGATGTGTGTATTTGGAATGTATGGATGTGATTGTATGGAATATATGGATGTGATTGTATGGAGTGTATGGATGTGATTGTGTGGAATGTATGGATGTGATTGTATGGAATGTATGGATGTGAGTGTAT
>CM068961.1:34731452-34777158 GCA_035128595.1 Eptatretus atami | reverse complement strand
GACGTCATCATTAAGAGGACGAGGATCTTAGCTAATTTGAGCTTGTTTTTTTATCCCCCGCCGTGTGGCGGAAGGGGGATATTGTTGTCACCCAGGTCATCCGGCTGTCCGTCCGGCTGTCCGTCCGTCCGTCCGGGCGTCAACATTTATATCTGTGAGTGCGATAACTCATAAACTGTTCGCCATATCGATTTGAAATATGGGTCACACATGTACCACCTGAAAAGGAAGAACCCTATTGATTTTGGGTGTGGCCGGATCCAAGATGGCCGACTGGGGCGGCCATCTTGAAAAAAATGTTTTTTGTAATAAATGGAAAACCGCTTATCTGATTTAAATTATTTTTGGTTGCTACGTTCCTCACCCCTGGGGAACTTTTTCGAGATGATGACCAAATGGTGTCTTGTTTCCAATTCACCCCCCTCATTATCTGGAATATGTATGACCTTTTTCATTCAATGGCAGGGGATTCTCCATCTCTGATGGTATATTTGTATATTGTTTTGGAGGATTGGACAAATAATGGGTGTGGAGAGGAATGAGGGGTAGGGGAGGACGCATGGGGTGGAGATGATGGATAAAGAAGCAAACTCTCAGGAAGGAAAAACTGGAGATGTGGAAAGAGGTGGGCTTGGGGGAGGTGAATAACAGGGGGTAGAAAAGATCATGGTTTTGGATGGGAGACGATCTGAGATGGTGGTCAACAGCTGTCTTGTCGACCTGGAGGGAAGAATGAGGTTGGAGTGGATGTGAAAGTTGATTCCAGGGGTGGCAAAAAAAAAGAGGAGCAAATGAGTGGAGGTGAGCAGTGATCCTGGATTAAGGTAGTTTCACCAGAAGATGGTTGATAGTGGACCGTGTAAGCACTCCTTGAAAGCTGAATGGAAGAATTTCCCAATAGATTCAGGGAATTTGGGGGAAATGTTTGGAAGTATACAACCACATTGCATGGCTGTGAAGAGAGGATTAAAACATGGTAATGGCTCAATCACACAATGCCAATGCTCGTACTGGAGAGGCCATCAAATAATACATTTCCCAATACAATGAGAATTGATAATCATGAGTATGAGACTATAAATAACATATAATGAGGAGAAGAAAAAAAATTTAAAAAAAATTAATACATCAAGCCGACAGTTATGTAGAGTGCTCACCACATCCATCCTCATCAGAACCATCTTGACAGTCACGCTCGTCATCACAGTGGTAGCTTGCCGGCACGCAGTCGTAGCTTGACAGGCAGGTGAACTGGTCTGGGCTGCATATATCACCAGGACCCTTTGTGGCTAGAAATGGTTTTGTTTTTCAGAACACAAAGCGAGGACATTACTCATATCGGGTACAATACATTGGACATGTAATTTTTTTTAAAAAACATTTCAAACTGCTTTTCTTTGCATCAACTGCATCCTTCTTGATCCACAACAAGGTACAAAGTGTCGAGATCACAATGCAAGGACACTCACGGCAAGAATTTTCATCCGAGTTATCACCGCAGTCGTTGTCTCCATCACAGTACCAGAGTTTCAATGTACATCGTCCATTAATGCACCGGAACTCGTTTGGCTCGCAGGGGGACTGGGTGGCTAGAGAAATGAGCACAGGAGAGGAGGAAGAAGAACCATAGGAGGTAAGATGGTGATGAAGAAGGGCAGCAGATGAAAAACCGAGCATTGGTATTGTTGTTGGGTTTTCCGGAGAGGTTCAATCTCCTACAACTCAGCAACACCAAAATGCAAAGATGTTTTCCTTCAAGCCAAGAGTGACAAACTTACGACAATCCAGTTCATCACTGCCATCAACACAATCCAGCTCTCCGTCACAGAGGTAACCACGTGGTATACACTGCCCACTCGAGCAAACCGCCTCTTCATCGCGGCATGACCTTGCTGGTGGAAAAGCAACACCTGGTGTTGGGTGGTATACAGGTGTATGAGGGATGGAAAGCAAAACTGGTGGAGTAGGTGGGTGAACCAGCCGCTGCCTGGTGGACTGTGTCGTTCTGGGAGTAGTCGTACGCAAGAAAACGACTTCATCTGCAGAGTTCAGGGAGGAAATAGAAGATATAAACAAGATGCAGGAGAGGCAACTAAGTTTAATTATTTGTGGTGCAAAATGTTTTTTTTTCGTTCCATTTATTTTGGGCAGTTAACCACTGCTTTATTTTCTACATCTCCATGGTGAGTGACCTCAAACTTTAGTACAAAAGTCCATTCAAAGAAGGAGGTAATACTAAACAATTAGTGCTCTCGGAATGTGTGGTGGATGTGAGGTGGTGGTGATGACCACATCTACCAAGTTATCTTTGTGCTATTGCAGCTTGAGGATTTGTTCATCTCTAAATATAGAAAAGTCCAGACACATTCAACTGAATCTTGTTCAAGCATCTTATTTGCATCTCTGCAGCCTTCCATGTCCAAATGAATGTGGGAGAGAAAGTCATGCTGGGGGTGTGGGGGGAGGGTGGGGGGAGGTTCATCACAAATTACAATCTCATCAATGAACCTTAGGCCAGAGAAAATGTGTGTGTGTGTGTTGTGTGTGTGTGTGTGTGTGTGTGTTGTGTGTGTGTGTGTGTGTGTGTTGTGTGTGTTGTGTGTGTGTGTGTGTAAGTCCATGGCCTACATTTACAAAGTAAAGCTGGCAAATTTTTCACTGAAGTATTTCAATATTGATAAAACTATGATTAAAGACTTTCAAATGAAGAAGTTCCTTTTGATTGCACTGGTAGCTTCACAGATTATCGGAGAGGTTACCCTGCTGTGGAGGTGGTTTCCCAAGAGTTAACTGATCCCCACACTACAACACCCTCACACTTTCTGGCAGCAACTGTATGGAAAGTTTAAGCAACCTTTTTATCACGGAAATGATCTTCAGATCACCAGGTTGGATTGTTTCGAAGTTGCAGTGTGTTCTCTGATACACTCGCAATCCACCGATATATTGATGTGGTTCTGTGAAACCACATGCCTCCGAGGCAACAGCACACAACATACAGAGATCCTAAGGTAGTTATTTCAATAGTATGTGTATTAGTTAGCCCTTTCTTTATGTGTAGTGGGGAAATGGGAAAGATGCGTTGCATTGGACTCTTTCAGTTAGGTCCTCAATCTTCAATATTTGCACTTCTTCTTCCACTCCTTTGTCTCTCTCACACAAAACATGCAAGCACACACACACGCAAACCAATAACGATGGAAGGAACCAAGTAAAGCACACCGCAAGCCCCTGACTTGCATCTGCACATCATTTTTCATTCACAACTGCGTGCCAATTCTCAACTGCCATCTCACTTCGGACCTCTATTCTGCTCGCCATACTGTGCCACACTCACCACAACCACTTCACACGATTACCAAAAATACCCACAACAAATTACATTTACAGTTTTCATTATAAACACAACCATTAGGGACAAACCTTTCCTCCCTGCCAGGATGACTTCGTTACAAGGAATTTCCACCTCTTCGCCACAACACCACATTACAATCTCTTCACTACAAATGCCACAATGTACTCCTACTTCTCTACAACTGCAGCAACTGCCACTTATTCATTGAACATTCGTCACAGCCTCCAGGGACCCTGAGAAGACAAAGGTCGGGATATTACGGAGCATAACTCGAAGCGCGAATGTGTGCTGGAGCTTGTTTGAGGATATTCAGGTAGCGCAGGAATTTCCCTAAAATCCCACATTTGAATGGAAGCCAGTGCACGTTCAGGGCCAAAGAACGCGTCCGAAAACCATGGCCTAGTGTTAAAGTCGGAGCTCTGACGCATGACCAGGTCGGCGAGTGACTGAGCCATTTTCGTGCTTGGGGCCAGGTGGGGCGTAGCTGCGACCGCTATGGACCAATGGGGAAGCTTGAATTAACCACAAGAGCCTTATTTGATCTGACTTTTGGCTCCTCCCCTCGCCCAGGGCTCATAAAAAGAGCAAACGCAGCTCATTTGAGTAAGAACTCGCCAGGGGAACAGGACTCCTCAGAACTCGCTAGGAGAGCAGAACTCGTCAGAATCGCCAGAACGGAGAACTCACCAGATTCCAGAGCTCACCAGATAAGAGGCTCTGGCAGACAATGGACCGCGCTGGGGAAACAGGCAGCGCAAGGAGGACAAGCATCGGCGCTGAGCGAGGAACGCCGCGAGTCAGCGTGATCAAGCGTGGGATCACGCGATACTGCTACGAGCCGGGGGGCTCTTCTCATTCTATCAACACTCAGTTAGACTGCATCCTGCAGCAACACTGACATGTACAGATTGTCACACTATTACAATAGAGTTTTTTCTCTTATGCATCTTTTCTCTACCATCTATCTTTCATCTACTGTGGACGCAAAACAGCAATCAACACGGGCGAGCCCAACCAAGAACGTTCTTTTTAGAGCGAACCCAAGAACGAACTCAAGAGTGAACCATACTGACCTGCACCTCACATTCGTCCTCTTACATCACGCTGTACCCCACGTTGCATTACACTCACATCTCTCACTCACACACCCTAGACATCCTCAGTATTTCTCCCTCCTCCCCTTTCCTTAACATTTTGGGTTGCGCAGGTCCGCCGACCGCGACAGGTATTGAGAGGTCGCTCATCCTCAACTCCTTCTATCTCTCTGGACTATTCCTAATTTCCCTCAGGTTTGTGTGAATGCGATGGCACCTGTCGTAGCTTAAGTTAAGATTGTTTAAGAATATTCGGGATAACTCTGCACAGTCTTCTTCTTGTTTTGTTCATATTGCATGCCTTTTGCCACACCCCACAAATTCCTTGCTTTCCCTGATGTGCATTTGCAATAAATCTCATACTGTGCCATAATTAGGCTCGCTCTTGTTTAAATAATTGTGCCTGTTAGAAATGTAACTAACTCGTTTTTGTCTTTTCCTCCATTGGTCTAGCATGGCCCACACCCGAGCTTAGCCAGGACTTTATTCCCCAAAATCTGCTTAAATAGCAGGTGCGTACTTGGCAGCTCCACTCAGTTGCACCGTATCAGGTGCAAATGAGCGGAGATGAGCACAATTACCCCATAAGGCAATCACGTGTTCCTAGGTAAACGGTTGTCAGATGGAGGACCCTGGGTCACGTGGTCAAGTCATTGATTGGCATTCGCGGTCGATTAGCGACCCGCCGCGACACAAAGTTATTCATTTGCGACAGCCTGTGATTCCCAGTGAGTCCAGAGAGGAACCAGGGACAGCCCCTCCCTCGTGGTTCCCCCGTGACTCAGGGGCCGTGACAATATAATCGGAGTCTAGTTTTTGTCCGCAACGCTCTATTCTGAAGAGTTTCTGCTGTCGTACCATAATACAAATGGTGCCCTTGGAAAGGTAATAATACTCTGATGTCTGCGCTGACCTTTTTAAAAACATTCACAGCTTTCGGCAGGCGAAGAATTTTTGAGGAAGGAGGAGAAAAAGCAAGAGCAACGAAGAACATATGTCGCAGTCATCCCCGATTCATGATGATGATGTGTTAGGCAAGAAGGCAAAGTGCGATAATTAATTGATATCAATGGGCAACCTGAATGAAGGGAATTTAAGGGATGGCTGAACAAAGCTTCTCAAGTGTACAACAAAGCAGATGAAAGGAATAAAACCTTGAAAGTTCGAGACATGCAGACAAGCTGAGATACAATAGGTACATCGATTTCTGTGAATGAGAACAAAGTGTATTAGGAGATTAAAAAATACAAGGAAAACAGAGGAAAGAGAAATTGAAGACAAGTGTGCGCAACATGTGGTTAGCAAGAGGAGAAATGCTACATTAAAAGGTAGAGAGGAAAGCTGTACAGCAGAGGAGTAAAAGAGAGAAATAGCAATATTCTTCTTCTTTCATATGGTGGCTTGGCTGCCGGGTAGCTATCATTTTGTTGGGGCACGACTATTCCACTGATGCTGTGCTCCTATACCAGTACATTGGTACTCATTTTTCCAACCTCAAAAGGATGACAGGATGAGTCATCCCCACCTGGTGTTAATTCAGCAGCCAACAGGGCTCAAACTCAGGACCCTAAGATCCTAAGCCAGCCACCCGAACCACAAAGACAACAACAGGCTTAGAAATAGCAATAAAGAGGGAGAAATGACATCAGATGTCAGTCTCCTGGTTATGCAAAAACACGATCAAAGGTGCGTGTACCTGCCCATTCAAAACAAGCTCGTCATCCAAAGGCCGATCAGAGAAGGGGTTTCAGCAACATTTACAACCCCTTTAGACTTTAGAGGGAACAATCATGGTGGGCCTTTTGTAACTTCTCCAAATCCTGATGCAGGGATAAAACATGTTTGAAGTGCGGATGCCAGAGGACAGCTTCGAACGCTTTCCAAATGTGGGCCCTTTGCGTTCCCTGGATTATCCTCCGTTATGCAAGTCACGGTCGGCAGATTGTACACGGCAGATATTCCATAATGACACATTTCACAACAAAAAATATCAAGTTCATACAGCTTTTGAACCACAGGATTTCACATAATCATGCATGTTTTGTTGGAAAGATTAATTATAAAAATGCAGCAAAACAGATGAAAGATGCGAGTCACAGCAGAGGCACATTGCGCGTGAACATGGTACCGGACATCATCACTTTCCCTTTATTAGAATCCATAATTCAAAACCCCATAAGATATATACCCAACCTCAATGGCTTACTATAACATGAAAGTATGATGAAACAGGGATGAAAACATAACCTCTATTCACCTTTGGGGGCAAAGGTAATCAAGAGGAACAACTATGTCGCTTATAAATAACTATAACGACACTCGGTAGAGCGTATACCTCTGCCAGGTTGAACAATTTATGTTTTATATCCACTGATAGGCCGGATTTGCATCAGGACCTGAACTAAAATCGAATCGTCTTGTTCTTGTCACCTACCTAATTCATCCACCAAGTCCATCAATAACTTTTTGGGATGTCGTGCTCACAGACAGACGGACAGACAGACCAACGGTTGAAAACACAACCTCTGTCAACTTTTGGTGGCGGAGGTAATCATTAACTGCATGAACACCGCAAAGCGGTATACGGAGACACGGGCTTTCTACAACAAGGTATGATGCTACAAGCACACAACAGAGCAGGCCTGCTCTGCATTATTCGCGTTCAACATATTCCCTCTTTTTATATCACATCTGGTTGTGTTTGCCAGCCGAGTGCTGGGTCACGTACTTACAGAGAGACTTAATCTGTGCCGGGGATCATTTGTGGCTGTGCCAGCGAAGGCAAAGTTGGTCTTTAGTTCACGCAGTAAACAGAAAATGGCTTCAAAATAAAGAATCCCTGATCAAGTCGAACATTCACTACACAACTTTCAAACACATTGAAGTTACAATCGGAATGGACCCTAGCATACCCTGCAGGGATTTATTCACAAGTTGTTAAATTTTTTGGGAGTTGTATACTGGTCTTTTGAGGAATTGGTTTTCGAACAATCCACAGGGGCTCTTTATGATGTGGAAAGAGCTTTTCCTTTGGCATCGCCCACTCCAATTACCCTCACCACTCCCCTCATCTGCTGCTCCACTTTATATCATTCTCATAACTCATGACAGCCTTTGAAACTCCTTTCCTCAAATTATATTTTTTAACTTTTAGAAACCACGAGGGCACATCGAAGTAATGTGGACTCTTTTATTTGTGTAAATGGAAGAAACTAATTACCTCTGCCACTGAAGGTGGTTGGAGATTGTTTTCACCCCTGTCTGTTTGTTTGTCTGTGAACGGCATATCACAAAAAGTTGTGGAATTCGGACGAAATTCGGACGAAATTTGGTGGAGAAATTGGGTGTGTGACAAGGAGGAAAATATTACATTTTGGTGAAGACTCGAATCTGGATCCGGGGACAGGTTGGGTGCGCAACAAGGAAGACTTGATTCAATTTTGGTGAAGACCCAAATCTGGATCCGGATCCAAGAATTTTTAAATGATTCTTCACCATTGAGAGATGGGGCCAAAAACAATATACAACATGACGTTCCAAAAAGTTTGAGACGAGTTTATGACAAAACTTGATGGACGAGTTGGTTCGGTGACAAGAACAAGCGGATTCGATTTTGGTTAAGGTCCGGATTCAGATCCAGCCTATCAGTGGGATACAAACTGTTCAGCCTGGCGGAGGTATGCGCTATACTGGGTGCCATTCTAGTTTAATGTTGATATTCTGTGCGATTATAGTGCACCCAGAGCAGGTTAGACAGGAAGTGATGACAATGCTATTCAAAGCATTCTGGTAAAACCAAGATGGCAGGCAACACAGTCACGTGTGGAAGTGCATCGATCGTTAAGTTTGTACCGAAGGAAAACATCAAATGAGGACAAATTCAAAGGAGATTGCTGCCTGTACAATTTGGTATCATTAATCTTTCATGCAGTTATGGGTTTAGGTGTTGATGAAATCAAACTTGGCCGTGAATTGGTGAGAGATATTGAGCATTGTTGCGTGCAACCAACTTCTGTCGCACTCAACCAAACATTGAATGTGTTGAACAGTTAATATTTGAGAACGGCCAGATTACAGTATGTGAAATGGAACAGGAATTGGAATACAGTGTTAGAAGTGTGATGAACAATTGTGAATTCTCACGATAAATTAAATAATTTAGCTTTGTGCAAGGTGGGTATCAATGAACCTCAGAAATGATCATAAGGCAATTTGTGTGGCCATTGCAGGACACTACCTACGAGAACACAACCAAGAGGAGGGAGATGACTTCTTCACGAGAGTGTGTGATCAGATATCACAGGTCTGTAATTTAATTCCAGAGTCAAAGCAAGCAACTGTGGAGTCGTGACAAATTTTGACATCACCGCCAAAAATTTTTTTTTTAAGCTTTGGCAATTAACTGCAAAGATTATGGCAATAGATGTTTGAGACCTTAATGGCAAAGTTCATGTGGCATATTAATGACGTGAGACAATCGTCAATGCAGAGTATACAGTGACTTGCTCAGAAATGAAAAGAGATGAGCAAAACAAACAAAAGTGGCCAGGTAATGCTATCTCAGGTGTGAGTTTACTACGTGATAATGCTCGACACCCGAGCAATGAAAATGTGCAGACCACTTGTGCTCTTGCCAAGATGGGTTGGAAAATGCTAATTTCATCCTCCATACAATCCATACCTGTCACCTGGTGATTCTCATTTCTTTGGACCACTTCAAGAAAAATTGGGTGGGCTTAAGTTTATGAAGAACACGTCAAAGCACGTGTCCTAAAATGGCTGCACACCTGTCCCAAATATTTCCATACATATGACATTAAGGCACTACCACACCGATGAGACAAGTGTGTATGTGTAGCATGTGAAAGAATACCTTGAGTAACAGGTGCATCCGAATATGTCGCCGACCCCAAGCCTAACCCAGGCACACCACATTCCTTTTCAATTTCATCAGAGCCATCGGCGCAGTCCACGCGTCGATCACACAAGTATTCTTGTACAATGCACTCGCCCGATATGCAGGTAAACTCATCTGCTCTGCAAGGCCGCTGTGGCTCACGATGGACTGACAAGAGAGAACAAAAAAAAAAAAAAAAACAGGAGGACAAGCAAAAGAATGTTATTCAAATGCCAGTCACATGAACAATTTCCAAACAGGTACCAATGAAGGATGCTATTTCATGAGAGATGGCCTGTGACAGAGAAGTAAGATTCAAGTCAGGCCTGTGAAACATGCTTGTATTCAGGTCAAAACCTCATCCTAACCAGGAATCTTTGAAGAACAGTTCAGGAGTTTGGTGATATAACCTTGTTATCACCAAGTAAAACAATTACCAAGGAAATATTTTGACAATTACCAAGGAAATATTTTGCAAAACAGGAAAGAATAGTTCTGAAACTGCTGTGGTAACTTGAAAACATGCACCGCAAGGCCGATTGCTGAATGAACAAAAGAGGACACATGCCTCTGTCGAATAACAAAAACTTCCCTGGAGTCACATGAATGGGATTAGAAGACATTTTTATATGATGCATCACATCACGTAAAAACTCTGAATGAGGATTATATGGTGGATTATCATCAAGACTTGATTAACTTAGACACTTCATATCATAATTTGGAGTGAGTTGAAATAAATGGTCATATACAAACACATTGTTACACTTAGTGTAATCCCACAGCGCCGATGGACCCTTTGTATACAGTACTAACTTCCATTTTGCATACAGAAAAAAAATAATTTAAACGCAATTGGTTCAATTTCCGACAGAGAATCATCTTAGAACACAAGTGTGGAGGTGCAAGCCAAGCTTTGCTTCTATCCCCGCCAAAGAGGGGAGAGGGCGGCACCCGACAGATGATGTACATTCACCCAATATGCCTTTATATGAAGTTGAACAAGAATTAAAAGTTTTTGTTGTGGGTTGTGGCATTAACCTTCCTTGTGTGAAAATAATGCAGTACAGGGAATTTGGGGGAAATTGGCCCAGGGGGTTGGAAATGTATAAAGAACAAACAAACAAAACAAACATTTTGTCCGGGATTGATTTTTGAAATGTGCACCCATTGGTCGGACAGCTGCCGGACCACACCCATCTTGGTCGCTTGACTCCACCCACCATGGCGCCCAGACAAAATGATATGGCTGCCATTTTGGTTTTCTGGTTAGCCTATTCAGCCTGTAGGCCTCTGCTGATTATATACACTGCCTAGGTTTGTTGTTTTTTTACGTCATAGGTTGTGACCACAGTGCAGACATTCTTGGTCAGTCAAAGTTTCCTCCAGGACAAAGCTCGATAATGAATCAGCATTCTACATAGCAGCGCAAAGCAGGGTATTAATTTGTATATCTATATATTACTAAAACTCTCATCTTGTATATATGTATGTATGTATGTATGTTCCCGAAATAGAGCCAAAACGGTACACGATAGCGCAAAAATTTTTGGCTCACCTTACTCACCATTCTCCTGCGGTGTGCAGTATCAAATTTCATCAAAATCAGGCAACGAAAAAAATTATTAAAAAATAAATTCCCAATTCAGTCAAAGTACTCTTCGGGAGAATTTGATCAATGCAAACAACCTCAGCGGTATAGTTCACTGGAGCCATCTTATTTTTATTTTTTTTGAAATGATTTTTTTATCAACTGTTGCCACAACAGGAACCCAACGGGTTCACGGGTCATCTAGTACGTAATTAATAATGTGCATTTCTCATGAGACGTGGTGAAATTATTTCAATTAATTGCAGATCACACATAAAATGTACTACACATTTTTGTTAAGGGATGTTGATTCCCATTCACTGAAACACTCATTTTAACCAAAACTCTTTCACAAAGCCAATCAGAGGCAGAGCAAATGTGACTTACCTCCACCACGGAAGGCGAAGGAGGTTGTTTTCATCCCTTTCTGTCTGTTTGTTTGTCTGTGCAGGATATCTCAGAAAGTTGTGTATGGATCCGGATGAAATTTTGTGGACAGGTTGGGTGTGTGACAAGGACGATCTGATTAGATTTTGGTGAAGATCTGGATCCGGATCCGAATACGAAAATTTGAGTGATTCTTCACCATTGAGAGATAGTGCTCAAACAATATATAACATGATATCTCAAAAAGTTGTGCACGGATTCGGACGAAACTTGGTGGAGACTTTGGGTGTGTGGCAAGGCCAAATTGATTAGATATTGGTGAAGATCTGAATCCGAATCTGGATATGAGAATTATTTAATTTTTAAAGTGATTCTTCAGCATTGAGAGATTGAACCAAAAACGATATATTGCATGATATTTCAAAAATGTATAGGACTTGATATGTTCTCATGGACCATTGCATGGTGGAGGTACGCGCTCTTCCGAGTGTCCTTCTGGTTGAGGATGTATTTGCCTTAATTTTAGCAAAGTACAAATCCAATGTCTACAATGTCTCAGGAAAGTAAACAAAAAGAGAAAGGTAGTACTAACACATGGGGCTGCCCTCATCTTTCATGATATATATTGAATTTTTTCAAGCAGGACAAAAAACTTCTATTCCTGCTCTTCCCAGGAGCCTTGACCGCTCTGCAAACACCATGGAATCAGAAACACAATGATTTTCTCGCTCCTCCCCACACAAGTCAACAAGATGTGTAGAATGTTGATTTCCTGACTTTCTCATCATGATGCAGTTATCAAAAGTACACTTCACATGCGACATGCAATTTAAACGGGTGACAAATGCTTTGCCGTTATTCGGAAAGGTCAAGGAATGTACTCGTTGGTTAGATCTCAAACAATTCCAAAGCCACACACTGCAAGATTAACAACCACAAATTGTGTGTGTGTGTGTGTGTGTTGTGTGTTGTTGTGTGTGTGTGTGTGTGTGTGTGTGTGTGTGTGTGTGTGTGTGTGTGTGTGTGTGTACACGCACTTGCCCAGTTTTGCAATTTAAAAAATCGTATCTTGTGATACAAATGTAAATATTAGTTTCTGAACAAGCACTGGCTCATCTCACATGATAAACTGATCACAGTATATTTATTGTTGCTTCGTACCATGGAACCCTCTCTTCCCCTCTCCCAGTGGATGCGTTGGAATTCTCCCAATGACAATGCATGCAAGTCCTGTTCATAAAACAAAATTTGAATACAAAGTCAAGGCTCGTGGAAGAGCTAGAACACAGAAACGGATCAGAATGAAAAAGCATAAAAGGAAGACAAGAAATAGGGGGGGGGGGACACAAACAACAGGGTTGAAGGACAAAAATAGAGTAGATGAACAAATAAGGGATGTGGGGAAGAATGAGGGGTAAGGGAGGTTGCATAGGTTGGACAAAATGGATACAGAAACAAACTCTCAGGATGCTGGGAAAGGGGATAACAAGTGGGTGTTTTTGAAAAGAGACGGGGAGTCGAAAATTTAACAGGGTAGAAAAGATCGTGATTTTGGATGGGGGATGATCAGAGATGGTGATGAACAGCTGTCTTGAAGACCAAGAGGAAAGAATGGGATTGAAAAGAATGTGGAAGCTTGTTGCACACGTGGGAAAACACAGCAACAAATGAGTGTAGGTGAACAGTGATTCTGGATTTTGGGAGTTTCACCAGAAGGGTGTTGATGGTGGACCACATGCGTCCTGCGTGGTCTGGGTGAGGTGGACAAAGCACAGAGAGAGAGCAGAGGGTGCAAGAAGAGAGGAGGCAGGAGAATACAGAGACCACCAACCTGTCTGTGATAAAGTGATAATAAACAACCTCTCCGATGCTCTGGAAAATTATCTTCCTTTTAACAGACAACTCCACATTGTGTCATTCTGTACCCCCATCCCACCGCTCGGTAAACAGCAGCTGCTGTCACTCTCTCCTTATCTGGAATAGCTGAGTGGAGCATGTCACTACATTGGCCTTTCACCCTTTATCATTTCACTCTTCCATGAGCCAAAATTTGGCAATCAAATGTAAATAATAAAATCAGGTAATGGATGATAGTGAACCACAAAAGCGACTTCTCATTAAATTGGAGATTGTAAATTTACATCGTCCATGGTAAAGAATTATGAAGGTGGTCAAATGTAACCTTGACTTTTGTTTTTAACTAACGCTGTATATACAGTATAACCTTGACAGACAGTAATCACCAGACTGTGCAGGGAATTGCATGTAAATTCCAACAGGTTTGACATTTACTTTGACCAGAAATGTTTAGAATTCACTGTTCCACTCTGTTATCTCACTCGCTGCCATCTTGATGTTCAGCAGGTGCGTTGAAGGTGAAAATATGTGATTCGGGGTATTAGTAAGCTTTGTGTTGGCTTAATGGCTAGAGTGGTGCGCTTTGGGATCCTGGAGTCGTGAGTTAAAATCCTGCTTAGCTGTTGAATTAACACCAGGTTGGGGTTGACTCAGCCTGTCATCCTTCTGAGGTTGGCAAAATGAGTGCCAGCTTGCTGGTATCCTGTGTTGGAGTGGTGACCCGTCCAGGATTGTGCCCAATAGCCCATGAGACTGCTTAGGCAGCACCAACGCTCTGCACAGAGTATGGTACTGATAGATGGATGGACGGGGTATTAGTTGATAACATGGTGAAGATAAATTAACTTCTAATTTATGAATCTACATCCATTACCCTGATCTTTTATAAACATAGGTCCAGCTCCAATTTGGATCACACTTACAAAAGGCATATAAGCAGATCCATCAATTGGGACCATACTCTGTACAGAGCATCGGTGCTGCCAAAGCAATCTCCTGGGCTGTTGGGCACAATCCTGGACAGGTCACCACTTCAACACAGGATACTCAAATGGCTCAATCATCACAGAAACCTGGAATTCATTTCACCAACCTCAGAAGGCTGAGTCAACCCCACCTCGTATTAATTCAACGGCAGAGCAGGATTTGAACTCAGGACGGTAAGAATCCAAAGTCCACCACCCTAACCATTAAGCCAACACCAAGCATACTAATACAAGCAGATATCTTGTACCAATTTACACCGAATTCAACTATGGGGATGAAGAAGGAATTTTCATATTTTTGAACAGTTGTGACAGGTTTAGCTATTTCATGTCATGTGACAAAAGAAAGATGGTAATAGGCCGTGGGTGAATGCTGTCTATTGTTCAGGTTTATGACTCACTAAGGAGGGACTACCTGCTTTCAACTCAAACACATCGGTAAAACACCATAAAAACACTAATCCACATGCTGGCAAGCCGATAATCACTCAAGGATACATATATTTTGTGTCTAGAATTGGGAAATGTCCAGCAGCTTCACAGATGTTATGCGTGAGGTCCATGAAACATCGAAAGAGGGCAGCAGGTGTGGGGTCCACTTTCAACCAATCAAATTTAGTTTGCAGTGCTCTCGGCTGGACGAACACAAATTGCAGACAAAATCGCCCTCAGTTGAGAGAAACAAGCCCTATCGGACAGATGACCCACTTTCAGGATGCTCAATTAAGTAGGTCATCGAGCTAGACACCTGAAATTTGTTCTTAGAGAACTCAGTGGTGATGTCGATAGCTTGCTGGAATTTCATCATCATATGGCTTGAACTAATGGGATGCAAAACGATGGAAAAGCAGAAAACCGAACACCCTGTGCCACTGTTTCCACCCTCTTTCATCACCTTTTGCTCGTTGCCCGATGAGTCCTGAAGTTTATAATTCATTCTCAGAGGACTCAGTACAGATGTCTATGACATTGACTGAATTTTCATAGCTGGGAGAGCTGCAGTGACAGAGTAGCAATCTTGTGAAAAGGAAAAAATGCCAAAAAGATTTTTGTTTTTTTGACCCAAACACCCTGTTTTGATTCGATCCGATCCGGACAAAAATATACATGTCTGAGTGCCAACATGTCATTTCGGATTTAGCAACGATTCAGCTGTATAATATCCAAAATCTAGGTTGTCTTTCGGTCTGAGTCACAAAAAAAACATTTCTCGAGTCACATATTGTCATGTGGGGCCACGGCCTATAATTTCACTTCAAAGCCATGGTTAAAGGCAATGGCAAATTGTGCAATGAAGTGCAAGGTAAATCAGCCATCTATGAAACTTAATCATGCTTAAATTTCAAGTAAGTTATTTTCCAGCACTGGATGAAGCCCTTCTTCCCATGCATTTTCAGAAAATTTTCCAACACGGGAAGAAGCAAAAATGGATATTGGAAGTGTAAGTGAGTAAATGTAACAGGAATCCTCCAGCTATCACAAAAAACGATGAGCTCGTTAAACAGTCTGGGTGGGAGAGTGAACACGTGCACTTATTATGAAGAGTCTTGCACCAAAAACCATGCTTTTGAGTCAACATTTTAAAAAGACAACAGCAAGAGGGTTATTTCAGAGGTCAAATGATGTCATGGCAGATCTTGTTGGGCCAATCAACAAAGTAAGCAAACCACGAGCCAAGGCACACCCAGGCGCTACACACTTACAGCCGGCCATTTGGCCCAATTCAAAGGAAGATGTTGAGGTCGAGGGCTGGACACCCTCTGTAACAAAGTGAGACCAAGAGGTTACGGGTGAACAGTGAATCATACGAGGTGGGACATGGGAAACAGAAGCAAACAGAGCATTGACTGGAGTTTATATCCTCCTGGCAATTGCTTTACAAATTATACAACTGTGCTTTCCAAAGAAAAATTTACATCGGTTCCCAATTGCAAACTTGAACCAATGAGTTAGTTAGCTACAAGTAAGGTTGTTAATATAAAAGGGTATTTACGGTGCATCCCAGGCATCATGTTAGTTGAGACTGCGTTTCCTCTATGGACGCACCTGGACAGGTCTTGGTCCATATTTGTAGTTTAGCGATTTAAAGTGAAGCAAATTTAAAGAAATAATGGACTCGTCCATAATTGGCATTGGAGTGTGAATGGCCATTGAACATAAATCATGCATTCCAGGAAGATGTTGACATCAGAGTCCTTATTTCTTTGCTTGACAGCAAAGTAAGAAGAACAGAAATTATATATATATATATATGTATACTGTGCCAGTCAAAAGTTTTGGAACTCCTCCATTTTTCTGCTTTTACTGAAATTTAAGCAGTTCAAGTCCAGTGAATAACCTGAAATGGTACGCGGTACCAAAATGCTAAGCGGTAAACTGCCAGAGGTTAAAAAATAAGTTTAGGTTACCAAAAACTGAAAAATAATGTAAATTTTCAGAGTTGTTAAAAAAGGCCCTTTTCAGGGAACAAGTAATGGGTTAGCAACTGCAGCTGTTCTGCAGCAGTGGAAGTAAATTAAGCCTTGAAAGTTGATGCAAACAATTCCTACAGGTGTTCCAACTTTGTTGATTAGTTACAAACCCTCTGTCTGTATAAAAGCAGTGTTGGAACAGACTGTGTTGCCACACCCTCTGAAGCATTATTTGGACAATATTGCACTGCAGGAAGTAGTATATTGCCATCATAATGGCGAGAAAAGACAATTAACAAAGGAAGACACACAGACCATTATAACCCTGAAAAGTGTAGGTCTTTCCTTTAGAGAAATTGCAAATAAGCCAAGGTGTCAGTGAGTACAGTTTCCTAACCATCAAAAGGCATTTGGAAACTGGAGGAATCTCTGACAGGAAGAGGTCTGGCAGACCCAAAGCCACAACACAATCAGAAGACAAGTTTCTGAAAGTCAACAGCTTGCGTGATCGGCGGCTCACAGGACAGCAGCTCAAAGCACAGCTTAACACTGGTCGAAGTAATGAAGTCTCAGTTTCAAACTGTAAAGAGAAGACTTCGAGCTGCAGGTTTGACAGGTCGAGTGGCAGTAAGAAAGCCATTGCTAAGATGGCAAATAAAGAAAAAGAGGCTTGCCTGGGCCATGAAGCACACCAGTGGACTACTGAAAACTGGAAGAAGGTCTTATGGACCGATGAATCAAAATTTGAAATCTACGGTTCATCACGCGAGGGTTTTTGTACGCTGTCGAGTAGGCGAAAGGATGGTTCCTCAGTGTGTGACACCAACTGTCAAACATGGAGGAGGAAGCGTGATGATCTGGGATTTTGCTGATCCATTGGCGACTTGCACAGAGTGACTGGCACCCTGAACCAAAAGGGATACCACAGCATTTTGCTGCACCATGCAATACTCTCTGGTCTATGCCAGTTGGTCAGTGGTTCATCCTACAGCAAGATAAGCCCAAAACATACCTACAGGCTATGTCAGAACTACCTTAGAAGAAAAGAACAAGATCGGGTAAGGCTTCAAATCATGGAATGGCCAGCACAGTCTCCAGACTTAAACCCCATTGAGCTGGTTTCGGATGAACTGGACAGAAGGGTGAAAGCAAAGCAACCTACATGTGCAACATGTTTGTGGGAACTTCTGCAACAGTGTTGGGAAGAACTTTCCGAACAATATTTGATTTCCATTGAAGAAAGAATGCCACGAGTATGTTCGGCTGTTATATCTGTAAAAGGTGGTTACTTTGATGAGTGAAAAATTTAGATTAAATTTTGTTCAACAAAAAGATTCCATGATTTATTTTTTATCTGTAATTGATTATTTGTTCTATGCTTTAATTTCAGAGTACATTGAAACATTGAACTGCTTAACTTTCAGCAAAAACTGGAAAAATGGGGGTGTTCTAAAACTTCTGACCAGTATAGTATATGTATGTACATTTGGCTAATGCTCCCTGTCTCTGTCTGTCTGTCCCACCCTGAAACATAGAAAATCCTCCTCAGAGAAAAATTATTCAGCAAATGTTGCTTCAAATTAATCCAAACCTCATATAAAATAATTTTTTGAACAGGACAAAAAAGAAATTTGCACCTGGGTGGTGAAAATTCCGACCACTGTTTCGATCGCTCCCAAATTATTAATTTTTTCTGTAAATAAATATGCTGCAATATCTTTGCTTTTAAGAAACATGATGATTGATGATTTAGGAATTTGACACTGCTCTATCCATCTATCTATATAATAATATGCCGGTTTGCCCATCTGTTTGTGTGTAACATTTTTTCTGCCTATGAAAGGCATCACTCGGCCACCATGTTGTTCTTATGCGAAACCAGACTTCTTTGGCGCGGTCACATTCATAATTGCCATGCCCTCCTGATAGGTTTTCCCGTCAGTGTAAAACGACCAATAGGATTGTTGATCATCAAATATCGAATCGAAAGGGTGAAGCTCTTTGGTGTCACGGGCCTTTGTAACAATATAGGTGGGTCATACGAAACACCACCTGGAAATGCTTGGAGACGCCCGGTGAACACTAATCATCCTGAACCCACTCCTTGCTTATTTTCCAACATTGAGAGAAAGAAAATGCGGTAGGATGGAAAGGATCCGTGGTGCGAGGAAACGAAGCGACCAAGAGATGGGGCGGATCTTGGAGCAGGGTGACTGTCTGAGAGGGAGGTGAGGGTCTGGGAGGGGTTGTGTTGGAACCCAGGATTGATACTTTCATTGTGTAAAATGAATCAAGGTACCAATATGGACCAAGGATCAGTACTTTAATTGTGTAAAATGAATCAAGGTACGAATATGGACCAAGGATCAGTACTTTAATTGTGTAAAATGAACCAAGGTACCAATTTGAACGGAGAATGTTCTGCGATATGTTTGCCGTTAATAAATGTGAGTTTTAGTTTTTGAGCTCTTTCAACCAGAGCAAGAATAAAAGCTTTCCTTTTGTTTTTCCTTTTTCTATTGTGTTATTTTTACCACCGGCTTCCAGCTCGTTTTTGATTGAAACTGTTCGATGTCGCTCACAGATATGAGCGTGCTTTAATCAACTCTACTGCAGCCAATCACATTCCTGTATGGAAAATGGAAAACCTGACAAGTTTTCACAAATTATTGTGTTTTCCCATTATTTATTTTTTGTTTTCCCAATGGGTTTTCCCATTATTTATCTTTTGTTCACAAATTATTTAATTACGTTAAATAATTTCACCCATCGGGTGAAACATCGGGTGAACAGGCAAACTCCAAGACTCAGAGCAGAAGCTCGAGCCATTAAGTTCACCCATAATTATTTAATTATGTTCACAAATCCTGCCAAGAACATGTATATTTTGGCTCAACAAGGCCGCAATGACAAGTTGCGATTCCTTGGTTTGAATTCGCTTGTGATCAGATGTCACCAAAGTGATGCACATAATTTTGTATAAGGTCACATGCTTGAAATGGGCAAAAATATCATGATCATACAAGGGAGCATGACCTCTTTAGGTCATGACAGTTCACTTTTTGTAGGTGCAATGTCTACAAAGTATAAACTGAGCAAACTCTGTGCAAGGAACACCATAAAGAAGCAGTGTTTTTGCTAACAAGTACGCAAGCAATAAGAACCATGAGGGCAGCTCAGTGATGAAGGACTGTGGAAGATATGACACATGGAAGAAGATAAAAAGGTTCCACTGCTGGAAGAACACAAACACATAGAGCAAAGAAAGAAGTATAAACACAGAAAAATAATGCATTATATATTTTTAAAAAACATAGATGGGATATGATTAATTGCAAAATAGGCAAATGAGAGAAACCGACATGGAAAGGTGAAAAAGAACCACGGAATGTGGAGTGATGAGCGGTGAAAGGATGTGGAGAGGTGATAGAGGTCCATAAGGTGGAGCTAACCTGTGCCGATACGGTGGAATTGAAAGCCGATGGGTGAGACTGTGTAGAAACCGACATATCCCGACTGGATGAGCTTCAGAATCACGTCCTGTATCTGCTGATCATTTGAATTATCTTCCGACTCCACATCCACATCGACTAGAATGGCATCTTCAACAAACCTGGCCACGGTATAATGGGCAGGCAGAACAAACAAATAAAGGAGTGAAAGCATACATTCACATCGTAAGTTGTGTAAAAGAACATGCATCATGTGAACAAATAAAAAGTAGGTACAAAATATTTACATGTTAGCATTAAGCATTTTGGATTGGTCCGTTAGCGTTCCCATCTGAAACCCTGGCGAGTGATGCACGTTCAAATTTCAACCTGTGGTTGTTTTCCCATACGTGTGTGTCCAACATCTACCAATGTCCATGTAATTAATATAAAACTACACCAATATCTAATCACTAACATCTTTGTCAAACGGTTAATTTATAAAAACAAAAAACAAATGAGTTCCCATTCATGGAACTTCAATGTTGGACAAGGCCATTGTAGGCCCATTAATCCTGAGAATGGTTGCCAACCTATGGTTGTTCGGCTGTGCTCTATCCTTTCTATGGTTGTTTGGCTGTGCTATATCCTTTTAAAATGCAAGCATCAATCATGGAAGCAACACATTTTTTTAATGTTTGATACGACTCAGCCAGGGTTTGAACAGGCAACCTCCAAGACTCAGAGCAGAAGCTCGAGCCATTAAGATTGGTAAATCTCAGATACTTGATGATTACCTGCAAACCCTATTGAGTCAAGTAAATGTCCAAACTCCTCTAATATCCTTCGATTAAAATTAAAAAAAAAACAAATTAGGTATACACTGCATAGCCATTACATTTGTCACTAATCCATCACATTTACCAATCAAATTGAATTGATGACTCATTGTCAGGTGTTCCTAGTCATTAACATCAGGGGTTTCTCTCAACACATCAATAAAACTAAAAGCCTAGTTTTTGTACTGCGGACAGCTCTACCAGCATTAACTGTTATCTGAAAACAGAATTACTAAAATTTCTGTAGATCACCATACAATTGTGTTTCTGCATAAAGAAGGTAAAACATTGAGTGAAATATCTCACATCACTCTATTTTCAAGGTGTGGTATCCGAATCACAATCAACAAGTACGGAGAAACATCTGCAATTCACAAACCCATGAGTGGAAGACCCAATAGCTGTTTAACAAGAATGAGCAATACTTGAAGATAATATATCCTCAATGAATAGAAAGAAAGATGGGCACTGAATTGAGAGAACCGACAGAAGGCTCATGTGTCATTGTCCATCCATCAGCAGTACGAAGGTCACTTTTGAAATCAGGACTTAAAGGATGTGTTGCAGTAAGAAAACCTCTGTTAATGAAGGGGAAACAAGACTAAAAGGCATTCCACAATATGCACAAGAACACAGAAATTGGACAATGAAACAATGGTCAAAGGTACTTTCGAGAGACGAGTCAAAGTTTAAGTTATTTGGTTGCAATTGAAGACAGTATGTGAGACAAAAAACTGAAACTTATAAAGAGCCTTACTTGATGTCAACAATTAAGCATAGAGGAGGTTCAATTCAAGTTTGGGGGTGCATATCATCAAGTGGTGTTGGAAAATTGATTAAAATTGATGGTACATTGACTCCAGTCATGTCCAAACAAACTGTAATCAACCATGCTATCCCCAGTGCTGCAAGACATTGATCCAAACTTCATCTTACAGATAGATGATCATCCAAAACACTCAGCTAGAATTATTAAAACTTATTTTCAAAAGAAAGAGGAAGCCGAAGTCCTTCAATGCATGGAATGGTCCCATCAAAGCCCATTTCTCAATATAACTGATGCTGCATGGGACAAGTTGGACAAAGAAAAAGTTATTAAAAAAGATTTCAGGCAAATTAGATGATATTTGTCAGGTCTTGGAAGAAACGTGGAGCACCATTCCAAAAGAGTTTAGAACAAAATTGTTTGAAAGCATCCATATAAGGATTTAAATGGTTGGAATACTCACTATTAGTTTATATCAAGGTATATGGCATATAAAAGGGCTGGCAGGATGACTTAGAGGTACACACACTCTCCTCGAAGCTATCTAACCTGGGTTTGAATCTCAGCCCAGCTATAAACTGTCATCTTGGTGTTTCACAGGCAGGGTTATTTATCAATGTGTGTGCCGTCCCTCGGATGGATGTTAAACTGGCATCCCATCTGCCAGTATTGGTTGGTGGACATTAAACATCCCACAATGTCCTTCGTGAACACTAGATGAGCTATCAGTGGCTCCATGAGCAAATTCCAAATTCCTGCCATAACAACTTCTGGGAAGACAATGGCAAACCACCCAGTAACTGCTCTAGCAGCACCAATGCTCTGACCCTTAAAATTCCAAGATGTACGTATTCCTCCAGTAGGTCGCTCCTGGTTAAACTCCTAAAATTCAGGCTTATCGTGCACCTCCACTCATTTGTTCCCTTTTTTTTTTCTTCTCCCATTTGTGAAACTGCATTGCAGAGGCTGTGTTATCCCACTCTTTCCTGCACCACCATCTCATCATTTCCCACACTACTAATGATTATTACCCTCATTCACCCTCCTTAATCCAAGCACTCCTTCCCACAGGTTTCTGTGGTTGCTTCCCTTCCTTCTCCTCTCCTCTCCTCTCTCTCCTCTTTTCTTGATGTCCATTCCCTTGCTGGTTGTTTAACTTACTGTCAGTTCCTATCCTCAGTCACCTTGCTCTTCCAAGGTCCTCTATCTTGTAGAGAGAGAGAGAGATAGAGAGAGAGAGAAAAGAATGTTAAAGAAACAAAGATGTGAAGCAGCCAACAAGACATAATTCAGAAAACCTGTTCAGCAAAAATGAATGATAAGTTCATAACCCATGTGACCAATTACTTATGGCTGACATTCTATTTCCTGTGTATTTGTTTGTTTGTAGTTTTGTTTACTTTTTATTTTATTTTGTCCAATGACTGACTGAATATCATGCTCATTGAAATAACCATAAGACACTGTATAGTTTCTTTCCCCAAGAACATCTGTCTCTCTACTCATTGCTGCCTGTCCCTAACACTACTTTTGTCTTGTACGTCTCACGTACCTGAGCCCCTCACATTCCAATCGCGGATTCTTTTGTCTCATTCCTGCACCATGCTTCACACTTCATGCATTTGTCCATCCATCACCCTTCCCTTTTAGCATTTCTACTGATAACATGGCATCCGTGGAATCCCAGGGGCAAAGCCCTCCTGCCAGGTGTCACAATAAATCTCAGGTGCTTAAAGCTCAAAGCACAATGAGAGCAGGAAAGGTAGCAGTACATTGAAGCTTCAAGAGGAACATTTTTCTACATTTGGATCTAACAGCTTCTTTTATGCATACAAACTCAAACTTTTCTTTTTTTGAAAGGACTCCACTCCACCTGGAATCTATTTTTAGTAACATCAAAAAAGAAAAACCACAAAAACTTCACCTTCACGACTTGAACATCGTATTACTCGACTCATTTCATATTCTTGTAGTTTTTGAGCAACAATAAAACTTTATTTTAGTACATTAACTAAGCATTTGCTTATTTTGGGTTGGAAAGGTTACTCAGGCGTAGTGTGCATTTGTCTTTGTGCCGTATAGTGTGGGCTCGATCCCCAAACTAACTACGAACTGTCATCCAGTTGCTTCACACACAGGGAGCAGCATTAATGAGTAACTCCACCATTGCTCAGAGAGAATGTTAAGCTGCCTGTCTCATTTGCAATTCTCTTGTGGATGTTAAAGATCCCAATGGTACCTTTGATAAATATTAAGCCATCGTGTGCCGGTATCTTTCCTGCCTTGTTTGAGTGTTACTTCAGCAGTGTTATACAATGGAGTGCTGACCTGTTCCAGATTAATTATCAGTTAAAGAACATTCATAGCAAGCAGTGGTGCCCCGATACCTCCAGAGGGGTACGGGAGTAGCAACTTCCTTATGTGGCTTTGTTGTAACCCCTCATTTTAGTCCGCATTTGTTTGTATGCAGTGAATCAAATGATGTGCATTCAATTGAAACTTCTTGTTGCTATAGTTCTGTCCTCTCAGCAGAAGCTTTTCTTTTATGACAATACCATTTAGGTTTAGCTGTGATCCCACCAGGGTTGCTTCTCCATTTGAAGCCTGTTTGTTTGGCTGTAGAGATACCATAAACTTTCAAAAACATTTTTATGGTCTTAGGACATTGATTCATATAACGGCTACCGAACAATACAATATTTCCAGGTAAATACCATTTTTATTTGTCATGCTCTTTATTCAAAAGGTGATCTGGAAGAAGGGCGGGAGGTGGGAGAGAGCTCGCCATTATCCGCTTCCCCACCTTAGTGTAGCCCTACATTTAGTGATTCCCTACCTTTCATTTTCACACTGTAATTTTCAACATTTAGCTTTAAATTTGTTTTTAGAAGCTCTGCATTCAAACCTAAAATGACAGGTCATGACCGGTTGCTTATAGCAGATCCAGTGGTAGGCAGGTAATCTGACAAGGTGTATCCACATGGACAGCAGCAATCAATCTGAGGTCAAGAAGTGCTCACACCACTATGTGCACCTCACCTGTATAGCTTGTGAAAGAAACTCACCTGGGGTGTTCACTGAAGAAATAGACATTCATACCCATTTGAGAAATGAGCATAGAATACCATTCAAACCAACAATCTTTGCGTGACTTTATAGGTAATCTATTCATACACCAACTGATGAAATGCATGATAATAATTTATTTTGTTGCTTAAATCCTTTATGTCATTGTTTCACATCCCAGTCAATACTCATTAATTTGAGATGTTCCACAACAATATCAAATGGTATATAATCAATAAACTCATGATTCACTATTTTTGTGGCATCATGTCCAAAATCAGAACATCGTGTTTGGTGACATCATGTCCAAAATCAGAACATCGTGTTTGGTGACATCATGTCCAAAATCAGAACATCATGTTTGGTGACATCATGTCCAAAATCAGAACATCGTGTGTGGTGACATAATATCCGAAATCAGAACATCGTGTGTGGTGACATGATATCCAAAATCAGAACATCGTGTGTGGTGACATGATATCCAAAATCAGAACATTGTGTTTGGTGACATCATGTCCGAAATCTGAACTACAAAAGTGCCCAAACAATTATGTTGGGTATCTTAGAATGCTCAGGATCAGTAACAATGAACAAGAAAAAGAGCAATCAGAGATTGCAGACCCTCGCCAGGACTTTTGTGTGGTGTTTGTACAGTTTTGTGTGGTGTGTTGTGTGATGTTTGTGTAGTTTTGTGTGGTGTATTTTTGTGTGACGTTTGTGTACTGGCATGTTACGTAATTAATAATAGACATAACCAGAACTGCCACTTTATAACTGCTGGCAATGATGACCAGATAGAAGATGTCCCGCTTTGATTGGACACCTGACCCTGACCCATGATGTTTTTCATTATTATTCAATTGAATTTAGAATGGGATTAAAATAAATTCAATTCAAATCAAATGAAAGACCAAATAGGTACAGTCTTGCATGGAGTAATCAGAAGGAACCCGAACAAGCAAAAAGCAAAGATGAAGTCATCAGGAGGAACCTGGATAGGATTCACATTTCAGCTGATACTCCTCTACCCTAAAACCCATCCAGACAGCCAAATGAGCCTTATTCAAAATTTTAATAAATACATAAATAAAACCAAAAAGAGCCCATATCAAAAAAAAAAATTCCAGCTGCCAGACCATGTGTCTGATCAAGTTGAAATTTAAACGCTGTATTCCTCATCACTCCTTCATCATAAATGTGAAGTTTTATGTCGATTGATTAAGCCGTTCCAGAGAAAACATTTAATATTTTTCTACAATCCAATATGGCTGCCAAACCATGTGACCTATCAATTACTCCTTAACAAACTTGTACACCCATGGCTTGAGGAACATTTGTGTGAACTTTCCCCTCGATTTGTCCAGCCGCTCTGGAGAAGATTTTTATAGGTTTTAGGATAAATCCAACATGGTTGCCAAACCATGTGACCTATGACATCATACGTGTGAACCTTTTGTTCCTCATGGATAAGCGGTCATACGTGTAAAGTTTTGCCTCGATCTGTTCAGCCACTTCAGAGAAGAGGATTTTTGAAGGTTTATTTTTAAATAAAAATAAAACAAGATGGCTGCCGAATCACGTGACCGATGACGTCATCATTTTTTTTTCCAGTGAACCATTTTATCCGAGATGACCTTCAAAAATGATCACACTGATCAGATGTAGTGTTCTACATATGCAATTATGAAGTCATTACAAAGGCACCTATGATGTCATTAAAAAGAAAATCAGACGTATTCCCCATGAGGAGTACTCGTCATGTGCCAAGTTTCAATTTTTTTCCTTGGTGCGGTTTAAGAGATATAACAGAGGTCCAAAGTTTTTCCGTTTTTCCAACATGGCTGCCACACCACGTGACCTAAGACGTAATAATTATCATTAAAACATTCTACATGAGTAGTCGCTCCTATGGTGAAAATTTCGTCTCAATCTGACAAGCGGTTGTGGAGAAAAAAACACCAAGGATCTGTGCAGACAAACAAACAAACAAACAAACAAACAAACGGACATAAACCGCAAACCCTCTCCTTCGGCGAGGGTAATAACTAGAAAGTATGCCAAAATGCAAAGCGCATCCACATCCACTTTGTATTCGAACTAAACTTGACGAAAAAAACTGTAAAACTTATTAATTTGTGTTCTCCTTATTCTCAGAATAAAGGTTTGTTAAAAATTTTGATGAAAAAAGCTGAAATGGTAAAAAAAAAAAAAAAAAAGTTATGGTCTGGACAGACAGACAAACACAGACAAATAGACAGACACAAGCGATTGTAAAACCCCATCTCTGTTGAGCGGGCACGTGCTAATAAAGAATAACAAGGAAATTTGATGCACGAGGAGGCCATTCGGCCCAACATACCTGTGCTGCACCAACACTAGAGTGGGAATGAGAAAGTGTGGCAGGCTCAGGGACATCACCAAGGTACCAAGATGCTGCTGCCCACATTTTGTACAATACTTTTCCACTGCTCTCTCTCCCAAGCCAACTCTCTCCACTTTCATGCCACTCCCCACCTCCCCCTCTTCACCCCCCCCCCATTTTACTTACATCCCTCCTCACACAATCTTCTCATCTCGCGCAAGATCTACCTCTTTTCCACCTACCTTGCTCCCTCAACCCATCCACTTCCTTTGCCATTCTCTTTTCCTTCACTCACACCAAGTGCCCAGCCCACCTCAGCCAGATTTGTTTTTACCAATCTCTCTGTCAAGGTCACTCTCATTATCAATCTCCCCCCTTCATTCATCCATCCTTCTTCTACCCACCCTCTTCATTCCCACCGTCCTGCTGACAGTTGTTTTTGCAGACCTGGAGTCTCTGTTGTTGCTTCTCTGTCAGTGCCAGCATCTCCAGACCGTAAAGGTAGGCCGGCATTACACAAGACCCCATAACTTACCCTTTCAACTTCCTTCATAGATATTTTCCTCTCTGCCATGAGTCCCTCCACTTTCTTCTGTGCACATGCACCCACCTGTATCCTCCTCCATATTTCTGTCTCTGAACTACCATCCTCGGTCACCGTTCCACCTTGATACTCAAATCTTCTGCCCTGCCGGATATTCTCCCCTTCTAAACTGATGTTCAGTTCCTTTCTCTGCTGTCTGATGCTCCGCTCCTTTTTTCTGCAGTCACAACAAGCATCTATCACACCATTTGTACCCTGTTGTACACCATTTGTACCCTGTTGCTGCATTGCCGAACCATATTTCCAACTAACTTCGCTTCACAAAATCTCACGAGATCACCTGTGGAAGCTCTTTGCATTACAGTTGCTGTGTAAAGCTTCTCATTGATATACATCATCAAAGTTATAATTGCCAACAAATGCTCCTTTGTTGGGTTAGGGTTAGGGTTGGGGCCCTCCAAGCAGCACTGCATCACAGAATATACGGAATGTGCGCGTCACCGCTATATTAAAGAAGCAGCCTCTTTGGCATTCCCACAAAAGCACTTGCCTCATGTAATGCCCTGAACCCAGGTTCACATGACAAAACACAATTGATCTGTCCATCATCTCACAACAAAGTGCCTGTGCCCTTCATGCACTGTAATTCTACCTGCACCTTCTCAAGTCCAGATCCTGCAGGGAAAAGTGTAAGCACTTCACAATGGAGAAGTGAACGAGGAAGGCCAACAAAGAAATATTTTCAGGATTCAGGGAGAAGCTCAGGGAGGATTGTTTTACCGTATCAGGACAACTGTTACGATCTGGTTGCCAGGCACCCTGATGAACTCGGACTCCAGCTGGGGACGTGGAAGCACCGGGTGAGATGGGAACACAAAGAGGGGAAGTCAAGCAAGGAATACGATTTGGACGAACAATGGATGCGCTTTCGAAGAAAGTCACTGGGTCAGTAGAGGTAGAAACGAGTGATGCAATTAAGGCAGAAGAAAATGATGATGATGGATTGAAAAATATAATCAAATGCTTGTGAGAATTTTAAAAGCTATTCTCTGGAAGTATAATGAACTTTGCAAAGAAAATACACTGAAGAATTGAAAGAGAGGATAAACTAAGCTACACTTTTTCCATGATAAGCCTTGTTAGGCCATCTTAAAAGCTTAACTAAGAGGCTTCCACCCTTCAGCTCTGAAACTTAAACAATGTCCCCCATTCAGGTGGAAAGAATCATGACAGAGTTGTGTTTTGAGAACGTGGCCACCTGTCTGTTAAGCTCGTCCTTAAGGAAACATTCAGGTGGCAAAACAAGCACGATGAATCGGTGATCAGTCGGGTGTGGGTTGTGCTCATGCAGAAGTCTGGGGTACGAAATTGTAAGGACTATCCCGCAAGAAGGTGGGATCGGTTGGAGGCTATGAAAGTAACAGTGAAGATAACTATCAAACAACCCTGATTGTTCGACACAAACTCTGCGTATTGCTCTTACATCATTTCCACACAACGGTAACCAAAATGTACAAACACCTCATGTGAATATACTGTGCCTTGAGTCAGTTTAAAGTTATTCTTACGTTAAAATTATATTTGGTTTCCAATGTCGCACCATGCTTCCCAAATTAGCAACTTAGCAAAAGGGAGAAGTCTGGCATCGGCTTAGCAGTTAATGCAGCTGGATTGGGATCCCAGGGTCCTGAGTTTGAGCCCCGTCAGCCGTTGAATTAACACCAGGTGGGGTTGACTCAGCCTATCATCCTTGTGAGGTCAGCAAAATGAGCACCAGTGTAATGGTAACAGGGGGGCACTGCGTCAGGAACATAGCCACATCCCTAACCAATGATGCAACCAGCAGCCACCAGGCTGCACACAGGAGTGTACGTGTGTGTGGCTAAAGGTAGAGTTCATTTTTGTGATAAAGGGTTATCGATATATAATCCTTTGAAGTTGATTTCGGTTTTATTTTTTTGAGCTTTCAGAACCAAGGAAACATAATGTAGAAATCGTTTTCTCAACAGTTAATATTCTAATTGAAAGCTTAAAGTATGCATTGGGGGTATTGCAGAGCCAGCAATTTGTTGCTGCATTTTCAGACTCAGGTGCTTCTATCACTGTGATTACTGAAATAGAACAAGAGTGAAAACGAAATATGATAAAAATTACACATGAAAATGCTTCGCAGTCACAAGGCATTGCGTTAATGTGCATGCTGTCCTTTGAATCAACATTTAGCTGGGTGTCCCGCCTGCTCGCATTAATTGGTGGATGTTAAAGATCCCACGGTGCCCTTCACCAAGAATGGGTGAGTTATCGGCAGCATCCTGAAAAAAATTATAAATTCCTGCTTTAACCTACAGGGGGGCACTGCATCAGCAACAGCACCACACTCCCAAAAATGGTGCCTGTTGGTGCTGTTGTTGTTGTTGCTGCACACCATCAACCACCTGTTGCACATGACTGAATGAATGAATATACAGAAGTTTGACTTACTTAAACCATCATGACCCTTTTGGTTTATTTCTCATTGTTCGACAACTCAAAAAGACTTGAAAAAGTCGATATTATTCTTTCATTTATTAGATTTAACGACTTGCTTGTGGAAGAGCTGAACAACAGAACAATCAAGTAAAATAGATGAGTGAAACGTAAGCTTTTAGTATCAGTAAAGAACAATCGTGTTAAGTGTCCAGAAATGTGACAAATAAAATAAGAGACGTAAATATGGTGAAGAGCGAAGCAAAGGTTAGCTATTTGAGCAGTTCGATAACTTTCTTACCGTATCAACAACAGGTTGAGACACTGCCTGGAACTCTTCAGATTCAAAAACATCCAGTTGGGGCGAATAAGATATGGAGTTTGTAAAATTCACTGTGGCTCGGTACACCACTAGAGGGGACAAAGAAACATAGATTCAAATAGTTAGCTGTCGAGTCAGGAGAACTGAGCCAATTGGATGATGCATATGATAGAAGAAACACTTTAAAACACACTACACTGCAAGTACCTGAAACAAGCTTAGTAAAACAGAGTTATAAGTAAATGAGCAAACAACGTGTTGCTAATTACAGATCAAACTAGAAGGGCACTCGGTAGAGCACATACCTCCGCCCCGCAATGCCTGATTCACGAGAACATATCAGGCCCAATACATTTTTGAAATATTCATGTGATACAGTACTATATCGTTTTTGGCCCTATCTCTCAATGGTGAAGAATCACTTTAAAAATTCTAGTAGTCGAATCGGATCCGGACCTTCACCAAAATATAACCAGTTCGCCCTTGTCACACACCCAACCTGTCCACAAAATTTAATCTCAATCCGTTCAAAACTTTTTGAGATATCCTGTGAACAAACAAACAAACACACAGACAGACAAACAAACAGACAGACAAACAAACAAACAGACAGAAAGGGGTGAAGACATAACCTCCTTCACCTTCGGTGGCGGAGGTAATAAGTAATTTCTAAAACATATTTTGACAGAGAAAAATAGATATTGTACTTAGCTTGTAAACGCAGAAGCAAGGGCTATACGTCATAAGCCAGCTGGGCATTAAAACAGCAAAGAAACTTACGAACACGAGAAATCAGTAAAAACTGGGATGGAAGTAAAAAATAAAGAAACAAAATGCTCTCCTGCAAATGGATGTCTCTACTAGCAATTATATCATTGATGGCACTCCTGTCATAAAGGCTAATAAGGAAACAATAAGTTTTGCAGAAAGAACAACGTTAGTTAATAACATGATTTGATGTCCAACCTAGCTACTAAAGCAGAGGAACAACAGGATAAGAACATAGGAGAAGGGCATCAGCCACATCAATCAAAAAGAGAATCTTCAATGACTACATGAATAAATTATATCGCTAACTTCGCAAACAATAAATAATGATTACAGGAACCGCAACCACATAAACAAGTCTCCCAGTTCTGGAAGGAGATACGGGAGTGCGATTAAAGTTACAATGTAGAACATGAATCATGGATTGAATGTCAGGAAGCCAAAAGATGAGAAACACCGGTTCAAGATAGGCCTGACGTCAAAGAGGCAAACAAAGCCCAGCTCGAGGCAACATTGGGTAGACTGAAAAACTTCTTGAGGAGTCAGTAATGTTTATAAATTGGCTAATTGAAGGCATAACATACCTCCTTCCCAAAATAAACGAAACAATACATGAAGAAGTGTACAGCCTAGCACATTACTACCAATTGACAAGCATCATTAAGGAAACGGAATACCAACAAGAACCTGAAGAAGTAAAGAGCAAGATAGAGTCATCAGGTGGAACCTGTGATAGGATTCTGGTTTCAGCCGATACTCCACAACCATCAAACCCATCCAGACACAGCAAGTGGGCCATACAGAAAAAAATTCTGCAAGAATTCACTTCTCCTTGGACAAATAGATAAGGGAAGAGAGGAATAGAGAGAGTGAAAGAGAAGAAAACCAATGTACATACAATACTGGATCAACAAGAACATCGTGCACCTTGAAAAGAAAACGATGCAAGAAAGGCAAAAGTAGTCATGTAAAGACCAAATACTAGTCAACAATATGGTCATGGTGCGACAGGTCTGGTGAAGAAAAATTTACAAAGGAGGAGAGAGGAGATTGGGACTATACTCTGTGCAGAGCATTGGTGCTGCTTCAGCAGTCCTTGGCTATTTGGGCACAATCCTGGACGGGTTGCCACTCCGACACAGGATACCAGCAATCTGGCACTCTTTTGCCGAACTCAAGAGGATGACAGGCCGAGTTAACCCACCTGGTATTAATTCAAAAGCTGAGTGGGATTTGAACTCAGGACACGAGATACCAAAGCCCACCACCCTAACCATTAAGCCAACACCAGGCATAATCTACAAAGACAAGTTATAATGTCTTCTGACACAAGATTCTCCAGATATTAAAAAAAAAACATGTTTTTGGTTGAGCACAGATTCTGCACAAACCTCTGGGTGAAGATAACTGTTGTGCGACCGTAATACTACAACATATATCTAAAGGACATTCCACCGTAACTTAATGTTCCAATCGTAGCTAACTTCACACAATCCCAAAAGTCTGACCTTTTTCCCTTTTTAGCTCGCCTGTTCAAGAACAGAGAGCTATAGCGATACCCCCGGCGTGAGCGTCAGCGTGAAAATGTTAAAGTTTTTGGTGCAAGTTATTTAGAAGCTTGCCATTCATTTAATATGTGTACTAGGATGCTGATATTTGGCATGAGGTCTTGTGGTATCTATTGGTGTAGTGAAGTTGAAATTAACAAATGATTTTTAAAAAAATTTAAATTTCAACCTAAGATGGTGTCAAAGCCACCCAATGCTCCCTGCTTATACTAGACGCTTGCCATTCATTTAATATGTGTACTAGGGATGTAATGAAGTCCAAATGAAATAAATTTGTTGGTGCACCTTTTTCAGAGACTCAATATTTGTGAAGTCAAAACACTACATATTACTTTTCTTTTAGATGCATTTCTCATGGCAAGGCAAGTAGGTAATGTATTATTGCATAATATTGATAAATACCATTGCACATGCACTGTTATAATTGTGATGCCATCATAATTACGAATAAAACAAAAACTTTAAATTTTCGCTCACGCTGACGCTGACGCTCACGCCGGGTATCGCCGTAGCTCTCTGTTCTTCGAACAGGCGAGCTAAAATGAAACTGCATGGTAGTTCGACTTCTCATTAATAATGCTGCCACTGTAACATGATCTTCTCTCTGGTTAATAACATGGTGGTGAAGTGTTTTTAGCTCGCCTGTTCGAAGAACAGAGAGCATTAGCGATACCCCCGGCGTGACTCAGCATGAGCATCAGCGTCAGCGTGAAAATGTTAAAGTTTTTGGTGCAAGTTATTTCCTTTCTAATGTTTTTATCTACCACACTATTTTTTACGATTACAATATACAAATACATAATATTGCTTTAAAATTATTTGGATCAGACTTCACTGCAATGCTTTATAAAAAATATTATTAGACAGTCTTTTAAAAACGATAAATGTATAAACAGGCGAGCATTGGGTGGCTTTGACACCAACTCTCTGGTTTATTCAGCTGTCCAATTTTTAGTTTATCTGGAATTTAAATTCCAGATAAGGTATTATCATTGCGCACTGTCCGTCTGTCTGTCCGTCTCCTATTTTGTCAAAATGGCGGTCACACAAATTCCTTCCAAATTCTTCTTCTCCTAATCCACCAGTCAGAATGCTACCAAATTTGGGTTACAACATCAGGATAGGGTCCTGGTGTTAAATTGTGGAGGCCATGCTGATCATATGGCCAGAAGTGTGTCAAGATGGTGGACTTAGTAAATATTTGGGAAATATTTGCTGTCCGCCATTTGGACACTTCATTAGGCCAAGGCCCAGGTCCAGTGGTCCAATTTATATTAGTTGTTACATTGGTACCTGGTCTGCACACACAGATGTATAAAAACTTGGAAACATCGTATTGTTGTTGATAGCAATGGCTGAAACTTCAGTAACTTATGATATGTACATGGATTGGACATGCAGAATTTTTTTGAGGTTTGATTCAAAAGTTTCCTCTTACAGAGCACTCTGACAAAAGTACGACATATCATACAATTATTGGTCACTAAAGTATGTGTTAGTGAGGTAATAAATGAAAACTAATTGATGATTCTGGCCAAATAAAATGGTGGTAACTCATGCTACAGTAACTTGCTTATTGTTTGTTGGCTCATTTTCAAGATTAAATCCAACTATTTTTTAAACAGTTTTAATGATATAAATTCATGTGATCCACAGGTATGCTACATTCTACAACACTCCTGGAAATTTGAAATGGCCACGGTTAATAGCTACAGCTGGTTTGTCCAATTTAACAATCATTTTCTCTCTCACGTGGAATATTTCAGCGTGTGGAATGGGCAATTTCCAATTGCTCCCAGCTGGTTTCATCAAAAAGACTTGGTGCTCATTCACGTGACCATCAGCTCCCACCTCCCCTGGAAACAAAACACCAACAAACTCCACCACATACCAGTCTCCAACTTTGATTTGTGACCTTTCATTGGAGTGATTGGTTTTTTGGCCTTTTGGCCTTAAAGGCCTTGGTTTTTGCAGCGTCAAGCTGAGCAAGATGTGAGGCAAGGGAGCCAGCCCAGAGTGGAGAGCAATACTCCATCAAGCTGTAGTTGAAGGACTTGTAGGTGGATAGGAGTACAGGTGTGCCAAGGAAGGACTTTGTCCAATGGATGATGCCCAGTTGGCGGCTGGGTTTGGAAGCCAACTTTGAAATGTGGTTTGCCCAAGAAAGACCATGACTGATAGTACAATCCAGGAGTGTGATTGCACTTCCTAAAAAAGAATTGTTCAAAGAGTAGATGGGGAGGGTGGGGGGGGGGAGTGGGGATGCCAGGCAGTCCTTTCAGAGAGATATAGTGAGAGTATCCGATTTTTCTGGATTGAAAGACATATTCCAAGTGTTTGACCATCTTATGATTTTCTCAAGGTCTGAAGAGAGGAAAGAGGCCGCAGCCTGCATGTCTGAAGGATGAGGGATGTCACTGCAAAGGGTAGAGTCATCAGCAAATAGATGAAGACGATTTTCCAAAGAGTCAAAGAGATGATTTATGAATATCAGGAAGAGGACCAGGCCCAGAACCTTGACAGGGAGAGGAGATGAAAGGATTCCATTGAGTACCACACATTGGCTATGGGAGTAGAGGAAGTCAGTAAGCCATGCGTGGAGTTGGCCTTGGATGTCACTGGCAGACAGTTTGGAGAGTAAGGCAGAATGCCAGACAATATCAAAAGCACGAGATATGGTCAGAGAGATGGCCCTAAACTCATATCTGACATTGAGGGCCTCCATCCAATTTTGGTGAGTAGAAGCAGGATGTCTCAGGTGGAGTGACCTGGTCTTCTTTTTTTTGTGTATACATTGTGAAGGCTCGTATGAGAGCTAACACACAACGCACAGCAGGGGGGGGGCAAGAGACAATAGGGTGGGAGAGAGAAGGACAAAAAGATGGGGAACAGACTAGGAGATCTGTGTAAGGGAGAGGAATGGGGTGGGGAACATGGGGTATACAAGATGGCCATTACAGGGACTTTTAGGAAGGAAAGCAGGGAATTTGAAGGAGGTGGGATTGGGGTGGATTAACGGGGGTAGAAAATATCGAGGTTTTGGATGGGGGAAGATAAGAAGTGGTGGTGAACAGCTGTTTTGAAGGCCTGGAGGAAAGAATGGGATTGAAGAGAGTGTGGGAGTTTATTCCAAAGGTGGGAAAAAATAGGAATGAAAGAATGAAGGTGAGCAGTGATTCGTGATTTTGGTAGTTTTACCAAAAGGGGTTGTTGGTGGACCTTGAGCACACAACGAAATATGGTGGGAACATAATGCAGACAGAGCTGGGGGGGGGGTGAGACCGGAGAGGAGGTGGTAGAAGACAGAAAGACCACCAACCTGACCTACGGTGAGAGAATGAGAGGCCTAAAGACTAAAGACAGCCTCATCATGGGAGATATTAATGATATTTACTGCCTTGGTTTCCACAGCGTGAAGCCGAGAAAGGTGAGAGGCAGGAGCACCAGTCCAGAGGGGAGAGCAGTATTCTGTCAGGCTGCAGACAAAAGCTTTTTATGTGGTCAGGAGCTCAGGTGGGCCGAGGAAGGACTTTGCACGGCAGAGAATCGAAAAAAAAAATTGGTGATCTGAGATGAGGTTGTTGGAGAAAATGAAATATTTCATCTCAAATGTGATGATGGATTCCATATCCTTGTTGATGATTGGAAGTAAGCTCAAAGGTTGACAGTTAAGGGGATCAGTTTGTGCATGCAGTGATGTTGATGGATTTCCAGGCAGATGGAAGATGACTGAGCACAAATGATGGAGTTGAAATGGCAGCGAGAGGATGTGAAAGAACAGCAGAGGATAAAATTTTAGGACACGTGAGCTGATGCCGTACAGTCCAGTAGCACTCAGAGTCGAGGGTTGAAAGAACCCTCTCCACCTTCTCATGTGCAAAATATACAGAGTCCAGGAGCAGTTTTTTTGTGTGTGTACATTGTCGAGGCTCGTATGAGAGCAGTTGGTTACGACAGAGAAGGATGGGTATGGAGAGTGAGGGGTTGGGGACAAAATATATGCAGGCAAACACAAAATTGAGGCATTCAGCCTTCTCATGAGCGGAGTTGGCAATTGTCATGCCATTTGAAGAGGAGGAAGGGTGGAAGGGAGTATTCACCACATATAGACTTAACAAGTGCACCAAGTTTTAGAGGAGGGAGACAAGTTTTGAAAGTTCATTCTTGAGGTTGACAGATGTTGTTTTCTGGCTCTCCTGAGAGTGGACACACACTTGTTGCAGACTTTTTGGAATGCACCAACATTTCCTTCGGTCGGGATTTGCCTTACAAGAAGAGAAGGCAAGTTGTTTCAGAGCAACTGTCTCACCACAGGATTCAGTTCAGTATACCATGGGCAGAAAGGCTGAGTTAACATCAGGGGCAGTAGATATGGAAGACCAGTCCTGAAGAGAAATGGCTGCTTGGAGTCCTTGCCAATCTGCCGGAGTGAACTGCCAGACTCTCCGGTGTTGAGGCAGCTCTCTGAGAATAGCCAGAGTGATGTTGACATTTACAAGCAGATGATCAGATGAATTAATTGGATCAGTGGAAGAGCAGGAGACATTTGCGGGAAAGTTAGTCATCACCAAGGCCAGAAGGGAGTCAAGAACAGCTTCGAGGCGAGTGTGTGCGCCTCTAGACCATCTTACTCCATTTGTTATTTTTACCTTCGCCACCGAAGGTGAAGGAGGTAATATTTTCACCCCTTTCTGTTTGTTTGTTTGTCTTTCTGTCTGTGTACAGGATATCTCAAAAAGTTGTGGATGGATTTGGATGAAATTTTGTGGACAGGTTGGGTGTGTGACAAGGCGAACTGATTCGATTTTGGTGAAGATCCGGATTTGGGTCCGGATCTGAAATTTTTTTAAGGGATTCTTCACCATTGAGAGATGGGGCTAAACCGATATATAGCACGATATCTCAAAAAGTTGTCGACGGATTCGGATGAAACTTAGTGGTCAGGTTGGGTGTGTGACCACGACTAATTGATTCGATTTTGGTAAACATCCGAATCCGGATCCGAGTACTCAAATTTTTAAAGTGATTCTTCACCATTGTGAGATCGGGCTCAAAAACGATATGTAGAATGATATTTCAAAAATGTATTGGGCCCGATATGTTCTCGTGGATCATGCATTGCATGGCAGAGATATGCGCTCTTCCGAGTGCCCTTGTAGTATTTACTGTGTTCGTTTTGTTTGTATGTTTTTTACTCTGTTTTTACCTCCACAAGTCTCTGGTTTACAAGAGTTCCACATTGCTGGCATTGTTGTTGTTGTTGTTGTTGTTGTTGTTGTTGTTGTTGGGATTCTGGTTGGGGGTCTATTTTTGAAATGTGCAGCCATTGGTCGGCCAGCTGCTGGACCACACACACATTGATCACTTGGCTCCACCCACCATGGCACCCAAACAAAATGATATGGCCGCCATCTTGGTTTTCTGGTGGGCCTAACACATTAGGCCTGTAGGCCTCTGCTGATTATACATTGTCTGAGTTTGTTGCGTCATTTGTCCATTGGCTTTGCTTGGGTCGAGTGTTAATCTCAATGAGGAACCCTGAAAAATGTAATCAGATGTCGAATAAAAATTATTAGTAAGGTTTAATTATGCCTGTATGCGCCTACCTCAAAAAAAAAATTACGGAATTTTTGAATGGCCCCATATTGGAGTTAAACCATCCGTTACCCTGTGATGAATCATCTCCTTCTGATACAACTGTGGAGGAGGTTGACATGGATGAGAGTTGTCGACTTAATCTTTTAATGGCCCAGCAAATGTGTTTCCCAATCGTGCTTTCATCTTTTAAGAGTATTTTAAATGCGCGATTCCCAATCAGCCCGTTACCAGATTTTTAAAGCCAATTCACTCACTCGAGCAATTCACAGGTGACTGGCAAGATCCGTACCCCAAACGATCACTTTCAGGTTTTTATGAGCAAAAGGTCAATAACAAGAGGGCGGAAGAGAAGGATGCACACGCACGCACGTCCAAACACACACACACACACACACACACACACACACACACACACACGAGGTAACAGATATAAAGGTAAATCCCCTGTTCGGAATCACTCTGAATCGTATTCATTCTTATGGGAACACGGGACAGACATTGCACAAGGTTAATGAGACAGATTAGAGAATGTAATCTGAGCCGTTCAACAGCAAGGATCAAGGAGTTGAGTGGACAGAGGAGGTGAGAAAGACAGAGGAGGACGGCATCAACTCACATGTCCCACATATTTTGTGTCGCAGGTTGTGGCCACAGTACGGTCATCCTTTTTCTTTACTCTATTCCTTCTTTGTTTTCGTTTTTTTTATACTCCGATTTCTTTTTTTTAACTCCGCTTGTTTTTTTCAATAAAGGAGATAAGAGGAAATGTCAGAACCAAGAAGACACACGTCAATAGAGGAGAAGAAATGGGGTTAGATAGTAGAACATTATTACAAGGGTTGGTCAAAGATGACATGGACTGTTTATTCTATCAGAATGTATTGTGTGTACTGTTGGGGTTTTGTAAAACCAGCACTCCTCCGAGGCAATGGCACCCAACATGCAGCGTAGGGTTTTTAGTTAGGTTATTAATCCTCTATCCTTTCTTATATTTCATTCCTTTACCGTACTTTATTTCTTACACAAACCACACAAGCATGCATACAGAACAGTAATGGTGCTAGGAATGCAAAGCAGAGCAAGGTTCCTTTGCATTTGCATGCCAATTTCCATTCAAACTGCGCGCCAAAATCCAACTGCCGCCTCATCTCAGACCTTCATTATGCTCACCACAACGTTATAACACTCACCATAGCTACTCCACACATCTTCTAAAAATCCCCACAACCACCTACGTTCATTTCTTCACCACAAACGCCACAGCTACGAACACTTCTTCCAATCTCTTCACCACGCCGCCACATCTACAGCCACCTCTCCCAATCTCTTCACCACGCCGCCACATCTACAGCCACCTCTCCCAATCTCTTCACCACAAACACCACAACGTTCTCTCACCTTCCTACAACCGCCATAACTACCATCTACCCCTTTGACACTCACCACAGTCTCGGAAGATGCTGAAGGAACGAGAGTAAGGAGGATCGGGGTGTTTTGGCATGTAACTCAAAGCGCAAACATGCGCTGAGATTCATTCCAAGATGTATGGGTAGCGCTGGGATTTCCCTAAATTCCCATGTTTAAATGGAGGTCAGCGCGTGTTCAGGGCCAGAGGGCACTCCTGAAAACTCTTGCCTCATGTTAATCTCAGAGCTCCGATGCATGGCCTGGCGTAAGGTCAAATGGGCCATTTTCGATTCCGAGACCTGGCGGGGAATGGCTATGGCGCGTGGCGGATGCTGTATGCCAATGGGGGAGCTAGGAAACACCTACAGCCTGGTTTGATCCGATTCTTAGCTCCTCCCTCGCTCAGGGCCCATAAAAGGAGCAATTAGGTTTACAATCAAAAGGAGATATCGCCAGACTCCAGAGACTTCAGCAGACTGCAGCAGACTCCACTTCTCTTCACTTCTCGAGGCGGCCATATGAGAGCTCTCCAGCATCCGAGCAAATCTTGCCACAAGTTAGCATGACCAAGAGGAGAGGGCAGAGCAGCAAGCGATTGCCAGAACGGGCCAGGACCACCCCCAGGTCAGATGCTAAGTGTTCGGCTGCATCCAGTAGTCAACATTTACACTTAGAGACTCTTCCACAACTCCGTTAAGGTCTTTCTCTTACACGCATCTTCTCTCCCATCTATCTCTTGTCCACTGTGGACACATAAGAGCAATCGGCAAGGGCAAGTCCCGAACAACCGTTCTTTTCAGTGACCTTACTGACTCGCTCTTCTCGCACACCATGCCACACGACACACTGCACCACTCGCACCTTTCACTCACACACCATAAACACCTTCAGTTTTCCTCCATCCTCCCCCTTCCTAAGCGTTTGGGTTGCGCTGGTCCGCCGGTCGCACCAGGTACTAAGAGGTCACGAATCCTCAACTGCCTCTTATCTCTCTGGGCTATCTCTAATTTTCCTCGGATGTGTGTGTGTGTGTGTGTGTGTGTGTGTGTTGTGTGTGGTGTTGTGTGTGTGTGTGAGATGGTGCCTGTCATGTATAAAGTAATTTAAGATTGTCTAAGTATATTCGGGGTAAATTTGCACTGTCGTCGTCTTTTGTGAATGTTGCATTTCTTTTGCCACACCCATGAATTTCTTGCTTTCTTCTGCTATACATTTGTGAATAAATCCCTTACTGTGACTCATAACTTTCCTCCCTTTGTTAAAATTAATTTGCTCTATTTTAAATGTACCCAGCTCGTTTTTTGTCTTTTCCTCCATTTGTCCAGCATGGTCCACACCTTTTCATAGCCGGGAAGTTATTCCCACAAAATCTGCTCTTTAGCCAGTGCGTACTTGGCAGCTCCGCTCGGCTGCACCTGATATGGTAAATAACGCAAGTACACATCAAGGGTGCAATTCCTCGAGAAGGCGACCACATGTTCCTAGTTAAACGGTAGTCACACGGAGGGCAATGGGTCACATGGTCAAATTATTGGCGTTCGCGGTCGATTAGCAACCACCGTGACACAAACTTATTCGTGTGCGCCCGCCTGCGATTCCCAGTGAGTCTGGGGAAAAACCAGGGATATTTTCCCCCCATTGTACTCCCACGACACCGGGTCCGCAACAATACCTTTCCATCATTTGCATATTGCTGATCTCTTTTCATTGCGTAACAACTAACTGTGGAACTGTGCAATGATGGTTTTCCCATGTTCAAGAAATTCCACATTAGTTGCATCATTAAAGTCCCAAAATACTTTTGCTATAAGCATTCCGGCTAATTGCTGAACTTTGGATATATTTTCTTCACGAGGATCGAGAATGTCTCCACCTCATCCTGTCTCGAAAATTTTCTGTGCCATGAACTAATGCAATCTGGGACGTGAAATGACCCAGATCTCATATCACAATCTTCATCGGGAAAGTATCTTCTTCCTGTTGGAAGTATGTTGGGGAGCATTGTTGTAATGGCTGCAACAGTTGCATTTTGATCAAACATGAGGTTTTTTGGGGGGAACCATCTTGCATTAACCTTATTGAATTTCAAATAATAATGACCGATTGTATCCACACTTCCAACAATGATATCCAATTATACTATATTTTCAAATGTAGTAATCTGATGGTATTAGCTGTTCAAGTATTAGCTGGTGTTTGCTTGAGTGACAGCTGTTGATTAGACAAGAGTATGCTCAAACTTGCTGCACCATATAGACCACTTGCTTAACATGACACTAAACTTGAGATGGACTGCTGCTTCCCTCACTAAAATGGTCTGAGGTCTTAAATGTCAAACAAGAGGACAGGACCGTGTCCTTGGCATATCTCTGACATTCGACATGTTATGGCCTAATTCTCTGCTCACCAAGCTTGCTACCTGCAGAAAATAAAACCGTCTTTACACCTGGCTTTCTGACTTCCTCCACACAAGCATTCATCACATTGTTAACAACGGAACCAACCCTCTCCTCTCATCCCTGAGTGGGGGTCCGAGTGCCGCAAGGCAGTCTTTTGCCCAAACGTGTTCCTCATTGACCTCTCCGATGCTCTGGAAAACCCTCTTTTCCTTTTTGCAGCCAACCTCGCACTGCCATTCAGTACCTGACCTCACTGATAGGCAGACAGAGCTGTATCACTCTCTGCTGATCGATTTTAGATGGAACAGATTAGATGCTGATCAAACAAATGTTTCATCTTTTAACCCGGGCAAATATCACAGTTGAGTCCCGTTTCTCCAGAAGGATCATCAAATGAATCGATCTTTCTTTCTACAAAGTGAGCAACTGAAAAAGGTTCATGATGTGCAATTTCTATTCCTCACCATCAGCTATGACCTTTCCTGGCTGACCAAATAATTCAGATGGCCTCCCAAGCCTGACAAAAGGCATTAATATTAAAGATTTTGGTTCTTAACTCATGGAAATTGAGCCAATCTCAACAGAAGAATTATCAAGTCATTATCAGATTTGAGATAAAACCCAGATGGCTCATTCATGACTTGCATCGAGAAAGTGAAACCTTCTGCATTTGCCTTGCTCGTGCAAATCCTCACATCAATGACTCTTAATGCCCTCATCGCAGCTTGAAATGGGGGAACTAACATGCTATCAATTTTCTTAATTCAGTACAAACATCCCCATATGCTAAAGAAACAAATCTACTCAATGCGTGCGAGTAGATGAGTAAAATATTTACTCGAGAGCCCAAGAAGAACCACCGCACATGCTGTAAGCAATCTGCACCTCTTTATCCACAATCTCATGGCAACAGATGCCAAAGATGCAAAAAGAGGAAAAGTCCACATTGAAGAGAAGACAAATATACACAAGAACTCCGCTTGATAGTTGCAAGGCAAAATGCATGATCCCGTGTTAAAAAAACAAAAAACATTGTACAGCAACTGAAGGATGTCATCAGAAACATTGGCAAAAAGAAGAATGCCGAGTAAGGATCTGGCTTGAAGAAAGCAGTTGTACATGTAACAGGCCAAACACATGGTATCGTTATCAATTCTACAATGGGTCCCATGTGCCTGTGATTTCACCAAGTACATGGAGGACAACGGAAAGCAGATTATGCAGGAACTTTGTCAACTATTGGGACACATCTGTAGCTCATCACCAAATGTCACATCCTTGTTTTTTTTATTAAAACTATACAATTTGAATCAGGATCCGGATCTTCACCAAAATCTAAGCAATCAACTGATGTCATTGACATCCGTGTGTACAAAACCACCATTCTTAAATGTGCTTCTGGCACACTCACCAACCAATTACAGGGGCATCAATTGTCTGTCAAATGATTGTTCCTGTATTTTACCCAAACATTCATGACCCTGAATTCTGCTTTATTGTCCAAGAATTCCTATTAACGCTCCGCCTTCACAAATAGGAATGATAGGGGGTCAAATGAGGGTTTTTGTGAAGTTTTGTATTGTTTCCTTGGGGACTTGGAATGAAACTTTGAAGCTGATTAGATATCATTTATTTAGACTTTCTCGAGCATTTTGGAAAAAACCCAGAGCTGTAAAGTCCTTGAGAGTTGGAAGGAGCGGAAGAGGCGGCGGGATCATTGTAGCTCTCCATCCTAGTTATGACGGTAATAATTCGGAATCCCATTTCAATGTGCTCAGTAATGTACATATGGATGGTATACCTTTTATATGGTACAATATTCATATACATGCCTGGTGTTGGGTTAATGGTTATGGTGGTGGGCTTGTGATCCTAGGATCCTGAGTTCAAATACCCCTTGGCTATTGAATTAATTCCAGGTGGGGTTGACTCTGCCTGTCATCCTTCTGAGGTTGGCAAAATGAGTGCCAGCTTTCTGATATCCTGTGTCGGAGTGGCAACTTGTCCAGGATTGCACCCAATAGTCAAGGACCCTGCTTAGGCAGCACCAACGCTCTGCACAGAGTATGGTCCCAATGGATGGATATATACATGTACATGTACAAATTTGTTTTAATGTACCATACTCCTTACAGAGCGTTCATGCTACCGAAGCAGTTTCTTGGCAAGGGCCATACTGGGTGATTTGCCATTGCCTACCCAGCAGTAGTTTGGGCAGGAATTTGTAATTTGACCATGGTGCTGGTGATAAATCACCTACTCTTCAGGAAAGGCACCATGGGATCGTTAACATTCACTAACTAATGCCAGCAGATGTGACAGAGAGTTCAACATCCATCCGAGGGACGGCACACACATTGATGAATCACCCTGCCTGTGAAACACCATAGGATGTCAGTTTATAGTTGGGTCAGGATTCGAACCCAGGCTGAACAGCTTAGAGGTGAGTTTGCATACCTCGAGGCCATCTTGCCAGCACTGGCACAGTATACTCTATGGATTGAATTATTTGCTCCCAAATGCAATACTTAGAATGATTTATTTATCACTTGTACTTCCATATCTTCCATACTGTAATTTATTCGGGGCAATACATTCCAATCAAATCTAAATAAACTGGTAGTATTGTGGAATAAAATCCTTTGAAGCATATCTGGAGAATGAAAAAAAAACTTGTGTAAATCATTTATTTCATCACTTAAACCTTTTGAAACTTTGTGATGCAAAGTATTTTATGGATAAATGTATCAACACACAACTTCCTTTGAAAGTATGTGATCTTTTTGAATTGAAATATTAAATTTATAAGTACTGTATGATACTAAATTCCTTTTCCAAAACACAGAACCCTTGCTCTTCAGCATAATATTCGTTTCTCTGACACTGCAATGATCTGCCAGATAGTTTTAGAAAATCCCTGTCATTGAATAACTTATCATTCATACTTAATAAATATTTTGTCTCTGAATATTCTACACAGATCCTTCAATAAATCCATTGTACATCATTTGTCTCTCAATAATATTGTTGTGGGCCGGGGACCGGTGGCGAGAACGACCGCAAGGTGGGGGATGTTACGTCGTCTCCCACCAGGCTCCTGGAATTGTCGGCCGTCGCTCACAGATAACTCCGTGAGGCGGCGGGTCGCTTAACCGACCGTGGACGCCAATACCTCCACCGTGCAGCATAGGGTCTTTTGTCTAGAACCAATTTACCTAATTAACCACGCGGTGTCATCTAAAGGGGAACCACGCCCTCGGCATGTCTTGCTCGAACTGGGTCACTCTACCGACTGCGGTAGAGTTCCAACTACTGACTACCAACTCCTGTTCGGGTGCAATCGAGCGGAACTGCCAAAGCCGTGCAGGCTAGGATGAGCAGATTAACGGGAACAAAGACCCGGCTAAAACTCATATCCGAACCATGCTGGACCAATGAAAGAAAGGACGGAAACGAACTGGGAACATTTCTACAATTGTTTTACTTACAGCAAGAAGGACACAGAGCAAGCTTATCGCGGATATACAGGAGATTTACAATGATCGTAAACACTTACGCAGTTGTACTTAGCAGACGGCGCCACCCACACAGA
>CM068961.1:34714774-34720478 GCA_035128595.1 Eptatretus atami | reverse complement strand
ACATTTGTCTATTGAATACTGGCACTGGTGCCTTCCAATGTTCCATTGATCCATTCATTCACTTTGCTGAACTAAACTATCCATGAACACATTTGTATCATTTATACCATGGTCTATTTATATCGGTTATGTAATCCGATGTTGTTTCGTAATTATCCCCCGCCAACTTCGTATAGAAATGGGTTCCGTCCATCCGTCCGTCCGTCCTGTTCCGTCAGCAACATTTCGTTCCCGGAGCTTAACTACAAATCCCCTCAAGATATATTTACGAAATTTGGGACACATATCAGCAAGTGGTGACTGGGCCTTTTGATATTTTTCTAATTGCAAGGTCACATGGTTTGGCAGCCATGTTGGATTCAAGAAAAATAAAATAATGTTTTCTCTAGAATCAATAACCTTAACGAAGCGAAAATTTGCAAGTATCACCTTCCATCATTCTGCATACATAGTAAAATTATGATCAAAGTCACATGGTTGCGGCCATTTGGATAGAAAAACACACCCTCATCCGATTAACACGAAACTTCACACACGTATTCCACTGGAGGATTGGAGGCAGAACCTAAATTTATGATGTCATATCACATGGTTCGTCAGCCATCTTGGATTGAAAATAATAAATTTTAAAAATCTCTTCTCCAGAACGGTTGGACAGATTGAGGAAAAAATTTCACATACACCTTCCCAAGACATCCTTTCAGAAGTTTGTTAATTTCTAATTGATAGGTCAATGGTTTGGGGCCATATTGAATTACCCTAAAACCTTCAAACATCTTCTTCTCCAGAACGGCTGGTCAGATCAAGGGGAAACTTTACATACATATGCACACGCTTAGGGAAATATAAGTTTGTTAATCCTCATTTACTATGGCGGGGATATCGAAGACTTTGTCTTCAACGGATGCTAGTTTATTCTTAATATCACTTTGTATGTGTAAGGGCGTCTGCGCAAAGCATGCTTCTTGGGATTCAGTGTCCTTCGGCCCTTCAAATGTCTCGAGTATACCATGTTGTTTTTGTTGAAGAAAGTAAATGTTATTTTCAATTGAGGTTTGTGGCCAAATTGCAGACAATGACACTATGGCCGACTGTCACCTTCCCAAGCATAATTGCTCGATCATGGTAATCTACCCTTTGTTTCAAATTCCTTCCAGTTTCACGAATTTAGAATTTGTTACAGTCCCTGGATCTTCTTCTTCTTGCATATGGTAGCTTGGCTGCCAGGTAGCTATCATTTTGTTGGGACGCGACAATGCCGCTGATGCTGTGCCCCTATACCAGTACACTGGTACTCTTTTTGCCGACGTCGGAAGTATGACAGGCTGAGTCAACCCCACCTGGTGTTAATTCAGCCGCCAATAGCGCTCGAACTCAGGACCCGAAGATCCCAAGCCAGCCACCCTAACCACAAAGCCAACACCAGGCTTGTCAGTCCCTGCATGATGAATGGTAAACTACTCCTGACTTGTCACCAGTTGATACCTTGTCCTTCAGCTTTGAAATGACATTACGGATGGTGCGTAGAAGCTTATATGCTACACCAATCAATGTGCTGCGTACTATCCTGCCATCCTTTGGGAAAGTTCTGAGTTGTATGGCAGCACACAGTACCCCAAAATGTCTGTCTCCTTCCGTTCTGCCATGCTTGGTTATTCAGGGTAGGGAGTATCCCTTTACGATACTCATTATTGAACATGACTCCTCCAAGTAATCTAATTTGTTTAATTTCATCCTTTTGAAAATGACACCGTCCATGCCCAAACTGCCAAGGCCCATGCTACACAGCATTTGTGAGTGATTGGGTTGCAGGAGTTAAAATCCAGTAATCTGTTGGTGTGGGTTGGTTTTCTGTATGCTGCCATTTTTAGGTAGCAGTCAGGTTTCCGGTAAACGTCTGCATTCAAAAAGGTCCTTGTCACTTCCTTGTCATGATATTCTTTATTACCTGTGTCCAGAGATGCCTTCAAGGCAAAGATGATGTCATAAGCAGGTAAAATGCACTTCTATCAAAGAGCAGCTTTCTGGCTGAGCTGATCACACAATAACCTGACTGTCTGATCGAGTTGTATTTTGACGATATTTTTGAATACACTGACAGGTACATTGCGATTCCATTAGGAATGCAAACAAATAACAGAAGGCAATAGGAGGACACTATAACGGTATGAAGTAAATTCTGGCATGGCCAAAATCTTCCCAGGATGCTCTCTGTTCTCTATGATCAAGGTGGAAGGCGTACGTGTGCAAACTGAAGGCTGGGTGTTAAGTTCTGGGGAAACTGTTTGTGGTAGAGTTCTGTGCTTTCTCCTCTCTGAATGAGAACATTATTCAGACAAACATCCTATGATATTCTTTAAATGAGTACACCTTAGCTTTATGAGACCGGTCAAAGTCCTACTTGTGGTTCAAAAAATGAGTTGTCTGTCTCAGAACATTATTCCCTTCACTAGTTTACAGAATCTCTGAGCCGACAGCGGAGCGGTGCTGTGGGACACCAGACAGACTCCAATGACATTGGAAAAAAAAACAACTAATTTATTGAACAAATATTACCTGTGGACGAGCCTGGATTCTCGTGACCTTACACTAAGATTCATTAGTTGTCCGCCAAACTCCCACCACGACTCCCCCATTTTTCCCACACAGTGAGCCCCGTACTCACTCTCTTTACATCCCACACCTTGCAGGCCGTTCACTCTCCGTAATGCGCCTTTCACGAGCTGATGCCTCGGGCAAAGGGGGCATTCTTGATGCACCTCAGAAATCGGATTCAAAGGCTATAACTAAAAACCCAAATTCCAGGGTGCTGCAACACATTCCTAAGTCTGTCCCATGCTGTGGGCAATCGGGCCTTGCAATGGAACAGCACACAGTGGCACAAACACCTCACTTCAGCCAGCATAGTGGCATGATCTGCTGCCTGATGAATACGCTGTGTAATGGAAGAGGTTAAACTTCTGCTTTAATAAGGTTTCAATTATGACGTACAATATGCTTATGCTGAGCAAATCAAACAGCAGTCTTTAGTGCAATGGAACAAGCATGTGCGTGAACAAGAGCCCACCCCCCACCCCCTAATCAAATTACATGTGATTGAAACATGAATGAATTTGTCCATCTGCACAATATAAACATTGTGTTTGCATCCAACAATGACAGAAAAACTCCATCCATAATAACATGCGAGCATGCTCAGCAGCGTGGTTATGATTTAATAGTGTTCAGGAACATTTATTACACTCGCTTGCCCTTCTGCACCAAAAGGCCTGCAATTCCATGCTTGGGCAGACAAAATGTCAAGCTCGAACGCACGAGCTCAACAACTACTTTTGAGTCTCATTAAGAGGATAGCAAATTTTGTGTAATCTATCATTCTTTTATATTTACTTGTTTTATTAATATTTACTTGAAAATGCTGAAGCATGAGGGACTCGAGCAGAAAATGAAAATGCTGAAGCAATGAGGGACTCGAGCAGAAAGTGAAATGCTGAAGTGTTGAGGAGTTCAAGCAGATATTGAAAATGCTGAAGCCATGAGGGACTCAAGCAGATATTGAAAATGCTGATGTGGTGAGGACTCGAGCATAAAATGAAAATGCTGAAGCAGTGAGGGACTCGAGCAGAAAATGAAAATGCTGAAGCAGTGAGGGACTCGAGCAGAAAGTGAAAATGCTGAAGCAGTGAGGAACTCGAGCAGAAAATGAAAATGCTGAAACATTGAGGAACTCGAGCAGAAAATGAAAAGCTGAACAGATGAGGAACTCGAGCAGAAAATGAAAATGCTGAAGCGTGAGGGACTCGAGCAGAAAATGAAAATGCTGAAGCAGTGAGGAACTCGAGCAGAAAATGAAAATGCTGAAGCAATGAGGAACTCGAGCAGATCTTGAAAATGCTGAACGCGTGAGGAACTCGAGCAGAAAGTGAAATGCTGAAGCAATGAGGGACTCGAGCAGATATTGAAAATGCTGAAGCCATGAGGGACTCGAGCAGATATTGAAAATGCTGAAGCATGAGGAACTCGAGCAGATATTGAAAATGCTGAAGCGGTGAGGAACTCGAGCAGAAAGCGAAAATGCTGAAGCCATGAGGACTGAGCAGATATTGAAAATGCTGAAGCCAGGAGGGACTCGAGCAGATATTGAAAATGCTGAACCATGAGGGACTCGAGCAGATATTGAAAATGCTGAAGCCATGGAGGAACTCGAGCAGATATTGAAAATGCTGAAGCGGTGAGGAACTCGAGCAGATATTGAAAATGCTGAAGGGGTGAGGAACTCGAGCAGATATTGAAAATGCTGAGCCATGAGGCTCGAGCAGATATGAAAATGCTGAAGCCATGAGGGACTCGAGCAGATATTGAAAATGCTGAAGCCATGAGGGACTCGAGCAGATATTGAAAATGCTGAAGCCATGAGGAACTCGAGCAGATATTGAAAATGCGGAAGCGTGAGGAACTCGAGCAGAAAGTGAAAATGCTGAAGCCATGAGGGACTCGAGCAGATTGAAAATGCTGAAGCATGAGGGACGAGCAGATATTGAATGCTGAAGCCATGAGGGACTCGAGCAGATATGGAAAATGCTGAAGCCATGAGGAACTCGAGCAGATATTGAAAATGCTGAAGCGTGAGGAACTCGAGCAGAAAGTGAAAATGCTGAAGTGGTGAGGGACTCGAGCAGAAAAAATTGCAAAGGCGAAGCAATGAGGGACTCGAGCAGATATTGAAAATGCTGAGCCATGAGGGACTCGAGCAGATATTGAAAATGCTGAAGCGGTGAGGACCTCGAGCAGATATTGAAAAGGCTGAAGCAGTGAGGGACTCGAGCAGAATATAAATGCTGAACCATGAGGGATCGAGCGATATTGAAATGCTGAAGCCATGAGGAACTCGAGCAGATATTGAAATGCTGAAGCGGTGAGGAACTCGAGCAGAAAGTGAAAATGCTGAAGTGGTGAGGACTCAAGCATAAAATGAAAATGCTGAAGCAATGAAGGGACTCGAGCAGATATTGAAAATGCTGAAGCGGTGAGGAACTCGAGCAGATATTGAAAATGGAGAAACGATGAGGGACTCGAGCAGATATTGAAAATGCTGAAGCAGTGAGGAACTCGAGCAGATATTGAAAATGCTGTAGTGGTGAGGGACTCAGGCAGACATTGACCTCCATGTCTACTCGTAATTGTGTAAATAAGATGACTTCCTTTCAATTATCTAGTTGGTACTTGATGTTATTTCAATCTTGATTACCTCCGCCACTGAAGGTGGATGGAGGTTATATTTTCACCCCTGTCTGTTTGTCTGTCTGTGAGCAGGATATCTGAAAAGGTTATGGATGGATTTGGATGAAATTTGGTTGGCAGCAGAAATGGTCGAATTGGTTAGACTTTGGTGAAGATCTGGATCCGGATAGTATAATGTTTAAGCGATTCTTCACCATTCAGAGATTGGGCCAAAAACGATTGATCACATGATATCTCAAACAGTTGTAGACGGATGCCATAAACTGGTGGATGAGTAGAGTGGATGAGTAGAGTGGGTGACAGGAACAAGCTGATTAGATTTGGGTTCAGGTTCAGATCCAGACCTGCCCTAACAGTGGAATACAAAACATAAACTGTTCAGCCTGGCGGAGGTATGCTCGCCACCAAGTACCATTCTAGTTTTGGTTGAGATTACCTCACAATGTCCAACAGAATAGTGTTA
>CM068961.1:34707274-34709774 GCA_035128595.1 Eptatretus atami | reverse complement strand
AATGAATAAATTTGATTATATAACAGCTTTGAACAGTAAGCAGCAAAACCACCTCCTAAACCAAATTTTCCAGAACTCTAAATATATACACATGGTGCACCCGATCAATTTGCCTGATCAAGACACACTAATCAAATTTCCTCATTTTTTCTTTTACATACATTCCATAAACCTTGAACAAGGAAAATATTGTCACGAATCTGATGGCCCATAACACAAAAACATTGATCACGGTGTATTAAATATCGTAAATAATGGGATAAACGTCGTGCCAAGGCTTTCACAAGCATCTTAAAATCAATGGATACAAGCGAGACAGGCCGCTAACTCCTGATGAGCTGCGGATCACCTTTCTTCGGAAGGAGTGTCACCACTGCTTTACAGCAGCTGAGAGGAAGTTCACCACCTTCAATGCTTTCTTCAAGCATCTCTAGCAAGGAGGGGCCTTTAAGGGTCCAGAAAGCCCTGTAGAACTCTATTGGGAGGCCATCTAGTCCTGGTGCTGTTCCCGTAGCCAAAGACATGAGTGATTGTTCCAGCTCGTCCAATGTCAACGGAGCTCCGAGATTCACTTTATGCTCATCTCTTAGCTGAGGCATCTCCATTGTAAAATGCTCCATTGCATATTCCTGCATATCCTCATTAAAAAAATAACTTGGTGAAGTGATCTGAAATAACCCTCTTTATCTGGCTTTGTGACACACTAATGTTTTCCCCTGGCTTCTTGAAGCATCCCATTTGCTTCTGTGGCACTGATTCTTTTCCAGATTAAAAATAACAGTGGGTGCATCTATTTTGTATAAACGATCCATCCTCAGTCTAATCATAGCACCCATGGCCTCATAATTTACAATCTCTTTCAAGAGAGATTGCTTCTCCACCAATAGCTTATGCTTCTGCACATCCGGTTGTTTTGCTAAATGACATTGCAAATTTGGAATTTCTCTTTCCAGAACAATTTTCTCTACTCTTGTTTGCTGAGAGGTAAACATTTGAAACTGTTGGTACACCACCACAATTTGTGCCTTCACATTGTCCCACCAAATTCACAAGTTAAAAAAAAAAAACACATAACATGTCTCTGTCTCTGTCTCTGTCTCTGTCTCTCTCCACACCACCCGGAAGGCTTTTTGGAAGTCAGTATTATTGAGAACATCTATATTTAATTTCCAATAAGAAGAACCCCATCCCATATGGGACAATTAGACGGTGGTCTGAGAAACCTGAAGGGATAATATCTGTTCTCAAAACCTCCTTCATCATCTGCCTATTAACATAAAATATATCTAACCTCGCTAACATGACACTGTTCCTTACACATCTACACCATGAAAACCCACATTCATTGGGGTGCTGAACCCTCCATACATCATCCAATAAAAACCTCCCAACAGCCTCTATTAAAGGCTTAGCTGACTCAGGGTGAGGTTCAGCACTTTTGCGATCCAACACCGGGTTTAAATTGCAATTAAAATCCCCCCCCCCGCCCCGATTAAAATATAAATCATGGGACCCCAAGTCCTTATTAGCTCAGTCAAATGAACAAGTCATCCTCTCTATTACTTTACTTGGAGCATATACATTCACTAGAATAAACCTGGAGCTATCCAGCACAAAGATAAAGTGGCCAAATATCCCTGCACAACCTCAGTGAACACGACAGAGGTGGTTTGCAGCGCAGGATGCAAAAAGAAAGCAATTCCTGCAGTCATGGAATCTTTATCGCTCAAGAAAAGTTGTCCTTTCAACAGCTGCCTCCAATCGGCATGAGAATTCAAGGAACTGTGAGCTTCCTAAAGCAGGACAATCCCCAGCTTCAATCTCTTTCTCAAAGACTTGACCTGGAGTTTACGCTCTAAGGCTACCACCTCCATTAATATTTATACTCCCAAAATGTAACTCAGCCATGTGGAAGGAAGAGGTAGTCCTTCACTTCCTTCTGGGTTTCTTTTAAATCGTTCTGGGCTTTCTTAATCCAATTCTTTAACCGATATTTATTGGTGTCTGGAAAATCTGACTCATCCGGACTCCGAGTAATTTCCTTGAGGTTATTTATAAGACCCAGGAAGATCTGGAAAAAAAAATCCCTCAAATCAATGTTCCGTTTATGATCGGAGTCTCTTCGGAAGGCCTTTATCTCATCATCCGATGGGGTGACTTTCAGTTCATAGGTCTGAGATGACACTTCTTCCGCATCATCCATTTCTGAGTCTTCTGAGGCTGAATCACCCATTCGTCCACTGGTGTCATAAAACACTTCTACAACTTGTGAAATTAAAACCTCCTCGTTATTCTCCTCACCATGTCTAGCACTATCCGTTGTAGGCCCAACGGGAGTTGGAATAGCCAACTTTGCATTTTCACTACCTGTCATGGATTTTGGAAATAGTGGTTCATCCGCACAGTGAGGTAGAGGAACCAAAGCATCTCCGCTACCTGACAATGATTCAGGCACAGGAGGATCATCTACCAGGGGGGGATATTCCAATTAGGTCATTTG
>CM068961.1:34685489-34700425 GCA_035128595.1 Eptatretus atami | reverse complement strand
TAATTAAATACGAGCCGAGACAGGTTTCCAAAGGAAATAAACACAGCTAGAGTGAAGAAAAAAACGATCAGTTGAAGGCCCGGGATGGGCCGCCAACTAAAAGTTATCCACACGAAGCTGTGGGCTCTTTCTCTCTCTATCTCGGGGAAAAGGTATGCGAGGAGAAAACAGGGGGATGGGGAAGGGAAGGGAAGGGGAGGGGAAGAGATGAACCGAAGGGCAAACCGTGAAATAACAAGGACAGATGGGCGGGGTAGGGTGGGGTGACGACGGCGCAAGGGAAGGCCGGATCGCGAGGTCTAACGAAGAGGGGAGGGTGGGAGCACAAATAACGATGCGTAGAAGGAAACAAAGGAAGGGAGGTGCAAAACGATGTGAAAGGGGATAGAAAGGCGCAAAAACAGGGCAGATCACAGCTCACCAAGACCACACAGCCGCCATGACACTCCACTCGACTCACTAACAGCCAGCAGGGGGCGAGAGAGAGAGAGAGAGAGAGAGAGAGAGAGAGAGAGAGAGAGAGAGAGAGAGAGAGAGAGATGGATTTAAAGTATAAAATATATCTTAACATGAGATACTTGACTAGAATAAACCAATGGCAAGAGATCTTTTCCTTCTTGCATATGATAGGTTGGCTGCCGGGTAGCTGCCATTTTGTTGGGACGTGGCTATGCCGCTGATTCTGTGCCCCTATACCAGTACACTGGTACCACCGACCTCAGGAGGATGACAATGGCATGAGATAATCTGGAATCATATTTTTTAAAAACAGCGTACTATCCAAAGATGAGTGGCTGGGGTACAGGAACCAAATTGATCGTCAGAGATCAGGATGTTGCTTGATACGTCAGTTGCGATGATTGATTCCATTACTTTAATGCTTATAATTCCAAGTTAACTAAGTGACAAAGTTGAGAGGATCTGTTTTTCCCCCTTCCTATGTATTCGAGAGAGTCAAAAGCTTAGCCACTGGAGGATAAGCTTGCCACTCTGAATCACACATGCAAGCGAGGGAGCAAGGGAGACAACACAGAAAGGATTCTTCAAGACACTAGGCTGTATTGAAGATAAGCAATTTTAAAAAGGCCAAAACAAGACATTCCTCACACAGGAAGAGACGCCTGCACCAACTTGAAATCGCTGAAGGAGCGCCCATCGCTGGTGCCGTATGCCACTGATGAAGGAAGCAAATCTCTTTCATTTGATTTTGCAAAGCTATAAACGTTTGTTGTGTTTATTTTTCAGGCATTTGCTTTAAGAATATCACACAGATGTGCCACGAACAACAGGAGCTTTAAATCTTCTATTGTTTTTGACAACGGTATGAATTGACATCACCTCAGGCACACTCTTGGTTTGGAGTACTGTATTATTATTTGGTTGTTCGTGTAAATCTGTGATTTTCCTGATGTTCATGTTGGCACGTCGATGATATCATTGTGGGCCTGCTCACTCGGGCTTGGCGACACTGAGAATTTTGCATCAACATTCTCATCATTCCTTTCTTTTTCTGCAGGTTTTCTCCAAAGTATGTAGCATACCAAGCTTCAATGAGTTTGCTTTGTCATCTAAAAACAAAAAGTCCCATGAAGTTGAATATTCGAGAATTCGAAATGGTCAGTTTTTTTATTTTTTAATGGAAATCACCTGAAACAAGGCATAAAGCCACTCGAGGTAAGAGGTTATAAGAAATTTAGGTAAAGTTAAATCAAAACAAATACAATAAAATAAAAATAGAAGGAGGAAACGAAGAAGAAAACATCCGAGACACAACCATAAAAGTACCAAAAACTCATAAAAGATGTGGTGGCAAGGCCAAATCTCACCAAGGTGAGCAACCACCTTGAAATACAAGACAAAGAAGAAAAAATAATAATGACAGTTTAACTACAAAAGACTGGCAAAATAGGATGAGACTTCCAAGATGTAGGAAGTAGGAATTGATACTTCTCTTAAAGCTGTGTAGATCATGGGATGATGGGAAGTATGTTACAGGGAGTGAATTCCAAAGGGAGGCAGCATGAGGGAAAAAACACTATTTCCATAGCATTCCATTCTACACGTTACATCAGCTGTAGTGTATGGATGTGCAAAGATAGCAAGCTGAGCCCTGCGTCCAAACATTCGTACAGAAGGAACCAAGTTAGACATTTGACATGAAAATGTCTGCAGAAGAAAACTGGGTGTTGAAACTGACTGAGGGTGAAAGATTGTTTGAAGAGTTCAACCCATCTCTGCACCAACCAGGTTCACTATGCGTTTCTGGAGCCTATCAAGTAAGGGTAAGTGGCAGGCTGGGGCTCAAGCTCAAATGTGATAACACTACTCCATGAGGGGATGTATAGTCGTCTTATACAAGTACAAGACAGCATAGGGAGGTAAATACCTCTGCGCTCAATAATGACAACCAACTTGCTTGGAAGCACTCTTCACAATTTACCAGCAATGTATTTATCCCAACTAAGGTTACAGGAGGTGTCAAGACCAAGAAGATGAAGTTCAGATGATTCTCATAAGATTGAAGACCCCATGTGAACAGAAGACCCCATGTGAACAGAAGACCCCATGTGAACAGACCTGTTTCTTGAGCAGGACATGGACAAAAATTTAATTTACTTTGCATTGAAGGTTACCAGCCAGTAATGCCCCCACTTCAACACATTCTCGAAATCATTATCCAGTGAAACTCCAACCTCATTATGAGTAGTGTTGAGTAAATCAGTAGATGTACAGTAAAGTGAGGAGTCATCAGCATGCATGGCCAGCTGAGACAAAACATTATCAGGAGAATCATTGATATAAACAAGGAACAGAGTGGGGCTGAGGACAGAGCCCCATGGAACACCAGAATTGATTGAGCAAGTAGGAGAAGATTGACCCTCAAGTACCACCACCAGCTTGGGATTTATAAGGAAAGCTGAAATGATTGAATGCATTACTCCAGATACACCATATGACCTAAGCCTGTGTAGCAGACCCTTGTGCCGCACCTTGCCAAAGGCTTTCGAGATATCAACAGCAACTAATCGAGCTTCACTCTTGACATCCAATGCCCTTTTGAAATTATCAGTAATTAATGATAGCAAATCGCTAATAAAGTGAGAATGGCAAAAGCAATACTGGCAGTCATTGAGAAGTCCATTGTCCTCCAGGTGGCTGATAAGTTGTTGATTGATGAGCCATTCAAATACCTTACTTGTTACAGGAAACATAATGAAGGGGTGAAAGTTACTTGGCTCAAAATGCTCACCAGCATCCTTGAAAAGAGAGACACCAAAAGCCACTTTCCAGGATGAAGGAAATGCCGAATCAGACAAGCACAAGTTGTATAGCTTGGCAAGAATCGATGGTGGTTCAGGACAACACATCTTCAACACTAGAAATGCACTCAGTAGAGCGCATACCTCCACCAGGCTGAACAATTTACGTTTTGTATCCCACCGATAGGCCGGATCTGCATCCGGGCCTTAACCAACATCGAATTGGCTTGTTTTTATCACACACCCAACTCATCCACCAAATTTCGTCCGACTCCGTGCACAACCTTTTGAGATATCCTGTTCACAGGCAGACAGACAGACAGACAGACAGAGAGACAGAGAGACAGACAGGGGTGAAAACATAACCTTCGTCCACATTCAGTGGTGGAGGTAACGATAGACCAGATCTGCATCCGGACCTTAACTAAAATCTAATTGGCTTGAAAATTGTCACCTTCCCAACTCATCCACCAAGTTTCGTCTAAATCCATCCACAACTTTTAGAAATATCGTGCCATACACCGTTTTTATGCCTGGCGTTGGCTTAATGGTGAGGGTGGTGGGCTTGGGATCTGAAGATCAGGTGGGGTTGATCAGGTGGGGTTGACGAATATTAAATTAATACCAGGTGGGGTTGACTCTGCCTATCATCCTTCTGAGGTTGGCAAAATGAGTGCCAGCTTGCTGGTATCCTGTGTTGGAGTGGTGACCTGTCCAGGATTGTGCCCAATAGCTAAGGAGACTGCTTAGGCAGCACCAACGCTCTGCACAGAATATGGTATGGATGGATGGATGGATGGATGGATTGATGGATATTGTTTTTGGCCCTATCTTTCAATGGTGAAGCATCAATTAAAAATATATCAGATTCGGATCTCAATCCAGATCTTCACCAGAATCGAATCAATTTGTCCTTGTCATGGACCCAAACTGTCCACAAAAACGAAATTTTGTCCTAATACGTCCATAACCTTTCGAGATATGCTGCTCACAGACAGGCAGACATATACAGTGGCCTGTAAAAGTATTCACACCCTCCAAATTTTTCAAATTCCGATGTTACATGAGCCTATTAGTCTCACCCCAAAGGGGTTGTGAGACAATTGCAATACCCCTGTCTGTGTGTCTGTGTGTGGTGTGTGTGTGTGTGTGTGTGTTTGTGTGTGTGTTGTGTGTGTGTTGTGTGTGTGTGTGTGTGTGTGTGTGTGTGTGTGTGTGTGTGGTGTGTGTCCACATAAATATATTTTCGCTTTAAAAATGTTTTTCTCTGCAACTGCTTGTCCGATTGATGCAAAACGATAACATAGGAGGGACTCCCCATGGAGAATGTTTTATTGATCACCCTGATGTCATAAGTCACATGGTATTGGCAGCAACATTGCATTAAAGGGAAAAATTTGCTTATCGTTATCTCTGAAACTGCTCAATGAAAAAAATTGAAACTTGGCATACGTCATCATCTTCCCATGGGGTATCTAGGATGACCATGATAACATAATCAGTGAAGTGGTATTCCAGCCATAATTGGTTAAATTGAAATCCTTATCCAAAAAATATGAAACTTCATGTACATTAATTTGATCTATGACCTGATGTGAGTGAAAAATTAAATTGATGACGTTCATCACCCATGCCAAGAAACTATGTGACATAATAGGGTGCATGGATGATACTGGTATATGGGCCATAATAGCAGTGGGCCATAATAGTAGCATGTTCAGTTAATGATGGTATTTTAGTTCAGAATGAACATGCGGGGTGAGACTGTGCTCTACGAGTGCCGTTCTAGTGTTTGTGATGCTTTCATATTAAACTTAATATATAGTCTTCACAAACTACTCCAAAGTGATAAAGCTTTTTAAAAAATGCAGATGAAATGTAAATAAGTTAAATTAACAGAGAAAATCAGATGATTCTCAGTTGCACAAGTATTCAAACCCTTTGTCTAATTAACCATAAATCAATTCAGGAGCAAATTATTTGTTTGAAATGTTACAAAATAAGTGTAATAGGTCTCACCTGTATGTAATCAGTGGATTAACTTGAAAATTAAACTCCCCCACGTATCTAAAGGCGCTGTCACACCTTGACGATTTAGCCAGCAATGGCAACGTATAAATTAATTTGTAGAGTAAAAGACCGACGTGGCTGATCCCCGACACTGATTGGTTGATGTCGTTCATTTTAAGTAGGCAGGCCGTCAACTCTAGTGGCTATGCCGTAAATTCATAATCGTGGTGTGATAGTGGTAGTCGAATCATACACATTATAAGAACAACGTAATCAGTGTTCGAGTAAGCGGGCCACAGAACGTTGTACGTTTAAGGTCTCTATAGATAACTTATAACAACCACGTAATGCTTAACGCTGTATGTCGGCGTTCACAACCTGATGCCCAATGTAAGATTATTAAAAAACCTTAGCACATATGCGCAAGACTGCACGTAAATCGCCGACGAACTCGTGCGTAGACACATCAATCCACCCTGTGGGCCTATTGCCAGAAGACAATAAGCCTGCCGCATTAGATAATATACACAGACCGCCTGAGAATGGAAGTGTCAACCACGCAGTCAACCTGTGACGATTTAGCCAGCGTATGCCGACGTATGAAGATGTCTAAAACGCTGGACAACGTCGAAACGGTATGGGTAAGTTGTGTATACGTAAGAACACGCTGAAAATAGAAAGTACGCTGTCTATTATTCGTGGTACGTTAGTACGTCGTGAAATTTCAAGCATGGACAAATTTTAGACGTATCGCCTACTCGCGATATGCGCACCACTTATGCCGACAAACATATGATAAGGGTGGAAGATGAAGTAGACGATATGTCGAATGTCATGTACACACTACCGATTGACAACTGAAGTTCCTTGTAATTACTCATAAGTCGAAACACGTCGAGGTAATGTTTAGCATACCCGAAACTTATTTTCTCCGTCAAGCACATTTATTTTTTCTCCTTGGCTCCGTGAAGCGCACGTGACGAAATATCTGAAGTTGTTGTTGTTGTTGTTTTTATTATTTTTTTTTTAGTCTATCACGAATTTTAAAATATATTCGGACATTTCTTTTAAGTTTCGACGTGACATAATCTCTACAACATAAAATATTCACGAGGAGGAAAAGAATAAGACAGAGCAACTGAAGAGGAAATCGACGGACGCAACGCATGTGACGAAATACGGAAGTATGTTTTTTTAGTTTTTTTTAAACGTCGCGACTGACTGACATTAACGTAGTGTTAAATTAGAAATCACGTCATTAACAGTTCTTGTGGTCGATCCGGAAGAGTCAATCAAATACGATTCTTTATCATTAGCGCGAGTATGCTAATGGATAGATAATTTAATCAATACACAGGAGGGTGAAATACAGCACAGTATTCAAAGGTTACTTAGAAGATAATTTTTGGGTAAAGTCTAAGCAATCTTACACGTGCGACCATGGTCGACTTAATAAGAGACTCACAAGTCCAAATCGGAGCTGACGTGGTGTCATAAACAATCTCATGCAAGAGAGCCTTCGACTTTCACAATGATTTCAATTTGGTGCCACGTGCTACATCACATGACTAGATAACGATAATGTAACAATAAATATTAGTTTCGACGGATACGTCCAATATCATTACGCTCGGACGAAGATTTCGCACTCTTGAAAGTTAGTGATTAAGACATATCAATGAGAGTGGTGAAGCAACGAGAGATGTGTTCAACATATCCATAACGTGCTAGAGACGTATAGCCGAGTCGTAGTCCGATAGCGTTTAGATGCTCGATTTAGGCTATGCCAATCGGGCGATACAAAATGTTTCATAAGCCAGAGGCTAAAAAACATTTTAGAGACAAGTGGAAAATAAAAGATGATAAAGCCTAGTCTGATATGTGCTACAGCATGCACGCACGTAGCTTTACATCTCAGAGCGTAGCTCATTCAATGTCATCACAACTTACCACATCAACGTCTCGAACGATGTGCCAAGCGTTTAGACCCACACAATCATCGAGATACGACAGGCATACGTTGGCTAAATCGTCAAGGTGTGACAGGGCCTTAAGGAGTTTTAAGGTACAACTCACTTGGTCAACCAACAAGCGTAACACAAAGACCAAGGAGGTTTCCAAAGAAGTCAGACATAAAGTGATGGAGAAGCTCTGTTCAGTAGAGGGCTATAATAAGATTTCATTCCATGTAAATCGATGAAAAGGTAATGATATGTTGGACGGAATTGACTGAATAGTTTGCAGTTATGTTACTTTTTACTTCTGGTAAGTGTGTGAATCTGGTATCTGGTAAGTGAATATCACTATTTTTAAACGACCACTGTCCAGAACCAAAGGTCTTAAATGATTCAGTAAATCCAAAGCCATTCAGTAATCTAGATGTGGTTATGACGTTTACCCCGTTCAGACACAATCATGCAACCTGCATATGTAGATGAAATATAACATGTTTATAAAGGCCCTGTCACACCCTGACGATTTAGCCAGCGTATGCCGACGTATGAAAAATTTGTCTAAAACCCGGACACGCTCGAATACTATGGGTAAGTTTGATACTCGTACTATCTGGCTACTCCGTAGTACTCCAGCGTCGACAAATGACTGCTGAAATTCTTTCGACGTTGCCAGCGTATACTCACACGTCCGCATACGCATGCCATAATTTTAGCACGTTCAGCCGAATCGTTGCACATGTCTACACCACGTTACTTGTAAGTTACTCATAAGTCGAAACACGTCGAGGTAATGTTTGCGTCAGTGTTCCACTCCATTGTTTTTGTTTTTGTTTTGTTTTTTTCTTCGCATGACGGTGATGTTGACACTTCGATTTCTATGCGGTTATAATATAATATAATCAATAGCTGCCGTCAACGACCTTAAATCATAACGCACTGAAATCGAAGTGTCACATCACCGTATTCCGGAAGAAAAAAAATCATGGAGTCTGAACACGACGTCCTCCTGTGTGAACCCATTTTATATACCAATTCCCCTAAACGCTGCAATACGCCATTATACGTAGCTGTAATTGTAACACGTTCAGTAAGTTCTGTGGTCATCCGGAAGACGTCAAATACATCTACATACGTCAATATGCTTTGGAGATACGTTACACATAGATTCAAAGCACGTTACTCATAGGTTCAAAGCACGTTACTCATAGGTTAGAAATAAGTTTTGGGTACGCTAAAATCATTACCTCGACGGGTTTCGACTTATGAGTAATGTGCCGCCACACTGTTGGCGGTTGACTAGTCATGCTTGAGCATTGTTGTTGCTTCCCTGTGGCTCCGCCTACCGTGAGCCATGACTACGTTTGTTGAAAAAACGGCGGTGAGCCATGACCACGCTTTGTGAGAAAGAAAATGTCGCCTTGCTTTGTGCTTTTTTGCCCGCTGCGATGAAAAATGCGTTTTATGCCAGACTGTTGGCCAACAACAGTGTGAGTGATGCATTTTGTTTATCGTTCAACACCAGAATTTTGTACTGTGACTTTAGTTCGACATGAACAGTTCGATGCTCTCGTTTTACCGACGAACTTCGACAATTGTGTTACAACACACAACCTATAGGAAAGAACTTGCAACTTTGATGTGTAGACAAATGTAAGCTCTGCGGTCTATTCTAGTGACTCTAATTTGTTATTGAACCGTTACTCTGATCAGTGATCTTGTACATGTATAACGATCACCGTAATATCTGTGTCAACTTACTATAACATTTTATTTTTTGTTTTGTTACAGCGATTACCACACAACTCATACCCACGTCAAGAATAAAGAACTCTAAGCCTCAGCATGGTTGTTAGACGTTAAGTTCATTGCGGTTGGGGGTTAGCTGTATGCTATCCGGTCCACACCGAAGGCAGAACAGTAATCGACTAGGCCAAGCACCAGTAATCGACTAGGCAAGCACAGCACCAGCAAGCGAGAAACGTCGTTCCGCCGGCCCGTGGATCCAGTCCATAACCAAACACAGTGTCCGCAGTGTCACTCGACGCATCGTCCAGACAATCAACATGTCAGAGAAGTCACTCAGAAGTAACCGATCAGTACGATCATTTCACGCTGGTTCAAAATCTTCAGAACTGTCTAACATAAGTTCTATGTTAGCACAAAAACGTGCTAAGCCGTTGCTGCTAAAGCTGGCCTGCAGTTCGAGAGGCAAGCGGCTGAACTACGCAAAAAGCAAGCCTTGGCCGCCGCAGAATCAGCACGAATTCAAGCAACAATGGAGGCTGATTTAACCCTACTACAATCTGAAAAACAAGTCGCCGTGACTGAGGCGGAGTTACAAGCCATTGAACAATGTATTAGCGAACTTGAGGGTGGAAATGGCCCGCCCGATATCAACCTACCTCAGGAGACGTCAGCAAAGCGCACAGTACAGTATGTGGAAGATCACAGTTATCCGCCAGTGTTACCAACTGCTGACTTTATCGCTACTGACATATGCAAAATTTGCAACCACCGGCTCTTACGCCCAATATCGCCAGTAATTTATACCAAGCAACAACCAGACACCCTGATCACCCATTCTTCCTGATTTAAATAACCGAGCTATTAACGCTACATCTGTTCCCACGAGTAACAGACATTTAAATCACAGTTCAAACCCTCGTGTGACATTAGACCCGAATTTGCCTTCATTTGTGCCGGTATACACAGCAAATAATACAATGCCTATGATCATGACTTTTCACAATATCTGCTGAAAAGAGATTTGCTGTTAACACGCTTGTGTACATTCAACGACACCCCAGAAGCATACACAGTGGGGAAGGCAGACTTTCGCAGCGTTGTGAACGATATTGGTGCCAGTGTTAATGAAGAGATTGACCTCCTGATTAAGTGGTTAGGTCCACAATCAAAGAAACACGCCGTCAGCTTAAAAATGTCAATTGCCAACAATCCATTTCTCGCGCTTCAACGAATATGGGAGCGCTTAGAGGAGCGATTGGCAGTCCGGAAATGGTGGAAGCCTCAATCAAACATAACTTGCTTCCTTTCCGCGGCTGTCAAACAAAGACAACAAGCAACTGTATGAACTGTCAGATACTTGTATGAAGTGCTTTTCCTCAAAGAAGATCAAAGTACGCCACTCTTCTAAGCTATTTTGACTCTTCATCAGGAGTACTCCCCATACTCAATAAACTGCCTTACAACATACAGGAGAAATGGACAATGCATGCGTCAGGTACAAAAAAGAAAATAATGTGGTGTTTCCTCCTTTCTATGTGTTTGCTGAGTTTATCAAGAACCTCAGTCAGGTACGCAATGATCCTAGTTTTGCGTACGAAAGTAATGCCGCACAGAGTGGATATAGACAGTTACAGGTAAACAAACTTCCTGCACATCGCACCCTCTTCTCCAAGAAGACACATTCAGCCAAATTGTCCTTTGCACATACTGCACATAACCTCAGACTGTCGTGCGTTCAAATGAAGTCACTTGTCGAAAAAAGGGACTTTCTGCGGGAAATAAGATATGTTTCCGGTGCTGTGATTCAACTGACCATGTTGCAAAGACATGTAATGTAAATTTATCCTGTTCTGTGTGTAAAGGCAACAAGCATGTTACAGCAATGCATTACGACAAGCGCAGCCCCTTAAAGAGCCCACGGTGATCCCAACAGAGCCCGCCACGCCAGCCAATAAGGCGTTCGCCGATAACGGCGGGGAGCTACCCGTCAACGTTCCGAACTCAAAATGCACACAAATTTGTGGTGATGTGTCCCCGGGTAAATCATGCAGTAAAACAATTCTGACCAAAGTTTACCACAGTGACAATCCAAACAAGTATATCCATGCCTACGTAATCCTCGCGACCAGAGCAACGTCACGCTCGCAGATCAAGATTTTTCAAATCGTTTGATGAATCGGGGGAAAATATCCCTACAACCTTACGTCATGCTCCGGTCAGCGCAAATGGTCGGGAAACGTGCACATGGCTACACAATAGAGTCCATAGACGGTAACCACAAAATACAAGTTCCTACGTTCATCGAGTGCGATGAGATTCCAAATGCCCGTCACGAAATAGCCACGCCGATGTCGCCATTCATCATGCCCACCTGTCTGTTATTGCTGCAGAAATCCCCGAGATTGACAGCGACGCCGATATATTAATTTTGATCGGCCGTGACATTCCAGAAGCGCATCATATTTTGGAACAACGAACGGGCCCGAGAGGATCTCCATTCGCCAGAAAAACAACTCTTGGCTGGGCGATAATCGGTGAAACTTGTATCGGCAAAGTTCATAAAACAGGTGTTCCTGTGGTGATAAAATTAACTTTTTGCCGGACGGTCGTCCGTCAATTTCCCACCATGTGACAATAAGCTGTTTGTTGAAGAAATTGTTACCTGCAAAAACGACAATTTTTCAGACTTTTCCAAGTGAATAAATATGACAACAAATCTGGCCTGTCCACTGAAGACAGACAATTCATTTTAGTAATGGAAGATGAGATGCATCGGTCACCTGAAGGTAATTGGGTGGCACCGCTGCCGTTTAAGGCAGACAGACAGCGGCTACCTAACAATAAACCGGAAGCCATCAAAAGAGCTAGTTCCTTGCACCACAGCCTCATTAAAAACCCAGCAGACGTTGCTACAAGACTCATCGCAGCGTCAGACCTCACCTCTAGTAGCTGGCTTCAGGGGCCGTCACAGCGACACGACACAGACGTCAACGACACGGAACAGTTCCCGCTGTCAAAACCCGACAAAGATAAAGAAATTCGGCCGTCTGCCAATGTCAAATCGACGAACATTTCTTCATCCACAAGCCTTGGTACAGAACGTTTTTAACGGTTTTCCGACTGGAAAGGACTTGTCGGCGCTGTTGTCCGTTTACGACATATCCTCCATTCGTATAAAGGCCAAAACGAATGCAAAAGGGGCACGCCTGCGTGGAAGGTAAAAGTGTAGAACAACAGAACAAGCAGAAACATTTGTACTTCAACAAGTACAATCAGAAGCCTACGCAACGGAGTTACAGTGTTTGAAATCAAACAAACCTCTGCCAAAAGACAGCCCCATACTTCCGCTAGATCCGACGTTGAATGCAGACGGGCTGTTGGTTGTCGGGGAAGACTAAGGCGCAGTGACTTACCGGCTCAAGGCAAAAACCCCGTCATAGTCCCTGGAAAACATCACGTCGCTGTCTTGCTGATACGTCACCACCACCAACTTGTTAAACACCAAGGCCGACTACTGACAGAGGGAGCTGTCCGCGCAGCAGGTTTTTGGATCACAGGCTGTAAAAGGTTGTTAACTTCCCTCATTCACCACTGCGTCACATGCCGCAAGCTGCGTGGACGCCCACTCCAGCAGAAGATGTCAGACCTCCCCGCGGATCGCGTGACGCCCGCGCCGCCCTTCAGTATGTAGCTACCGACGCCTTCGGCCCGTGGAATGTCCTGACCAGAAAAACAAGAGTGGTTCAGCCAGGAGCAGCGCTGCGCTATACTGTTTACGCTGCTAATCAGCAGAGCCATACATGTTGAAATTGTGGAAGGGATGTCCCTCTTCTTCTCATAATGCTCTCAGGAGATTCCAAGCCATACGCGGAAAAGTGGTACAGTACAGGTCAGATCGTGGCACAAATTTTCTCGGTGCAACAGACCCTCTACACATTGACGCTATTAACGTGGAGAAGGCCCGGTAAAAGAATTCCTGTACAACAGTGGTGTGAAATGGCTGTTTAATCCACCCCATTCTTCACACATGGGGGGAAGTTGGGAACGGCTAATCGGTGTCGTTAGACGTGTTCTTGAATCTATGATGGCACAGTTTGCTTCGAAGGATTTAACCACGAAGTGCTGACAACATTCATGATGGAAGTAATGGCCATTGTGAACAACCGACCACTGGTTCCCGTGTCTACCGATCCAGATTCTCCTTTCGTGTTTTCTCCCAACATGCTATTAACCAGAAAACGGGGTCGCCTGTTGAACCTTTCTACGACGCGGACATCAAAGACATATACGGTATCCAGTGGAAAAGAGTTCAACTCCTCGCAGAAGAGTTCTGGCGCAGATGGCGCCGAGTACGTCCACTCACTCAAGTTCGACGGAAGTGGATGCAGACAAACAAGAAGTGAAGGACGGGGACGTTATAATCCTCAAGGAAAAGGATTCTGTCCGCAATGACTGGCCTGTCGGAGTCATCACTCAAGTCTTGCCCGGCTCAGACGGCAGGATTCGCAAAGCCGTCATCCGCGTTGCCAAGGAAGGGAAGATTGTGTCATTCACACGACCTATTAGTGAATTGGTCGTGTTGCTTCCCTGTGGTGTTAAATGAATATGTGCCGTGTTCATTTGTGATATGTTCCAACGGATCAGTGATGCCATTTTTTGATTGCTTGTTTTTCTAATATATTTGTGTTTGTGTGTGACGTCTCTAAAGACGTCAGGCGGGGAGTGTGCCGCACACTGTGCCGGTTGACTAGTCATGCTTGAGCATTGTTGTTGCTTCCCTGTGGCTCCGCCTACCGTGAGCCATGACTACGTTTGTTGAAAACGGCGGTGAGCCATGACCACGCTTGTTGAGAAGAAAAATGTCGCCTTGCTTTTGTGCTTTTTTGCCCGCTGCGATGAAAATGCGTTTTATGCCAGACTGTGGCCAACAACAGTGTGAGTGTGCATTTTGTTTATCGTTCAACACCAGAATTTTGTACTGTGACTTTATGTCGACATGAAACAGTTCGATGCTCTCGTTTTACCGACGAACTTCGACAATTGTGTTACAACAACAACCTATAGGAAAGAACTTGCAACTTTGATGTGTAGACAAATGTAAGCTCTGCGGTCTATTCTAGTGACTCTAATTTGTTATTGAACCGTTACTCTGATCAGTATCTTGTACATGTATAACGATCACCGTAATATCTGTGTCAACTTACTATAACATTTTATTTTTGTTTTTGTTACAGCGATTACCACACAACTCATACCCAACGTCAAGAATAAAGAACTCTAAGCCTCAGCATGGTTGTAGACGTTAAGTTCATTGGCGGTTGGGGGTTAGCTGTATGCTATCCGGTCCACACCGGAGAGGCAGAACAAGTAACTTACAAGTAACGTGTGTCGATGTGTGTCAACGATCGCGTAACGTGCCTACAACTTATGCCAGCATATGCGGAACGTGTGCGTCATACGCTGGATACGTCGAAAAATTTTCAACATGCTGAAAATTTGTCGACGTACTTGCGTACTACGATGTATGCCAGCGTGCTTCAGCGTGCTCTTAACGTATACAAAACTTACCCATACGTATTCGACGTGTGCCAGCGTATTCAGCAAATTTTCATTACGTCGGCATACGCTGGCTAAAACGTCAAGGTGTGACAGCGGCTTGACACTTCGATGTCTAGTGTCTATGATTTGAATCGTCGAGCCGCAGCCTTTTAATAGGCTACGCCACGTGATTGTCGGCGATATGCTGCCACGCTATGCATAAGTTAGACTATCGTTGGGCATAGGTTGTGAACGCCGACAAGCACGCGCTAAGCATTCGTTGGGTATACCCCTAAGTTATCTATAAGTTATCGAAACGTTCTGTGTATGTTACTAATACGTTATGCATACGTCCAACTCGTTATGAATACGTCCAATACTGGAAAAACACATCAATAGTTCAGCGTACGCCAGCGTTTTACATACA
>CM068961.1:34673989-34684888 GCA_035128595.1 Eptatretus atami | reverse complement strand
TTTATTCCAGACACCACTCAAATATAAATAACTGTGTTAGCATTGGCTAAACGTTTTGTACTTGAAGACGTGAAGAAATAAAATATTTTTTATCAATGTGTATGATCGAAGCCTCAGCCAAGGAATTGGGAAACGCCTTTTTGCTTGCTGTGATGAAGAACACACTTGCTTTCATTAAGTCTCAACAAAGTATGCCGACAGCAAGTAAAAGACAAAACGTAAACATATACACACACAATGGTTTCTCTTCTTGTTTCAATTGATTCGCAAGTTGAAAAGGTCACAGTCGATACGAAGAACTGTAGGCCGTGTCATAATAGCAAATTCCAGGCCGAGAGCATGAATCGAGGCTGTTGGGACAAGAGTAATGAATCCATGGTTGTTCACACAACTTCATCTGTGCCATTGGGATATCGGGAGTAGTGCAACACACATGCCTGTAGCATAGAAAGATGAGCAGATAGAGTTCTGCACACTCGGCTCTTTGTAAAGAGGGGACAGACAGTACTATTGTACTGGTTGGAGTGAAGAGTCGCACTCCAGCTGTGCCAGCTTGGATATGTAGCCATTAATTCATATACTGTATATGGATGCCCACAGCCGACCACAACAGCCTGGGTGTATTATGAGGACTCTCATGCTCTGTAGTATGGAGAAACAAGTTTTCATTTTATTTTAAATGCAATGCAGATTGTTTGGATTGGAGGATTAAATGCTAGAAATATAGATTTGAGTTTTCTACAACAAAACAACATCGATCAAACCTTCAAGCACTGTGAAGGTAGAAAGCTTCCAGGGTTCATACGAAGGCGCGATGAAGGGGAAACAGCTCTACGGGAATGCATGCATGCACCAGAGCATGGCAAGAGTAGTTGCAGGTGAAAAGAGGGACATGGTCTTAGTGCATGTAGCACAGCAGGTAGAAAAGGGTTTATCGAATGTAGTCAGGGAGCGCAAGGCTGATTCTGGAGTTCAAAAACCCATTAATAAACAGATGGAACACAAGAATTTATGTCTTCGTTTATTTGAAGACATGTCAATGATCTAATTATTTTTCAGATTTGCAACGCTGTGTATGCGAAGACAAGTTTTCCAAAGATATTTCAGGTTCTTGCTTCAGTTTATAGGTGGGCTGAGAGCACTGGATGCACACCAGATGGATGTAAAAAGCCATCGTTGATCTGCCTGTTTTGTGTATCACAGTTAAGATACCTAATAAATTTATATTTTTAATAAATTATTTATTAGCTATTACTGAAACTGAATACGAGTAGTTAAAATACATTGTTCACTACACTGTGATCACATTTCCATTACGTACGTCACAACATAAACATTCATTATTGTTTTGCTTTCGCCTTGATGTAATACATAACAACTGATATCCGAGTTTGTTCATATTTAAATAAATTATTTCACCGTTTAATTTTTTACAGGAGCTTATTTTTAGTTATTCGGGTAATATAAATTATTTTGTTAACAAAAATAAAACTGATCTTTCCTTTTTCAGGAACTGAAGTAGGAGTTTTTTTTTTTTTGGACTAATCAGCCAAGATGGAGACGCAAGTCTGTCTCGGAAAGCCACAAGCTCAGTGCTGAACTGATTATATAATGGACGTATCATCTTCAACACTTCAGAAGGTCACTTCAATTGAATCTTTGAGTTTTGCCATGCAGAGGAGATAGGATATTATTGCTGAAAGACTGGAACAAGACTTTCATGCAGACATTTTGGATGAGAAAACGTTATCGTGGCATGGCAAATTCTGGCGCACGTACACACTGAAGAAGAGCGGTGAACTTGATTTGAAGAAAAGACTCCTGGGAGGATCTACGGGTACTCAAGAGCCAAGATACCATAAAGAAAATTACATTGGGCAACCTGAATATTCAACTTCATTGCAAAGATCAGTGTTTAGTTACACTAGAACCACTCACTCCCTTCGGGAGCACAACACGTACTGTGCGCAAAATTTGGTGGAGATCGGGCCAGCCTTGTTTTTTTTTTCCTCTGATTTTCAGATGTACATTCACACATACACACATACAGATAATTACCTTATTTAATATAGTAGGATGACTCAGTACATTATTTGTGAACAACCTTTTACTAAGCATGAGAAGGGAAGCTAAGCAACAACCCAAAATCGTGGTTCCACGTTGGGAAGAAAAGCTCAGGAACTTGATGACAGAGACATGATTGATAAACTACAAAGTTATCCAAGTGCATCAGTTAACCTTATGGCGAATAATGTGATGTACTGTACTGCAGGATTTGGATGAATGCCTTCATGAATGAAAAAATCCAAGTCACAGGGGAGGCCGAGTGACCACAAGGAAAGAAATAAAGCATTTGCGGCTCTCACAGATGATTCCAGAATATTTTCCTTTGGAAAAGCAAAGCTGTGGTGTACCTGTGTGCTGCTATACATGATAGGTACAAGAAGCTACTGGAGAAGAAGCAGCACACAGACAAACAGATCAGCACAGCTAAAAAGAGACTGTAGTCACATTTTTGGGACCGAATAACTTTCTGGTCAGAAGGAGGAAGTGACTGTATTTTCTTCTGGCATAAACATAGGGGGCTTTGTTGAAGAATTAAATCACCAATGCTTTTAATTCTTTAAAAAAATTGAAGAATTAAAAGCATTGATGATTTATACTGATTAAAAATGTAGACAGGTCTTCAAGGAAAGCTGCCAAAATCCTTCCTAAGGAAGCAAAAGCTCACAAACTTGTTCAACTTGAAAATAGCCGTGAAACTAATTGTTGTATCAATGCGTCAGACGCCGATGCAGCAGATATGATTCCATCGAGAATGTTTAACTTTGCATCTGCTTTACTTTCTGAAAAAAAATCTTCAAGAAGGTCCAGGTGTATGATACTGCCGTGAGGCTGAGCATGGACAAAAAGCATTCATTCTATCTCGATACATGATGCATCATGCCATATGTAGAATTACAACCCCAGTTGCTCTTGGTAGTGGATCTTATCCCAGAACAGACTACTCAGGAAGCTAATGAGAATGCAACTAGACAGCTGCACCACAATACACTTCCCAGGCAAAAAATATGACCACGATGGCAGTAGAAGGAGAAAGGCAACAGCGTAGTGTTGGAAAAGTACAGAAAGACTACAAAGTTCAAACAACAGTCAAGATGACTGAATTTAAGGAGTTTGTTGATGTCAACCGAAAAAAAATTAAGCTACAGAACTTACTCTGTGTTTCTTGGGAAATGCTTGATGGAGAGAAACTGTTGAATGGTACTCATCTATATCTTGCTGGAGGTATTTGTGATGAAAATAATAGAATATGTGTTCCATCGTCTGACTGAGTGTTCACTCGAGAGCTAAGATCAAATCACGAGGAATGTGAGACTGATTGTCCTTGATGCTGTGTGCATAATGTTCAACACCTGGGTGTTCAACATGTTGTGGTGTACAGCAGTAACACTGACATAAGTGTCTTGATACTACATTATGCATGTACTTTGTTGGACGGTATTGGAATCTAGATAAGCAGGTGTACTGATCCGGTTCATGAACTAGCAAAGTTGCTTGGATCCCAAGACTGTACTCTGCAGCCTTTTCTCTATTAATTCACAGGGAAAGATGGCTCAAACTACATCTCTGGCATAAGCAAAGCAAAGGCATTGAAGTGTCATAATGTGGTGAAGTGTCATCCTCCAGCAGTGTGTGGAGAGAACGATCAGTATGAGGTTAGAGATGACCTCATCAACACAGCCAGAAACTACCTCATGGCTTTATATGGAGGTCAAGATTTTTCCTCTCTGGCAGCTCTGCGAGCTCATCTGTTCAGTGGAAATTCAAAGGATCTGCAGTGCCTTCCTCAAACTGAGAATACTTTCAAGCATCATTTTTTCCGGTCTATTTTTGTGACACTAGTACAAACTATAAGGGCACTTGGTAGAGCGCATACCTCCACCACGTAATGCCTGATTCACGAGAACATATCAGGCCCAATACATTTTTGAAATATCATGCGACACAGTACTATATCGTTTTTGGCCCAACATCTCAATGGTGAAGAATCACTTCAAAATTAAATAATTCTCGTATCCAGATCCGGATTCGGATCTTCACCAAAATCGAATCAATTGGTCCTTGTGACACACCCAACATATCCACTAAGTTTCGTCCAAATCCGTCCAAACAAACATCCAAACAAACAGACAGAATTACTGACAATAAGGGTCACCTATTTCGGCGACCCAATTACTGACAATAAGGGTCACCTATTTCGGCGACCCAATTACTGACAATAAGGGTCACCTATTTCGGGGACCCAACAGACAGAAAGGGGTGAAAATATAACCTCCTTCACCTTTGGAGGCAGAGGTAATAAATTTATCTCAGTGATGTGTTTGTGACCAATTTTCATTTGATGTCTGGTGGGATGTGATTATACTGTATTTATAAACAAAGACCGATGGAGCCGCATGCCAAAGGGAGCACAAACTCGGTAAATAGATCGTGCCGAGCTCAGAAAAGGTATTAGTTATACACTGCCTCTCATTCCCCTCCCCAAAAAAAATTCTGCTGAGCTCCGAGCCTCCGATCGCACATATATGTGTCTCGTGGAGTAAAAGGAGGTAAATTACAGAGAAAAGCAAGTCGAGCTATAGTATCCTTCATTACATCATGGATTATACGTCCTTGAATTCAGTCGGCATGCATGATGTGTTGCGTACGTATGGAATTGTTATCGCAGCTGCTCAGTTCATACCCATTGAACTTATTCCATTTTGTTATTTTTTTTTAGTCTATGTGGTTTATGACTCATAATGGAACTAAAATAAACACACACACACACACACACACACACACACACGTAATGGTTTGAGCTTTGAGTGGAACATTCTTACCATAATATAACGTAGAGACTGAGCGTCACTGCATAGCTTGCTGCCACGCTCTGCAGATGCACACTTCACATTGTTATCAGTAGCATGGCAAAGATTTTTTTGAGGGTGATCTTATTTGCTTATAATAATTTTGAAGGTGCATTGAATAAAAGGAGTGCTGTATGTCAAACTTGTTGCGTAAAAATTTCAGATGGTACATCCACAACATCAAATTTCATTCATCACCTAAAAACTCACCCACAGAAGTCAGTTTTCTTTTCATTGGAGAAGATTTTTAAAGGTTTTTGGGTAAATGCAATATGGCTGCCAAACCATGTGACCCATGACATCAGAGGTAGAGAACTTTTTCTTCCTCATTGATAGGCAGTCATACCTGTAAAGTTTCTTCTCGGTGTGTTCAACCATTTGGGAGAAGATTTTTGAAGGTTTATTTGTTTATTTATTTATTTTTAAATATGACTGCTGGACCACGTGACTGATGACGTCATAATTTTTTTTTTCTTTTGACCAATTGATCCCGAGATGACCATCGAAAATGATTTATACCAATCAGATGTAGCATTCTACATTTGCAATTATGATGCCACAACAAAAGCACCTATGATATCATTTTTAAAATTACACTTATTCACCTTGAGGAGTGCTTCACACGTGCCAAGTTTCAATTATTTTCACTAGAAGCACCCGCTCCCAACGGGAGCCGTCAAGGGGGTCATGTTATTCTACTTATGCCTATTTTACTCCAAGAGGTCCCAGGATTACACACCCAAAAAATGGTTGCAATCGGTTCAGCCGTTTTTGTGGTACCTGGGAATAGACAGACAGATAGACGGTGAATTATGGTGAGATGTAGCGGTTTTGGAGATACAGAGGTCCAACATTTCTCCTTTTGTCCAACATGGTTGCCACACCACATGACCTACGATGTCATAGTTATCATTAAAACATTATACATGAGTAGTCGCACCTATGGTGAAAATTTCATGTCAATCCGCCAAGTGGTTCCAGAGAAAAGGGAATAACAAAATGCAGACATGCAGACAGGCACGTACGCATGTGCAGGACCGATCGCTCAAGCCTGCTTTTCGCTTTGCGAGCGGAGGCTAATAATCTTGTGCTCGCACAACGAGATAAGTTTTATGTTAATCCATTTCTTGAACATCTTATTTCATCATCCCAGATCTGTCCATCTGGTTTCTCAGATCATAACGCAATCCTTCTAACTGTTTCCACCTCGCACCCTTTTCAAGAAGAATGCTTACCCAAAATTCAACAACATTCTTGATGATGCCACCTTGAAACAGGTCTTTGGAGATTTATGGTGTGTCTTAGTTTCCTCAAAAGGGGATTTTTGCAATTTAAGGCAATGGTGGGAAAATGCAAAAACACATCTTACTCTTTTGTCAGCAGTACCGCAAATACATATAGTGCTCAAAATGAGCATGTAAGTATAACTCTTCTTGAGAACAAAATCCTGCATCGACAACAACATCTTCACGGGACAAATAATACAGCCCATCTAAGAGTACAACAACAAATCCATGGAAAAACTTCTCTACTTGATTCTAAATCTGAAAAGTGATCACAGAGCGCACTTATGTGGTTAAAAATGAAATTTATACACAACCTTGATTCCCCAACTCAATTTTCCTTTAGTCTTCGCAAGGAAACAGTGTCTCTGCGGATAACGCGTTTGCTTCATAATGGGAAACTTCTCGATGAGGATACTTCAATTAGGCACACTTCCTCGGAATCATTTTAACCAACTGGTTACACGCCATAACATTAATCTTGATGATGCTGTGTCTGAACTTGTTTCCTCACTCCCAATCTTGGAGGAAGAACCGAAACAACAATTAGAATACCCCCCTTTACCTGTGTTAACTTACTGCTCCCTTCATTACCCTGGAACATGCCAAGACCCCTGGACTTGATGGATTGACAAGTTGATTTTTTTGATCCTTCTGGGACTTTCTTGGACACCACCTATTACAGGTCTTGAATGAACTCCCTAATTCAGTTAACTCCCTAATTCCAAAAAAAAGGAGACTCAATTGATTAAAAACTGGCGTCCCATCTCTGACGTATGCACAGATTACAAAATTTTAGCCAAAGCTTTATCTTGTCGTTTAAAACCTGTTATGAACTCTCTAGTAGGAGAACATCAATCCTTTTGTATACCTGGATGCACTATTTTTGATAAAAAAAATTTTTATGTGACACTTCGGTTTTGTCATAATTTTAATAGAATGTTGGCCTGATTTTTATTGACCAAGGAAAAGCCTTTGAGTGTATCGATCACACCTATCTTTTTATAATCTTAGAAGGCTTTGACCTTGGTTCTATTTTCCACTCATATATTAAACTTTTAGACTGTAATATATCTAATATCCTCAAAGTCAACCAAGCACTATATTCTCCCATTGCCATACAACAAGATGTGTGACAGGGTTGCCCTCTGTCTGGACTTTACTCTCTCGCCATTGAACCTTTTCGACTCCAATTGCGTGCTCACTTCTCCGGTTTTACTGGATCTATCCTCGCTGCACCACTTAAAATCTCTGCTTATGCGGATGATATCTGTATTTTTCTGAATCACAATGCTGACGTTAGTGCAATAACTCAGGCATAGAAGACATATTGTCAGGCTTGTTCTGGCCAGGTCAACTGGGAAAAGAGTGAAGCCCTTTGGGCAGGGGCTGGAGCCTATCCACAAATAATCCTACCAGGAGGATTGAGCTGGCACCAAAATGGGGTTAAACACCTTGGAGTTTTTCTGGGCGATCACACCTTTGAGCTGCAGAACTGGGCAGTACTACTAGACCAGGTGACGCAAAAACTATCTCGCTGGAAAGGACTCCTTTGTCAACTCTCCTACCATGGAAGAACCGTTATTTTCAATATCCTGATTGCCTCCATGCTATGGCATAAGATGATGTGCTTACAACCTCCTGACAACCTCTTAACCATGCTCCAGAAGAACATAATTAACTTCTTCCAGAATGGAAAACATTGGCTGCAGCCTGCCTTGACTTACCTGCCGCTCACTGAAGGTGGACATGGTCTCCTTGATATTCGTAGCCGGATTATGTGTTTCTGGCTTAATTTCATCTCCCAACTCCTGTACGGTAATGAGGTCTCATTATGGAAATCCCTGGCGCACTGCCTGTTACAGATTGCAGGCAGACTTGGATATTGCTGAGAAATCTTTGTGATGAAACTTCAACATATTTATTTATCCCCGCAACCTTCCTTCTACCAAGGGGTGATTTACGCATGGCGAGCATTCATTCTCCTTCTCCAGTGAAATGGCGACTTACAACATGGGAATGTTCCTCGATGAGCCTTTATTTTACATCCCCTTCCTGAGAAACAGCTTGAATGAAAGAGCACTCATTCAACGCTTCTGGTCTATTATGGGTAAAAGACCTCAAGACTGTGACTGTGAATCAATGGCCCAGCGCTGCGGCACTGAAGGAAAGAACCGGAGTAAGATCTTGAAGAACTATCTCACAGTTTCTTCAAGGAATACTCTCTATCTACTGCAGCACTTGACAGAGTATTGAATCTTCACCAAATGAAACTACGGAGACCATCCATCCATCCATTAGGACCATACTCTGTTCAGAGCGTCAGTGCTGCCAAAGCAGTCTCCTGGGCTATTGGGTGCAATCCTGGATGGATCACCACTCCAACACAGGATACCTGAATAGCTCAATCATCCAGGCAAGCCGGTACTCATTTTGCCGACCTCGGAAGGATGACAGGCTGAGTGAACCCTACCTGGTATTAATTCAACGGGACAGTGGGATTTGAACTCAGGACCCTAGAATCACCAAGCCCACCACCCAAACCATTAAGCTAACACAAGGCACACACTGAGACCATAATAGGCCTTTTTTCCCAAACTCCTTATGTATTACCCAACAAAGGATCTCTTACCTACTCTGGACAAATCTGTAAACCCTCCATTATCTCTCACCTCCTTTTCAAAGAAGAATTGGTACAACGCTTGCATCAAAGTTTGACATGCAATAATACTACATGAGTACCCGAGGTTTCGATGGCAGGAGATTTTATTTCCAATGTCACCCACCCAACCCAAATGGTAAGGCTTTTATTCCTTTTCTACCCCAAAATATGTTGGAGCTATCCAATGGAAATTAATTCACTGGGCTCGACCCTGTAATGTTTCACTGAACCGCTTCTCTGCCTCAAACTCTAATCTTTGCCCTTTCTGTGCATACATTGAAATGTCACCTCATATACATATACGTGTATATATATATATATATATATATATATATATATATATATTATGTATATATGTGTTTATATACCTCGAATGTGGCCCTGCAAACTCTCTTACATCTCTCCAAGGAATTTTAAACAAACTTGACTCTGTTTAATCAAATATTTTTTATCTTACTGACCCCCCTTCAAGAAAGTGGTTTTAGCAAATGTTATAATTGGTCAAGCTAAGTTTGTAATCTACAAGTCCAGGAAGGCAAAAATGGAAAACGTTGCTGTTACCTCTCATAATGTATTATTCACTATTAAGGCTCTCGTTCGCACCAGATTAAAACTTGAACATTGTTTTACAAAATGAACATCAATTTACCACTTTTTCAGGAAAAATGGGCACTCAAAGATGCCGTCTGTAAACTTGTTGACAACTCTTTAATGATATCTCTTTAATTGCTTCCATGAATTATTGATCGTATTTTCCTTTTCCCTGTACTTATTGACCTTTATAATAAAAGCCAAAAACACTCAGTTAATGTCTGTCTGTCTGTCTGTCTGTCTGTCTGTCTGTCTGTCTGTCTGTCTGTCTTCTCTCTCTCTCTCTCTCTCTCTCTCTCTCTCCTCCCCCCTCCCTCCCCCAAAACCTTACCCACTTGTAACCTGACTCTCCATTTGTCAATCTTCCACCATGATTTTCAGTTCTTCAGTGGTTTGAAACTAAAACAGTGACATCCATGAATATAGGTGGCTTCATCATTCTCCGTCGACATTTATGCCTTAACCTAATGTAGCTGATGGAAAACCACTACGCATACGGTGAACATTTTCGGAGAGTTTGTGTTATCCTGACAACACTTTTTGTATCTTGATCTTACCATTACTTAGGTTCGATTTCAGTTGGACCTCATTGCAAACTTCGATCAAAATGTTGATATTTAGATGATGTAGAGCTTGTATGATGGTATTTGTTTCCACACTGTTGAAGGTTTATCATAATCAATAAATATGTGTGTTGCGTGTATATTATATATTATATATGTTTATATACTGTATATATGTATATATATATATATGTATTACTGAACCGCTTCTTTGCCTCAAACTCTAATCTTTGCCCTTTCTGTGCATCCAGATACGTCCAGAGAGAGTGTGTGTGTGTGTGTGTATATATATATATATATATATATATATATATATATATATATATATATATATATATATATATATATATTGTTACAGTTCTAGGAACCGTATGCATACAAACATACAGTTGTCCTGAAGTCAGTTATTCCATTAAGTATATGTGTAGATAGATCCCTACCTTGTGTGTAGTGGGAAGACACTGGTGCGTTGCGATGTTTTTTTAGTTAGATTAATAAATCATTATATCCCCTCCATTACGATCCACGGTACCATAGCGCTTGCAGCCCTCGGTTCACTGGCCACAGCGCACCATTGTCCATCTGCTGTCTCCGGAGGCTCGTTTCTCGAGGCAAAATCTTCGCGTTCGCTGTTCCAGTTTCTCGGCTTCCCCAAACGTCCAATTCCTTCTTGATGGGTCCAGACACGCGTGGAGTGGGCGGGCTTTCCCGGCCTGGCCAAAACCCCGCCCAGAAAGGGCGGACCCCATGAAGGCCCTGTCCAATCAGGACGGATGATGACGTCGGCTTCACCAAGGCCCCTCCCCGACCTTGGGGATCTATAAATTACGACACCATCCTCAGAGTAGAGTGAGGGAGGAAGAGGTTCGCTGGTTGGATTTGAAAGT
>CM068961.1:34653694-34673338 GCA_035128595.1 Eptatretus atami | reverse complement strand
GCATCCGATCCGGAGTTGGTAGTTGGTACTCTACCGTAGTTGGTAGAGTGACCCGGTTCGGGCAATGCGTACTGAGGGCGTGGTTCCCCGGTAGTCGAAACCGCGTGGATAATTAGGTAAACTGATTATACCTGGCAGGAAGACCCTACGCTACACGGTTGAGGTATTGGCGTCCACAGTCGGTTAAGTGACCCGCCGCTTCACGGAATTGTCCGTGGGCGATGGCCTACAATTCTGGGAGTCTGGTGGGAGAGGACGTAACTTCACCCACCTAGTGGTCATTCTCGCCACTGGACCCTGGCCCGCAACAATATATATATATATATATATATATATATTAATTATATAAATATACATATATATATATATATATACACTAGCAAATACCACCCATCACTTCGCTCATGATAATACTAAAGGAGGAGGAGAAAAAAGAGGGGGGGAGAGGAGAGATGGGTGGGGAGAGGCGCAGGGAGATGAAAACGTGGAGGGGAAAGGAGAAAGGAAGGAGTGGAAGCGAGGAGGGGTGGGGGAGGAAGACAGTGTGAGTGAGAAGAAGGGAAAGCAGACATGTGATGGAGCGTTAATTACGATTCATACCATCTCATCAAATGGTTCTGCATAGAATGACAGTGAAGATGGAAACAAAATCATGTCTGAAATCCATTTCTACCGGCATACAATAAACATGGCCTGGAGACAAACTCTCGTCTGGAGACAAACTCCTCTCCGGACACATTCGGAGATAAATACCGTCCAGACACGTATGGAGATGAACACTGCCTGGACACATCCAGAGACAAACACCGCCCGGACATAGCCACCGTCCAGGCATGTACGGAGATAACCACCATCCGAATACGTCCAGAGAGAGAGAGAGAGGAGAGAGAGAGAGAGAGAGAGAGAGAGGAGAGAGAGAGAGAGAGAGAGAGAGAGAGAGAGAGAGAGAGGAGAGAGGGAGAGAGAGAGAAAACCGAGAGAGAGAGAGAGAGAGACAGGGAGAGGGGGGAGAGAAGAGAGAAAGAGAGGTGTGGGAGGAGGGTGCTGCATTGTATTTGGAGGGAGTAGAGCGAGAATGGGACAAAGAGAGAGAGAGGGGTCAGTGTGGAGAGCTAGCAGACAGAATATATTATGCTTTATGAACAACCTGTGGGGGTAGATGGAGGAATTTCAGAGGAAAGTTAGGATTGTATAGACGTATAGGTCCGTGGTCGTGTAGGAGACATATTGATGTAAACTAAGTAAGGAAACTGTGAGCTTAAGTGTTACTTGTCACCACACGGGGGTTGGTGCTGTGTTAGTTACCTCGGGATTAAGGACAATTTCCCCAAGTATGTAATTGCCCCCTTTGACCTTCTCCTATGTTTTTGCATTTACAAGCCAGCAATGAAAGAATTACGCTTTTATAACAACAGCAACCATAATAACATGCTGCATGTCCAAGCAGGCGAGAATCCCCGCCTTCCCGGTTTTCATGCCAACAAGCCACGCCTGGAGGTGGATGATTGATGGGTGTGACGTCAGAAGCGAGGAAGAAGAGCAGTTGGTTTTTGTTGGGTTGAGTTGGGTGTGAGGGACGCGGTCGAGAGACGACGGAGCTAAGAGATGGTGTGTAAGAACTGGGCATTACGGCTGGCTTTCCTTCGATGCATGAAGAAGATGGCATGATTCTTGCATTTGTGCTAAGGTGAATTGGCTTGCATGGTGGAGCAAGACGCTGGCCATTGACTCTTGGTTGGGTCATGAGAGACGGACCTCGAAGCCTCATGTATAATACTGAAGGGAGTGGCGCCATTCTGCAGAGAGCAGCGGGGTCGACAAGCATGACCGACGAGGAGGCTGTACGATAGTTCCTGAGCCCTGGTGTTGAATACCACCTCCCAAATTACCTCATGTATGTTTCCCACCCAGAGAGCAGCTTGGCACCATTTTGGGCGCATCTTCCCACGCTGGATGAAGCGCCTCAATCCCAAAGTTCAACAAACACCATCTCTGGACAAAGCTAAGTGCCAGAATAAAGGGAGAGCTTTCTTTTCTTTCATTTCCCCCTTGTCTGTATTAAAGTCAGTGTGTAGAGGCACCTCGACTTTAGGCTTTAATTTATCTCACGTTTTATTATTAAATTTTGACTTCTTACCCTTGTAAATATTTATTCTATTTTTCTTAAATCTCTGTATATATTTTATGTTGCTGGTGTCCATGTATCTGTCGTGGGCTCGAGTATAATCCCTTTGTGCTGTGCTTCTATCGTGTACGTGAACGTGCCACCCCTGCTCCTCCCGCACGCACCATAATATCTGAGGATCACGTGTTCGCCCCAAAGGAAAACCACTCTGCAATCCGGCCTGGTCAGTGTTAACCGCCCGTCCACGACAATTGGGTCGGGGGGGGAAAACCTAATCGGCCAGACCCACAACAATATATATACAAGTGCTTGACCAATATCAGCTTTTTTCGGGAATCGGCTGATTGGAATCAGTGTGATTACTGACTACAGTACATACTGTAAACAACTCAAAAACCTTGAGGAGCTTAATTTCAATGAACCAAATTTTTTTAAAACAATGTTGCATTGTAGTCGTTTAAAAAAGATGTGCTGCGAAATCGTCACGTGACAGGTGGAAAAAATTGGGTTCTGGAATTTAGAAAACGCGTTAATATGGCAAATGGCTCGGAAATTTGGTGTTATCAAATGTAACTCACAAAGAGAAACCATGTAACGACTGTAAAGCACACCGAGTCAAATAAAATAAAAGTTGTTCATTTGAGTAATTCTTTGTCATCCTTCTGGCTTATTAACCAATCCCTGTGAGATACAACAAAGTTAACTAGCATTTGTTGAAGACAAAGTCTTCGATATCCCCCGCCATAGTAAATGAGGATTAACAAACTTATATTCCCTAAGCGTAGTGCAATATGTATGTGAAGTTTCCCCTTGATCTGACCAGCCGTTCTGGAGAAGAAGATGTTTGAAGGTTTTAGGTAAATTCAATATGGCCACAACCATGTGACCTATCAATTAGAAATTAACAAATCTGAAGGATGTCTTGGGAAGTGTATGTGAAATTTTGCCTCAATCTGCCAGCCGTTCTTGAGAAGAAGATTTTTAAATTTATTAATTTTCAATCCAAGATGGCTAGAACCATGTAACCTTGACATCAAAATTTATTCTGCTCCAATCCTCCAGTGGAATACGTGTGTGAAGTTTCGTGTTAATCGGATGAGGTGTGTTTTTCTATCCAAGATGGCCGCCAAACCATGTGACTTGTGACGTCTAATTTTACTATGTATGCAGACATGAGGAAGATGATAGTTGCAAATTTCGCTTCGTTAGGTTATGTGATTCCAGAGAAAACATTATTTAATATTTTTCCTTGAATCCAACATGGCTGCCAACCATGTGACCTATCAATTAGAAAATATCAAAAGGCACCATTCACCACTTGCTTGATATGTGTACCACATTTCGTAAATATATCTGAAGGGGATTTGTAGTTAAGCTCCGGAAACGAAATGTGACGGACGGACGGACGGACGGAACCTATTTCTACAGTATATCCCCCGCCAACTTCGTTGGTTGGCGGGGGATAATTACAAATTTAGAATTGAATGAAACCTTGTAGCAACTGCCAACTGCACATCCTGATTGGGACACGAACTGTACTGCTATCAACTGTAGGGTGCAGGCAATTGACTTAACCACTTAAGAAAGTACTCCAATTTAATGGTTGATAAGGAACAGCTGGCTTGGCAGCTGATAAGGAACAACCATCATATTAAACACACACCTCCCGGAGATTCCCGAAATGTCAAATATGTCCAAATTGGTTAAATGAACACTTTTTTTTTTAGCAGTCGGCACTGCTGATAAGTTCAAATCTGGAACTTAAATTTTGTAATTCGGCTTCGTTTAAGAGATTCTCAAGGTTATGGCATGAGCGGAAATGAAATAAAGCCACGAACGCTGCAGTCTCCAGACGTTTATAAGCATTGCAATATATCCAGCGATTCATCGGTATTTTGATAATATGAGTGAGGAAAGTGAAAAAAAAACTTTATAATTAATAAATTGTTGCAGCCTGTTCCAAGTCAAGGCATGGTTGAGCAGGCCAAAAAACATGGCGAAGACCCTAGCAAGGTAACCCAGGATGCACTTTAAGATCCCATCAAGAGCAAGGCGGCCGAGAATTCACCTGATGAAGGATATAATTAAATAAGGCCGTTAATTTTCTTCAGAAGGAGTGTTTTAATTAACACAAACACCCAATATTCACTCTTGCACTTCCTTGGAGTTCCCTTGGTATGCATGCAAAGTTTCAGGCTGCTAGGTTTCATGGCTTTGTAGTTATGGTGGAGATACACACAAACACACACACAAACACTGACACACTGACATTTATAAGGTATGCACACTCGCCTCTATGCTGCTTCGCCTGGGTTTGAATCTTGGCCCAGCTATAAACCATCAACCCAGTGTTTCACAGGCAGGGTGATTCATCAATCAATGTATGTGCCAACCCTCGGATTGACGTTACATTGGTTGTCCCATCTGGCAGCATTTGTTGGTGGATGTCAAAGATCTGATGGTGTCTTTCGTGAAGAGTACGGGTGCTATCACCGGCACCATGGCCAAATTCTAAATTCCTGCCATAACTATTGCTGGCAAGGCAATGGCAAACCACCAAGTATAATCCTTGCCAAGGAACTGCTTCGGCAGCACCAACACTCTTTAACAGAGTATGGTACATCAGAATCTGAATATATATATATATATATATATATATATATATATACATATATATATATATATATATATATATATAGATATACTGGTGTACACATATAAACACTGCCACAGCCTGCCTGGTGTGATGGTGAGAAACAGTTCTGCATAAGATCGAGGTCTCTGCAAAATGATACATTGGATTTTCAATTTATGAAGAGAGATCATTGATGTAGACCATTAAACAAGAGGAATGGTCCCAAAGTACTATATTCAGGGAAACCAGCCTCGAGAGGTAGAGCATAGGAGAAAATGCTATCCAAAGCATTCAGCTGCTTGTGAATAGCGAGGGAACCTGAGTGGGAAGTATGGTGGGGTGATGGGGAGAGGCGGAGTCACAGTTGGACTGATTGGAATGGGGGAAGAGGGGTGAGAGAAGCGAAGAATGCAAGCAACCGTGAGAGATAAAGAGGAAATGTGAAAGGGTCAGGGAAATCCAAAGTGCAGCCTTCCTCTCAGCCTTTGCCCATCGTTAAGGGAGATAGAATGAAGATTACACATAAATAACACATGAAATAAAGAATGAATAAAGAAAAATTGTCAAAAATTTTGACCAGCAGGACAAAGCAGTTATCATGGGAGAGCAAGTGGTTCTAGAGACAGAAAGAAGAATGCAGGAGGGAGAAGTAGATAGCAATCGAGTAAGAGAAGTCCGTGGGATCTGGAACCTGGAGCGAATACACTTCAATGAGCCATGGGGACATTTTGTCATTAATTGAGGCAGGTAAAAGGTAAAGCATTGGAGTGAGAAGGGAAGCAGAGTGAAGATAGGAAAGGTGAAAAGCAAGAGACAGAAGAAGAAAGTTATGGACAGGCAGCATGAGCAAACCAACCTCAACCTCCTGTATTACCTGAACAAGTTATTACCTGAAGTCGGACAATTGCCCGACTTTTTAATTTAGCCGGTGCATGGTGAAAGTGAAAGGTAATGAAGATTCGTTTTGCATTAACATATTGATACGAGCGATGCCAATTGATTATCATCTGCTGCTCATCGTTCAATTTTTTTTTTTTTCGTGGTGGGGGGGTGGTAACTCAGAAAATTATTGCTGTGACAAGGAAGGAAAAGCAGGATTTGAGAGAGAACAGAAGGGAAAGTGGGAAGAGCAGGAAGAGAAGGGAAACAAGTTTAGAAAGAGATTGGAATAAGGGAAAGTAGGGGAAAGGGCATGTATGTGCATATGGGGAGAGTGAAGAGGTTTGGGGATGGGGGCGGCGATATTTTCAAATGTAATAAATGGATGTCCCAAGAAAGTTTGGACTCAATGATATTCACATGTCAACAGGTGCAAATGCCTCTTCATGTTCTTATGAGCCCTATTTTGCCAAGCGAACCACTTTCTGTCCGGAATCAGAATCAAAGGATTGAAAGATAACTGGAGGCTTCCAGACAAAGGCCAAAGTCAAAGCAAATTGCCCTTCAAAGCCATGTCCTCTTCCTGATGTTTGTCTCTACTTGACTGCAGTCTCTTTTTTTACCTCCCTCAGATCTCACCACAGAAAAACCCAAACATGTGCAAACACATTAGCCAAAGGTCAACACGAGACACAGCCAAAAATCACAAACAGATCCATCTGGGAAAAGGGCCTTTGGTGACAAATTGTAAAGATTACTAGCAATCCACAACCATCTCTCATCATCAAGATATAGAGCTATGTCTGCAGGTTCAGCAGAATAGATCAAGCTGGAAGGAGTATAATGGAGGGAAAAGGAAAGGACGTGCAAGCTTGTGATATGAGAGGAAATAGCAAAACATTGTACTATGGATTCCTTTCCTTCCTTCCCATGCACCAATCAAGCCTTTATGGAATTGGCATTCAAACAAGCAGGTGGAATGAAATAGCAAAACACATTTTGGTAACATAATATAATTTGAGTGTGCACGAGAGATTTTGCGTTGGCATAAGGAAAGTGTCAATGAAACAGCGAATCAGGCACATAAAGCGCTGCATGGTGATGAGCCACAAACTGTGCCGCGCACTTACCAGCTAGGTCAGTGGTGTTCTGAAAACGTGATGTCACAAGCCCACTGCCTTCACCACTTGGTTCTGTGACAGAACAAACACATAAAGATATCTCAAGGGAACTGCACTGTTATATCAAAGTCCTTTTGTTTGTTTTAGGTAAGTATATATATATATATATATATATATATATATATATATATATATATATATATATATATGAGTGGTGCTGCCTTTTATCAGCAGCATGACAAATTTCGATCGCAAATAGATCTGAGAAATGGAATATATGGGTTATGCAATTATTGATGGGGGAGTTGATGGGGGTGGGGGGAGAACATGGTTTGTGAAGGAGTACAATCAAACGAACATAGATTACTGAGACTTGAGTTGTGGTTTGTTCAAATATTGGTCTGCACATATTTCTTATTCTCAAAATAACAAATAAAAGTTGTTGGACATCAGAAAATTAAATTTAAAAATAGGACCTCTGGACATGTAGCTTATCTGAGCCCTGGCCTAATGTTGTAACCCAAATTTGAGTAGCATTTCTGACTGGTGTCTGGAGAGGAAGTTTTGGAAGGAATTTATGTGCATTTTCCCAAACATTACCAATCTGCCATTTTGACAACCTTCTGGTCATGTGATCAGCATGACCTCCACATTTAACATCAGGACCTGACCAAATGTTGTAACCTAAATTTGGTAGCATTCTGACTGGTGGGTCTGGAGAGGAAGATTTTTGAAGGAATTTACGCGCTTTTCCCAAAACATTACCAAGTCGCCATTTTGACACACTTCTGGTCATGTGATCAGCATGACCTCCGAATTTAACATCAGGACCTGACCTAATGTTGTAACCCAAATTTGGTAGCATTCTGACTGGTGGTTCTGGAGAGGAAGATTTTTGAAGGAATTTACGTCGCTTTTCCCAAACATTACCAAGTCCCCATTTTGACACACTTCTGGTCATGTGATCAGCATGACCTCCGCAATTTAACATCAGGACCCTGGCCTAATGTTGTAACCCAAATTTGGTAGCATTCTGACTGGTGGTCTGGAGAGGAAGATTTTTGAAGGAATTTAACTGCTTTTCCAAAACATTACCAAGTCCATTTTGACACACTTCTGGTCATGTGATCAGCATGACCTCCGCAATTTAACATCAGGACCCTGACCTAATGTTGTAACCAATTTGGTAGCATTCTGACTGGTGGGTCTGGAGAGAAGATTTTGAAGGAATTTACGTGCTTTTCCCAAATATTACCAAGTCCCCATGTTGACACACTTCTGGTCATGTGATCAGCATGACCTCCCGCAATTTAACATCAGGACCCTGACCTAATGTTGTAACCAAATTTGGTAGCATTCTGACTGGTGGGTCTGGAGAGGAAGATTTTTGAAGGAATTTACTGCTTTTCCAAAACATTACCAAGTCGCCATTTGACACACTTCTGGTCATGTGATCAGCAATGACCCTCCGCAATTTAACATCAGGACCCTGGACCTAATGTTGTAACCCAAATTTGGTAGCATTCTGACTGGTGGTTCTGGAGAGGAAGATTTTTGAAGGAATTTACACGCTTTTCCCAAAACATTACCAAGTCCACCATGTTGACACACTTCTGGTCATGTGACAGCATGACCTCCGCAATTTAACATCAGGACCCTGGCCTAATGTTGTAACCAATTTGGTAGCATTCTGACTGGTGGTTCTGGAGAAGATTTTTGAAGAAATTTACTAAGTCCGCCATTTTGACCTACTTAAAATCACGTGACCAGAATGAGCTTTGCAATCCCTGTTACCAGTCAGGAGAGGGATGTTGCTGCCAAATGTCAGCCAGATCCATCCAGTGGTTTGGCCAGAGAAGTCGAAACAAGAGACGGACGGACGGACGGTGCGCAATGTCAATACCAAATTTGGAATTTAAATTCCAGAAAAGCTCAAAATATTTTCACCTTGATTCAATAATATGATATTAAACCAAATTTACGAGTACATAAAGGTACTTCCAGTACGTGAACAGAAGGCATTACGATAGCAAACATTAAAATTCTGTTTGCGAGCTCTGTGCCCCTTTCAGCCACCTCGATGGTGGAATGAAGCCGAAGCCTTTTGTCAAGTATAGTGGTTGGGACATCCTCAGCTGGTTCAAGTCGATGTATGGTGACAATGAAGTGAAGGAAGTGATCAAATAAAGATGACAGATTAGGCCATTTTCACACCTCAATAATCACTTAGCCCCCACTGATTACCCAGGGCTAAGTTTCCTTTCAAACCTCATTTTTGAAAGTGGGATAGCACCGCAATTTGGTGGCTAAGGTAGCCCTGCTTGGAAGCAGGATGAGCACTGCAATTGCGGTGCCATACCCAAAGATCAGATGAAAACTCTGAGGTGTGAAATGACAGTTTCCTTCGCCCTGTTGCCACACACTCAAGCAGAACGGCATTATTTACTCGGTGTCGACTATCATGCACTGACCAATCGCTAAGTAGCCCTCATATAATCTCATAAATATTAATTTAGGGTGGGCATTGTTACCCTAATGACAAGATCAGTGAACCTTGACGTCACACAATAGTGCGTAGTTGAGTATTCATTTTCTCGATTGATGGCATCAGCTGATGGCAGAGAAATAGGAAGGTGGTACGACTCATGCTGAAATTGCGGACCCAGTATTCCTTGGAAAACACCCTCTTCACGATGAACCTCCATCAATAGTTGCTCTTTGGAGTGGTCCAGACATTTCTCTCAATTGGCATTGTCGGCGAGCATGATGCCGTTGTCACAATCGTCATCATTAGGCACAAGAAGTACAATCTCTCGTCGCTTAAACTCTCCTCAAACTGGTAATGGCGTCTCCCTATAAATCTCTGGCTACGTTGTAGTGCATTTTTCTTCGATGTCTTTCCCTCACCTTTCACTGCAAATGTTGAAATACGACAAGACAAACATCAATCAATCAATGGAAGGCACCATGTTGGGATAGGTGATCCTTGACCTACGTGTGTTCAATTCATATTGCGCAAGTGCATTGTATGTTAAATAAATCATGCATATTCATGATATTAGAGTTAGCCAGGGTTGGTGTTCATGGGGTGTGAAAAGAAAACACGGGGTTAAGAAATGAGTTTTGAAACCGAGCCAAGAAAACTTTGGATTAACGCTTAGCACCAAGCCAAGAAAGTCTGGGGTTAAGGCTTGAGGTGTGAAAGGCCTTAAAAGGGATTTTTTCAGCCCATGACCTGACCCTGAATACTCCCAGCATGTATGCAAAATTTTGTGGAGATTGGCCCAACTGTGTTTTTTTTCTAAGATTTTCAGATGTGCACACACATACATAAAATAATTGCCTTATTCTATACTCGCAAAAGTACCTGTCCCCAGTGGTGGGAAAGTTTGAGTGAATCTATAAATTTAAATGATTTTATGCACTTTAAATGGTTAATTGTGTTGCACTCTTGGTTTTACTGAGACCAAACCTCTGAACTACTTATACCGCCCACTGCGAAATGGTGGTGCAACATTGGGAGGTGGAGGTTGGATTTGTTTTTTAAAAGAGTGTAGAATATTCTGCTTGAAAAATACAATTTGGCGCCAACGTTATCCATGCCTGTTCTCCCTATTTCAAAAGTAAATATTGAGGCTTTGCCTGCGTGCACAGCTTTTGAAACGCAGCGCAGGAAGTGGCCGCCGCAAACGGGAGACTGATGAATGCGTGGACAGACAACGGTTTGCATATATATATATATTATATATTAGTATATTATATATATATATATATCTTGTATATATTTTGGCCTGTCTGTTTGTCTGTCCTTTATGCAAGTGCAAACCATTTGACCCAGAGCTCCCAAGAAAACCATTTGACCTAGAGTTACCAGGAAAGGAATGCGTAGCACACAGGATCTGCAGCAAGACTGCATTTGACTGTATCTGCAGTTTGATTTGGCACAATTCCAGACTTTGGTGCATTTTCCCCGAAAATCGGTCCCGTCATTTTCTGCCACATCAGGTTCCATCATGTGCATCATGGTTGTTGCAGGAAGTTAATGTAGCGATGTTTTTTTGCAGTTTTCGAAAATCCCAACAAGTTAACCATGCCACCAAAAAAACTGGAAAGTTTGGGCAGATCTACATCAGCAGCAAGAAAGAAAAAAAAGAAGCCCAGAAGCAGGAAAGCTCACAAGAAAGACAATCACACCTTGAAGCTGACCATGAACGACATGCAACAGCCAGAGCAACAGCAACATTGCAACAAAGACAATCCACTCAGAAAAAGCCCTTTGTGTTAAACTTTATTGCATTTAAACTGGGTAATAATGTACTATATATATATGTATATATATATATATATATACATATATGTATATGATAGTATGATGCTTGGTTAAGGCCAGGTGTAAGGTAATCTCAGTAATTTGTTTAAATTGTGCAAGTTGTAAATAGAGTTTGATTGTTTCATCAACATTGTGGCATGAATGCCGTTTCATTAATATTTGGTTGAATGGCCTGTTTAAACCAAACACTCAGAATCTGAGCCGCAACCGGCTCTGTGAATCAAGGTGTGGTTGTCGCCTTTTTTGACATGGTCATATGGCTGCGCCATGTGAATGGTCACGACCCCCAAATGCATGGCAATTAAAATTAAAAATAGAGCGAAGTCGATGGCATGCCGTCGCAAATCTCCACACTTTCCACCTTAAGAAAAGTTGAGGGTTGGCAAAAAGTTCCACCAGGAATGACCCAATAATAAATTTTGAGTTTTAAAAATTTTCTGTTTTGACCCCTGTGACCCCGGGTCCCCACCCCCTGGAGCATGAACCAGGGGTCAAATCCAAAAATCGTTATATATTTCACGCATCCCTCAATGTTGATAGTATATACAAAGTTTTATTTTAAAAATGTTTTAAAACATGCCCATAATTGCATTTTTGGTAATTGACCTTTTGACCCTATGCCAGGGGGTGGAGCCAAAAATGAAACTGCTCTTAGTCCTTCTTGCCATGTGGTGATCATAACTACCAAGTTTGGTGAATTACTGCATAGCCATTTAGGAGGAGGGAGTGTGATATACATACATACGGACAGACAGACAGACAGACAGACAGAGAGCAGATTACAACATCCTCCTGTTTTTTTGTTTTCTTTTTTTAAGAATGAGGATAACAAACAGGTAAATACAATGTAATGTGGTTTCGGAAAAAAAAGAAAAAGAAAAAGAGGTCGCTTGGCTTTCTCATTGAACATAAACAAACTAAAGTAGAAAGAATCTCAAAATGCAAAGCCTGTCTGCATCTACTTTGTACTCGAACCAAACTAGACGAAAACGACGGTTAAAAAAGTTACACATTTTATTCATTCGTGTTCTAACAAATTCTCATAAAGGTTTGTTGAAGATTTGATGAAAAAACTCAAGTGCTCAAAAAGAGTTATGGCCTGGATGGACACACAGACACACAGACACACACAGATCCTGCTGTATGGGGGGACGGGCTGACAAATACATGTACCACACAATGAATAACACACAAGTTGAATATTTAAATGCAACTCTGTGATTTTAAGTTTGGAATTGTTGGGTCATTTCACAAGCATATTGTGTTAGTGTACTTTGATCCACAGGTTATCTTGGATCATGACAAGAACAATTGTATACGCAACATGTGTTTAATACAAATAAACAAAATGATTGTTTTTGTTTTTAAGAAAATAAAAAAACTATACAACATTCCTCATCCTCTCCATCATCCCAGACAGAGTCACCAAATAAACTTTTACTTAAAGTACTACTATGTTGAAGTGCTTCTGCAGTTCAAACTAAACAACAATGAATCTTTCCAAAGTGTATAAAAATAGACATGGAATTCCACAGCACTCAAGTCACAATATCAGAGACCATGGTAACGAATTTGAATCAAGACTTTATGTTTGTCCCAAACCAGTCATGCTTCTGCATCAATGACATCACCAACAAACCGTTACATATCATGCGTTTGGTCTCCTCCGTGAAATAACCAACTCAAGGGTGCTGGCAGGGGTAAACAATCGATATTTTAAAATTGCATCTCGCATTCTGCTCTTTACCCGAGACGTTGTAAAGAAACGGTATTCGGCTCACCTTCTCCAGACGAGTCAGTGGTGATGTCCTCATCGTCAAGCAATGTCAGGTCTCTCCGCCATCCTGCTATAAGGGTTTGGCCCAAATGATGATCTTGTTCAGCACAGGCTAGCTTAGTTGAATAAATGCCCTGCCACAAACAAAAGAAGCAAAGGGGGAGAGAAGGTACAATACTGTTAAGAACTAGATGGGATGGATTTTGTGTGAGTGATTTGATTTAACTTGGTATGTGGTATGGAGCCATATTCTTTGTAAAATTTCCTTCATGTGATTGTCATAGAAGAATGTAGCGTACTTTTGTGTTGTCCGTATTGTCTTTTGTCTCAATCGTACCATGTAGAAACCAAACGACAGGTAAATGTAGAATGCAGGGAACTACAGGCATTGCTCCTGCCAGGAACCCAGAAGGTTCTTCATGAAGTGCTAAGTGGAACTGGTTAGCAAGGACTCAGTGCTCAGCACACAATTAATCGTTCCAAAACCATGGATAAATGCCTCATTTACAAGAGCGAGATGTGGTTTTGTATGGGGGAATTGGGGGGAGGGAGGGGGAGAGTTACACTTCCAATGATCCTTAAGACACCGAGACAGCAGTGATTGTTTTGAAATTAGCTGAGTAAATATTTGACTTCTCAATATGGAATGCAGGTGCATGAAAGTTAAATCCCCCCCCTGCTAAAATTCCCCATGATGACAGATTCATAAAATGTGTGGGTAGAGGGAGGGGGTGTACCATCATGATCTTAAAGGTTCTCGCATCACTGCAATCTCAGATTAGCTGATTTTTCCGATAAAAGCCAAATAGAGAGGTCAAGAGTGTTGAAGCAAATATAGAGCTATGGAGAGCTGCAGTATGATGCAGTCTGACACAAAGCTACGGTGTAGTTCAGCAACACCAGAGTTGAATGAATGAGTTACCAATTTTCAGTCGGCACCTGGTTTAATAACCTGAAGCCACAGGTGTACATGGGAAAAACCGGGATGACACTCAGGCCTGTCTTGTTTCTCCAGATAGCGTTTCTTCTCGGTTGCAACTCGAGGGTGCACTGTGTCCCATTACCAGAAACAACAACACTGCTAAGTTTCATCAGGTTAACCACAACATGCCTCTTCCTTTCACTTCCGTCAATGCAATCCAACACATTGCAATTGAACAAGTACTGAATGCCAGCTTGGCCCAAGTGTGAAAGAGTTCATGTGTAAAGGAAGCTCCTAATTACATTTCATGTGCACTCGTCAATGTTTTCTGTGTTCTATGTTGATATTTCTCTGCATTGAGACTTAGAGAAATGATAACTGCTTAATGACTATTTAACGACGTGAAGGATTCGTAATTCAAATTATTTTATTAGATTTAAGGATTTTGATAATGTGCTTGCTTGTATAATCCCTGAATTTATACTAAATATGAAGTGGTTGTAAATACCTGTTCACAAAGCAAATATGTTGGTTTATTTTTGTAAATAAGTTGGCTCTGGTCCCTCTTTCTGTGTATTTCCTTCGTAAATTGTTGAACTTACATAGAGTAAATTCCTGGTTACAATTACGAGGACTTATCGCTCGGCCAATCTTTGCAAGGATTTCTCGCTCGGATCACAGTAAGTTTGGGCCATGGGTGCTTTGGAACATCATTTTTTTCGGTACCTTGTCGAGAACCTGCTTGCGATATTTATTTATTTGTTTCTTCATATTGCAGATTTAATACGAGCAATAATGTTTCAAAATTAATAGCAGAAGCAAATTATGTTTTGTTTATATTTGCTTAATCTAATGAAATGCATGCTAAATATTTGTATCATTTATAGAAAAGCAACAGTGCCATTCTTTCAAATGCAAAAAGGTCTTCCATTTATCACAAAATCCACTTTATACCTTCACAATCCCAAAGGATGGTTATGAGCACATCACCGACACAAGCTGGGATTTTCAATGTCTCTTGTTTGGAATGTGATACGCATTTCGATTGCACACTCCAATGTTTGCTTTCTGGTTCAAAGTGATGCATCGACAATTATAATGATATAATGTATTAAAAATTATCCTTCAGCATTAAATTGTAAGCAGCTCCAGGAATATATGCAAGCAATTGGGCCCACGTTCATCTACTTTGGCACCGGGTTTGCACAAAATCTAGAGAAACCCAGACAAGAGATACTTAGCATACAAGACTAGTATGTATGTACACCAAGGATCAAATATGGTTGTTAAGAGATGTCTGTACACATGGACTTCCCCTGATGGGCACATATTAATCAGATTGACTACATTCTAAATCAACACAAGATGGAGAAGTACTGTGTAAATCGTCAATACTCGGCCAGGTGCAGACTGTGGGACAGATCATGAACTCCTTGTGGCAAAACTATGAGTTTAAATTGAGAAAGGGGGGAAAAAAATTCAAAACTGTGACCAGACATGACCTTGAAAATGTATCTACACAATATCTAATAAAGGTAAAAATAAAAAATAAAAAAACGGTTTTGCGAGCTATACTTGGTTGACAGAATGTCAAACAAATTAAGGCAAGAGATTGAAGATATTGTAAAAGAAGAGGCCAAAAACAACATCTCAAAAGCAAACAAAGACGAATTTCCAAATGTGTGTCTGAAGAGGCAATACATATTGCAGACAAAGGTTGAATAGAGATGAAACCCAAAGGTGCATCGACAGAGGCCATTTAGTGGCTAAATGCCAACTTCCAATGACAAGCTGGGAAAAGGCAAAGACAAATATTTCAAAAAGGCGTGCAAAGAGATGGAAAGTGACAACAGAGTGGGAAAAACAAGAGATCTTTTTTTAAAAGATCAGAGACATCTCAGGAAAATTTAGGTGAAGGATTGCGGTTCTTAAAAGTAGATCAGCAAAAGATCCGACAGTAAAAACACAGGTGAAAGAAAGATGGAAGTACAATACCAAAGCTCTCTACAAATGAGATAGCAATACGATGGCAACCTTCAAAGAAAGAGAATATGAGCAAGAACCAATAGTAATAGAATGTGGGATGTACGTTGAGCCCTGGAAAGAGCTGGAAAATGGAAAAGTGCCAAGTGCTGACAAAATTCCAATGAAACTCTTTTCAAGGTAGTTTGGGAGGAGGCAATCAAAGTTTTAACAGCTATCTGTACACAGATCTGGAGCAGGAATGCTTAGCCGAAAAGGTGGAAGCAGTCGGTGTTGGCCCACATACTGTACCATTGCCAAACAAGAGTGAGAATTCCTTTGCAATACAAGTCCAAAAAGGGCATAACTCTGTGAAAAATTGACAAAACGCCCTGAAACTTGAACTTGTTCTGTAACTTATCATAATAAAGCCATGTACCAAGTTTCAGTTGAATATGTTAAAGGGTATGTGAAAAAAGTCTGAAAAACCACAGGTGGGATGGACTGATGGACAGACGGGCAGACAGATGGAGGGCAAACCTCTAGTCCCCTCTGGTGAATCCGGTAGGGTACTAATAAAGGGGATGCAAAAGAAAGTTCAAATAGCCGAACCATTGCCTTGATGCCACATGCCAGCAAGATATTACTGAAGATTATTCAACACAAAATAGAAGACTTCATTAATCAAATGAAAGGCCAAATACTGCAATTGGATCATCAGAAGGAACCCGGAGAAGCAAATACCAAAGATAGAGTCATCAGGGGGAACCTGGATAGGACTTCATCAGGAAGATAATAAAAACATGCAAATCAAGAATGAGTGATCAGGATGAGCTAATTATTTAACAGTTTACAGGTGGAGTAATTTTTCTGGTTAAAAAAACAAAAGTCAAAAGTTATAAAATAGAACTATTATTTGGACTCTGTGTGGTTGCTGGTAATGCTAAGAAGTGCATCTTCCTCAGCGGTGCAGATGCATTTGTGGCCATTTGAATCTGCGTTCGACTTGCCGGGACAAAGTGATCTTTCTTTGTTTTCTGGGTTTCCAGCATTGTGGATCGTGAATAAAGTGAAAATATGCATTGATGAAAATGTTTCTTACAACAAGTGTGCCTGATACAGAAGTCCGACTGTACATTTAAACATGTAATCCTTAAAATATGCACTTTAACACTTACCGCTTCACACAACGATAAATGTTGATGACTTTCTACCAGTGTACATCATTCGTAAATAACCAAAACAACAGACACTTCTCGAACAAGTACTGCAAAACGGAAGGGTTTTGAAAGTGCTAAAAAGGCAATTTCGTTCTACAGCGTTCAATTATATAATTCAACTGAAATAAAACAAATATTTTAAAGGTTGTAGAAAAAAACATTCAGAAGTTTACCACCGTTGATGCAGCGTCTTTTAAATCAGCCTCTATAACATGTTACTTTAGTTATTCATGACTGTTGTTTGTGTCCTTTGTAACGTCATTAAAAATAGTAAGATTTTTGTTTGGAAAGATTTTCAATTTTCCTTGACTGCCAGACAGACAGAGTAAAACAATTATCTCTCTCCTCTCTGTGCATGTGTGATCGGGACTAATTCAGAGACAAAGTGCTGCTAACCTACAGGTTTGTTTTCCGATTCGTGTTCAAAATATAACATTCAATTGAAAGTAAGTTGTTCCTCGATCATAAACTGATGTTTGTAGACAGGACAGACAGAGAGAAGTGAACTAATTGCTTCACCTCGCTTTTCGCTTCACGAGTGCGGGGTAACTAGATAGTTCATAGAACACCTTAACACAAGCAGTCATGAGGAAAAGGACATGGGAAGGGTGTATTAAACTCTTGCTTTGCGTTTCCAAGCACGATCTATAAAAGCTTTGTTCGTGAACTTTGAGTAACAGGCGTGATGGCAACCACACAAAGCTGATGAGGCAAATGGAACAGTCCAGAGCTGAACCTTCTGCCAACTCCGCCCTCGGAGCATACCGTAAATTTGATTAGTCGAGACGACGTAAAGTTTGACCAAGTACTACTAAACTGAAGGTTTTTGGAAGTGCAAACAAAGCAATTTTTGTTCCCCACTGTTCAAGTATATACTTCAATTGAAATAAAATAAAAGTTTTAAAGGCTGTCGGAAAAATAAAAACTGATCTCCACTATAATATCTGGATAGCTCATTGCCCAACTGGAGTCATATGAACTGAAGCCACAGGGCAGCCATTATACCACACATTCACAAAGCGTGCGAGTGCAGGGAGTGTGAGTAATAAGCTGGCTAAGGTAGTTTTCATCAAGAAAGTTTTGCTGTCATGATAATGAAAGGTAAGTCGAATTGCATCTAAGGTCACTGCTACCTTCGTTTCGACATATAATTTGTATGATAAAGCTGAATTATTTTTGGGAGGTTTTTTCCAGAATTTGCAACAGGTAAAATATATTGTTTTGCTTTGAGGATGTCAGGAATATTTTGGGAGAGGATGGCAGTGGTAAAATTGTCGACATGTGTCATCAAGCTGCAAACTGGAAGAGCTATCCAGATATTATAGTAGAAATCAGTGAAAACAAACTGTTTATTCAGAGGTTTACCACTGGTCATGCACAAACTTTGTTTTAATGGGGAAAAGGGGGATAGTTTCCCAGCGGTTCGTGATTCACAAGGGAAAAATCACAAAAATCCCGTGAAAAACCACGAATATGTGAAGCACAGGGCCGCGAATGGAGAAGCAGGTCAGAAAAACCGTGATTACGTGGGGTCCACAAATAGCGGAACTGAAAATGTCGGAGGCCGACAGTACTGACAGGCTAGTCACGAGTAATTTCCAACAGCCTGTTCCATCATGCCTGTGTGCTCTGGTATCCCATTAAAATGATGAACTGCAAAGGTAAATTTAGCTCCCCCAGGACAATCCTTGAAGACTGAGATGTATGCCTTTATGGTGATAAATAAATGAAAGCAGAGCTGCCGATTCAGTTTTCACCCTTGTTATGGGCACATCAGGAGTACATTAATACTGCAAAATCATTTATTCATGACATTACTAAGCTTGTTAATAAATACAAATCAAATCCCCTAACTTTACGAGGCAGCAGGGTAAAGATCAAGATTTTTTTTGTCTTGGGATTTTTAATTCAGGTTCGGCACAGTCCCCTCATTCCTGAACTCGTTTATCCATTTTTGCATCGTTTTCTTAGACGGGGCTTCTCTGTAGTTGAAATTGCTTGCAAACTTTCTTTGAGTTTCATTAAATGGCTGCGTTCGAAGTAGGTTTCCAGCGAAAACGTCTTCTGTTCTGTTGTTCAGGGCATGGTCATCTCTCATGTAAGGGTAGTAGATGATAAATGGGGTTTCTGGGACACCCATTCAAATGAATGGGGGGAAAGGGAAAAACTTACTGACTCAAGGCCCAAAAGCTCAAAATAGGAGACTGATTTTCTCCCCACCTATCCCCTTCCCTCCCATACAAGCAAATGTAAAATTGAGACTATGAAAGATTGAGACTTACTGATTAAAGCACTTCTTTCCCCCCAACATAATCACAGTCCTTTTATATTTTCATTCAACTCAAAGAGCGAACCAACGAATATTTGCCCATGTTCTACTTTAGGGAATAACTTAATTTTCTTATAACATTCATTTCCATCGAGTATATTCACAAAGAATAACTTGGAACTTGGTTCTTGGTTTAAGTGTCTTTGTTGAGCAAGCTGTTTCATTTTCGTGTTAAAATGAGTCAGACTGCTTGAGAATGGCTGCCTCGCCCGAAGCAAAAATGCGACTCATTTCCTATGGGGGACACACCCTGAAAACCCCATTGTTGTGTAATCTCCCATGATGTCATCAACTTGGGGCTATTTATTGTCAAAGCGAACTTCGTTCTTATTCAGAGAATTTTG
>CM068961.1:34632672-34643849 GCA_035128595.1 Eptatretus atami | reverse complement strand
CACAGCATGAAGCCGAGAAAGGTGAGAGGCAGGAGCACCAGCCCAGAGGGGAGAGCAATACTCCATCAGGCTGTATGTGGTCAGGAGCTCAGGAGGGCCGAGGAAGGACTTTGCACGACGGAGGATTCCCAGTCGGCGACTGGCTTTGGAGGCCAGGTTGGAAATGTGGCTTTCCCAGGAAATATCATGGCAGAAAGCGAGACCCAGAAGCTTGAATGAAAGGACTTCTTCCAGAGGATTGTTGAGAAGAAAAAAAAGAGTATCAGCTGAAATGTGAATCCTATCCCGGTTCCTCCTGATGACTTCATCTTTGCTTTTTGCTTGTTCGGATTCCTTCTGATTACTCCAATGCAGAGGACTGTACCTATTTGGTCTTCCATTTGAATTGAATTTATTTTCATCCCATTCTGAATTCAAATGAATAATAATAGTCATGGGTCAGGGTCAGGTGTCCCATCAGAGCAGGATGTCTTGGTACCCAGTCATCACTGCCAGCAGTTATAACATGGCAGTTCTAATTATGTCTCTTATTAATTACATAACACACCAGCACACAAACACCACACAGAACAAGTCTTGGTGATGGGTTAACGCATGTTAAAGTTCTTGTCTTTGAATATCCATGCATATAGAACTCTTGTCTTTACATTCTCCTCCAAATTGTTGTTACACAGAATCACATTGCTGCACTGATTGATTGGATATTCTGTTTTGAGACAGAATATCCTCTTGAAGAGCACTTTATAAGAGCAAGTGAGAACATCTATGCACTATATTTCCTTCTGTAACATTTTCGATGCCAATTTCCCACACTTTCCACAACTCAAAAATCTTGCAAAAGCTAATGATGTCTTCTTAGGCCTAAAGCTCAATACTTCAATGTTACAAAATTCTTCATCAAAAAGAAGCACAAATCCTCCAGCAATGCATTGGCTAACAAAAGCAGATCCTGATGCTGCTTTTAAATGTAATTATCCTGGCTGCCTCTCCAGATCTTCTTGTGGGCCACAGACAGGATGGTGTGTGGCAGGTGTGGCATGTGGGTCCAGGTACCACAACAGTGAAGGAGTACAAATTATATTACAACTATCCTTTATTTATGTCGTACAATGATTGTAGGTAAAAATGTATGAATCGTAATTTTTTTATATTAAAAAGTATGATCAGATCTATGCATTTACCTGTGTATATACATAACGCTTTTGAGTGTCGATGTTGGTACACTAATGAAATGACCACATTTCGAACCTTTGGCAGGACTCCGTTCACAAACCGGACTGAGGATCCTTGACTATCCTGGACAAAGCTGCTCATGGACATCTCATATCAACATCCACCTTCTGTCACACTGATGCTCTGTCAGTGTATTGTGTGCTATTTGCAGAATACAATGCAGCCACTCACCGATCGTGTTTCACCAATTCCTCTCAACCTCCCGGTTCCGAAACTTCCGCTTGTTATTTCTTGGTGAGTGCAGCGCGTTAACAGTTATCGTTCACTCCCTGTACTGTGTTCACCGTAATTGTGAATCCATTCCCATGTCTTCTTATGCAAACTATAAGTTGATGGTGTTTATCAATTTAGAGTTGGTGTTTGTCTAGGCCACGTGATCATGAGCCTTCAGACTGACAAGTTATGTCTCTTTTCCTGTTCATTCATGACTTTGCGCGATGTGTCCAACTGCAGACCCCACTGCCCAACTGTCAGTTTCCTACCTTTTTTTTTTTACCATGTGTAACCTCGCTCTTCCATAAATCTCGATCTTGAGTAGAAATTGGAAAGGTCCTTACGACCTGTACCATCAAGGTGTCATGCTGAGAACCAAGCCACCTCTCCATCAATGAGTTCATCTGAACATGGACATCTCATTCACAAACTTGTATTTGCCTTCAGGAAAAATGCCTTTCTAACATCTTGACATTGTAAACAAATTTTTTTTTAACCTTGACAGTGATCAACGTAGTTCCTGTACATGATGTCTCTTGCTATCTGGAACAGTCCTTCATATGCCCCGTTTCTAAGGAATAATGTGCCGTTAACAAAAAAAAACATTTCAAAAGATAATTTCAAACAAAAATGGCGAAAGATGAATCGACAGGAAATGCATGTTAAGAATATGCTGAACTCTTAAGCTAAAGAAGATCTAGGAGCTTGTCCAAGCACGGGGTGACCGGCCCGGTATGGAGCGATCAAAGCACGAAAGCTCAGTTAGCGCGTGCAAAACATCTTTCAATATCATCCATAGAATCAGAATGGTGCAGCTGCACCGCAATGAACAGGTATACGGATTACATAACTGCATAATGGGAACTCTTTGAAAAATGTAACCAGATTCTGGCACTCGAGACATAATCTTATGAAGGCCACAGAGGAATGTAATGCCAAATAGCAAGTCACGTTGGCCTTGATGGAGTAGACGATGTAACAAAACATCACTTAAAATACAAACAAACTGCAGACATAGCTTACTCCAGACATTGTATAACTTGAGACCAAAAGCTCCATTTTGATGTTGACAATGCAATCATGTTTGCTTTTGTAGACTGTATTTATATTTAGTAAATAAATCATCTTCAAATCCATCTTGCATTTTTTTATTTTATTTTAATGTTTGCAGAGTCAGTCAGTCATAGGATTACGAAAGGAGAGGTCAAGCTGGGGGGTCGCAGTGTGAATTGATCCAACTGACCATGTGCACATGGTTGGAGTAACACTGTAATTTTCATTAAGGACAGTGACAAAAAAAAAAAGAGTCCCGCTCTCTCATCCCACACGATTCCCACATGTTTGAGTGTAGCTGGGCCGGGCTCAGGCTAGCTGGCCAAGGCCACGGAATACCGTGTCTCATTGCTGCAGTCTGCGTCGAGCTTGCCAGGCACGTGGCTTTTCCCTGAAACAACCAATGCTTGTGTCTGCCAACGTATTTATATTTGCCCGACACCATGATACCTACTCCCTTCATTCGGGCCCTCAACTCCCGGCTACCAATCATTCCAGCCCCTTGCATGGCAATGACACAGCTGGCACGCCACTTTAGAAGTGACGCCAGCATTGCCAAAAGAAACTCTCCAACTAATGAATGTGGTGAGACCAATAGTGGCAGAATAGACATACAGAGACAGAGCCTCAAAACCTTAGCATATAGGGTTGAGCAGAAGGTCAGGATGTTCAGCCACGCAGGTACTCAGAGCTCTTGTCATATAAAGGTCTTCCCAACATTGTGTGTTGGACTCATGGGATTTGTACAAGCCTTGATCACGAGCTCAATCGATAAGTAACAGACACAAAACTACACGGGAATGCACTTTTTCTTTTTCACCCCCTTATACCAGCGTTCAGTCGTCTCGATAACATCGTGACACATGCAAAGTTGCGACCACTCACACAAGCTCACCACAGCAGAGCCTACTACTCATCCTGCTGCTGCATTATGCACTCTAACGTCGAGTTCCACTTTGACAGTCTCTTCAATAATTCTGCTGTGACAACAAATCAAAGCCATGGTGCTTTCTTGGCCTTTTCGAACCACTATAAAATATTGAAATAACTTTCCAAAGGTTCAAAGGGGAAACACATGTTCACCTCTTGCGATTCTTCACAACCATCCAGAAAGTTATCGACCATCCCTTGCAATAACAATGTTCATTTGAAAGCTTCACATTACTCGTGAAAAACGATCCACTTTGAGAAAGCAGTTGGCTCATTTTAACCTCCATTTGTCCTTGGAGGTCTCAGAAAACCAGACTCAGTGGTGCAATGGTTAGAGTGTCTGCTCTGAGTCTGGGAGGTCACCGGGTCCTTGGTCTCTGAGTCTGGGAGGTCGCCAGGTCCTTGATTCAAACCCTGTCTGAGTCATACCGAAGACTTGAGAAATGGTATGTGCTGCTTTGTTGCTTAACATTCAGCATTTAAAAAGGATAGAGCATGGATAAACAGTGCTTGGAAGGAGCTGGCAAATCACCCAGTATAACCCTTGCCAATAAACTGTGTCAGCAGCACCAACACTGCAACAAAATAGGGTAAATCAGAAAAGTTTATTTTTGCTCTTCCATTTGGAGTATGATGATAAATCTGATTGAAGATGGTGATGGGGAAGTAGGAATTCGGTTGGAGAACTTGCATAGCATCTCAAGGCGCGGTCACGCCTTCAATACGCAGTGTCTCAGGGGGATTTGGGCAGACATTTAGAATTTGGCCACGGACACCAGAACACAATGGCCTACTTCTCTCAAAAGTTAGGGATCCACCAATGAATATTGGTACATGGGATAATCAGCTTAGCGTCTCATTGATGAAGGAAGGACTACCGTTTGATAGCAACAGCCTGCCAGGATACAAAAGCACCAGGGTGACAGTTTTAGAGGTGAGCCAGGAATCAAACCCAGCTCAAAGGTGACTGTAATGTAATCGTTTATAACACACCCAGTCTTCAATCCGAGCAGGACTTCGATGAGCAAATCACAGCCACACTGTGACTGATGGCTTTCGGACAGAGCTGAGAGAAAACAACCCATGTCTTTTGTAGCTTTGCCATTTGTAGCCTCTCCAGCTTTGCCATTTGTCATCCATATTCGTACCGAGGTGCCATCGTTTTTATGTTTTCAAGATGCAAACATTTTGATCATCGCATCGTGTACAACAGAACTTGCATCTGGTGCATCTAAAATCCAGACTTGAGTAACCCGTCAGATCAACGGCGTTGTGGAGTTAAATACGATCATAAAAGGGACACCGGAAAAGATCCACAGCATCGTAACAGGACAGCATGTTTATCATGGTGTTTCTGATGATGGCAAATCACAGGACAAGCCAGCCAAGAGCGTTTCGCCAACGTGATCTTGTTTCGCTTACACTGTTAGATTCCAGGAAGATTCCAGGAACTTGCTATAGCGGTCGAACTACGTTATGACGAATCAAAAGCCAACAAAAAAAAAGCATCTTTCGAGCATAAAAAAACTGTCTCACACCACCCGCACAATCTCAATGTAGGCAATGCCTTGCTGCATTCATCTGTCAATACGGAGCCGGTCACGAAGGAAGCCTTCACCTCACACAAAGCACTCGGTTTTGCCGAGAGGACGGGGAAATAACAGAAGCCTCAATGATTCCAGCATTATTCAAAGCAGAAGTTTAATCTGCACTGCTAAACGAGAACAGGGATTTCCAGCTACACCAGGAAAGCAAGACTTGAACAAAGACCTTTTCTGATCAAAATTATCCATTTCTAGTACAAGGTATGTGGCATTTGGCAGGATATGATCACTTCACTGTCACCCAGTTACAACTCCATCCATTGGGACCAAACTCTGTACAGAGCATCGGTGCTGCCAAAGCAGTCTCCTGGGATATTGGGCACGTCCTAGGACAGATCTGGACAGCTCACCACTCCAACACAGGATACTCAAATGGCTCAATCAACACAGCAGCCAGGTACTCATTTTGCCACCCTCAGAAGGATGACAAGCCGAGTTAACCCACCTGGTGTTGTTTATGGCACAACCGAGGCTTGAACCCAGGACCTTAAGATCTCCAGCCAACCACTTTAAGGGCGAAGCCACCACCAGGCCTTTGATGTTATTACACTCCACTGCAAATTCAGCCGGAAGATAATGATCTCGTGTGTTTGGCACCGATTGGAGCATTGCATGCCTCGGAACGGCAATGAGTTACAGATACTTTCCATATCATGTTCGGCAACAAACGGTCCATCATCTGTGGCATCGAAGAGCAAGCATATGTCGCATGTGAAAAGGAAACAGCGAACATGCTGAGTATCCTGACATAGGAGTTTAACAAGGACAAGCAACACCGTGAAAGCCTAACAATGGGGTCCCTCTTGTTATAGTGCCTAGCCCTGTACTTGAAACAGTCAACAAACCACTAGAATTTAGCCTCCGATCAAATTTCTCAGCTTCCTCAACAATTATCCCCCCCCCCCTTCCAATATTGTGGAATCGAGTCTCTCAAGAAGGTGTAGAAGCAGCACACTTACCTTTGAAGTGTCTATTCTGCGTATGATTCCCAGTGAGATGATAAACTGTCGGAATGGTGTTTCGTAGGTAAAGGTCACGACACAAGGTGCGCCGTCCCTCCTGTGGACGTGAATCCCGGTGTCCTGTCTGCTGGCTTTAGTCGGTGGATGTTAAAGATCTCACGGTGTGTTCTGTGACATGTGGGCGAGTGAATCTCCGGAACCTCAACAAATTACAATTTCCTGCACAACTTACCTTCAGTCCAACATCAGGACGGTCTGAGCAGCCGGTTCATGAAACACTTGGGCCAAATTCCCCCAGTGGCCGACCCAACAAGAAGGTACCATTTTAAGGCTGTTAAATAAGTAGTAGGCATAGTGGTGTGAAATTTAGTGGGGGGGAAAAAAATGTAACCGCTTGCACGGATAAGTGTATAGTGCACGTAGGTAGACGTCGCAAAGTGATCTGCGAGCTGTGGGCGCGAACCAGACCAACCGCAAGAGGGGTGATGCGGTGCACAACACACAAGGCCGCTCTGTGGTAAAGGAAACAGAGGCACACAGTGAGTGAGAGAGAGAGGGAGAGAGTGAGGGACGCACCCAAAAGCACGTGCCTGGTACCCCCTTGCTGGATCGAGACCACGTCGCCTGACCGTGCCATTCACACTCCACTCCTTCTTTACCTCCTGGTACCACCATCGAGCATTAGGAAAGTTTTGTGTAGTAGCTTGCTTGCCACATGCATTGTTAACTATGAGATTTATTACTGGAGGAATGACATGTGAATGTAAACTGGCATTATTAATATGCTGCACAGACATGGTGTTCAACCGGCTGCCATTCCCTTGAGGATGCTCACCATCCTATGGCATCCTTGCAACTGTGAATCAAAATATCGTACGGACAGAAAGAAATACAAACACAAAGGTAGCCAATTGAGCCGGTAACCAGGGTCAACGACAATATGTTTGCCTTCTGGTTTGTACTTTCAAGGTAATGACGAGTCTTGCCGATAATGCTTCAAAGGAAACCATGACTTTGGTGGTTTCGCTTAACGATACCATATGAGAAGAACCTGAATTAAACGTTCCTAAACCATTGCCCTCCGATGTACCATTGTTCAGCTTTTGTTAACATTTTTATTCATCACTCATTCATTCCTTTACAATGTGATGGGCTGAGTAAACTAGTGGTGGGAACAAGTCGGGCATTCCAAAGTTTCCCCATCCAAATTCCGCTGAAAAGAGCAGGACTAAGCATTTAGATTCCATGTTTCTGGAGCATAAGCAAGTCAGATTAATTAATATTTGGCTATCAGATTGGGAGCAAAAAAAACCCAGCTGGCTCATTAATGAATGGCTTTGAGGGAGAAGGTAGTTTTCCTGCATCTGCTTAATATGCCATTCCAGTCCACACTGGGGTTTAACACACCATTCCAGTCCACACTGGGGTTTAACACACCCATTTCCAGTCCACACTGGGTTAACACACCATTCCAGTCCACACTGTGGTTTAACACACCATTCCAGTCCACACTGTGGTTTAACACACCATTCCAGTCCACACTGGGGTTTAACACACCATTCCAGTCCACACTGGGTTTAACACACCATTCCAGTCCACACTGGGTTTAACACACCATTCCAGTCCACACTGGGTTAACACACCATTCCAGTCCACACTGGGTTTAACACACCATTCCAGTCCACACTGTGTTTAACACACCATTCCAGTCCACACTGTGGTTAACACACCATTCCAGTCCACACTGTGGTTTAACACACCATTCCAGTCCACACTGTGGTTAACACACCATTCCAGTTCACACTGTGGTTTAACACACCATTCCAGTCCACACTGTGGTTTAAACACACCATTCCAGTCCACCACTGTGGTTTAACACACCATTCCAGTCCACACTGTGGTTTAAACATCATTCCAGTCCACACTGTGGTTTAACACACCATTCCAGTCCACACTGTGGTTTAACACACCATTCCAGTCCACACTGTGGTTTAACACATATTCTAGTCCACACTGGGTTAAACACACCATTCCAGTCCACACTGTGTTTAACACACCATTCCAGTCCACACTGGGTTAACACATCATTCTAGGTCCACACTGGGGTTTAACACACCATTCCAGTCCACACTGTGGTTTAACACACCATTCCAGTATTTTAAGAGATGTTTGTCTGTCTTTGCCACCATTTTTGTCAGAGATGCCAAACTGGTCTTCGTCAAACTTTTCGAAGTTCATGAGTGAGTGCCGGGGAGTGTTTTCGGCAAAAAAAAAAAAATAATTCGCTTGGATTTTGGGGAATTCTTTTTTAATCGTTCTTTTGTGCATAAAGCCTTTGTTTGTCGCTCCATAAAATGTCATATTAAATGATTCCCAATCCCATTCCTTAGTGGGTGTAGGGAAGTGTTCTGGCCCCCAGAAAAAGAGAAAGAAAATAACAAAATTACATTTCTTAAAAATGTCAACAGGATGATAGCAGCACCTGGAAATGCCGGGTACCCCTGTTAGTGAGTATAACATGAAATACATACATTTTACATTCTGATAAACAAAAGCTTAACACACTCACCCACTCAAACACACAATTCAGAATCCCCTTTGAGAAAAAAAGTCAGATCACTTAATCTTTCTCAAACCACCGTTTATGGACAAAACTTTGTATTTTAAGAAATTAAGAGAAGTTTTTTATATTTCGTAACTTCTGGTAAAGGCTGGCAGTTTGGCCGAGAGGTAGACATACTCCCCTCTACGCTGTATAGCCTGGGTTTGAATCCCCAGCCTGGGTTTGAATCCCAATCCAGCATGGGTTACCATACCCAAGGAATTGCTGTAGCTGTGTCCAATATAATCTGACTCCAATGATAATTGAGGTAACACCACTCAATGATTGTCTTATGAGATTAAGGAATCGTCACTCCTTGGGTGTCCTTTACCTGGTCTCTGTATATTCTCTGACTGAGGCGAGTGATCTCACCGTGAAGGACGCATTCCATGCCACGCTCGAGTCTGTGGTTGATCAGTGCCCCAGGCGAGATTCTCTTCTGGTCTTGGGGGATGTCAATGCATCGACTGGAACTGATCGGGATGGTTACGAGACGTGTGTTGGTCCTCATGGGTCTGAAACTGTGAACCAGAAGATAAAAAAGTTCCTTGACTTTGCAAGAAGTCATGGACTAAGGGTGGCTGTTTCATGGTGACAGCGCCCACAAGATCATCGCTGGACTTGGTATTCCAACGGTGGTGGTGTGGAAAAGCAGATCGATCATGTGCTCGTTGGTAGTCGCTGGAGGATGACCCAGAACTGCAAGGTCTACTGGAGTGCTCAGTTACTCAATACTGGCCACAAGCTTCTTGTAGCAACTCTGAAGTTGCAGGTTAAATCCAGGAGAATGGTACCATCCCTGCCTAGGCTGGATGTTGGCATGCTTGAGGAAGAGAGGGGAGCTGAGGAGTTTGTGGGGGTCTGGGTGCTTGGGGGAATCCTGAAGAGCTGTGGAGTGCCTTCAAGACCACCATCCTTGATGTTGCTGGTGGATGTCTTGGAACTCACCATAGGACGAAGAATAATTTTGTCTCTCAATGGACACTGGATAACATTGAACAAAATCTCAGGAACAGGCTTAATGGCAGAGCTGAGCTGTTCAGGGAGTTGAGGCGTAAAACTGTACGTGCGCTGAGGGTGGACATGTTGGCCCATGTGCGAGGAATCTGAGAGGGGGTAGAGCATCACCTGTGCTCAAGTGATTCTCATCCCGCTTACAGAGGAATTCACGCATTGCGTTCTTCCAAACCCATCACTTGGTGTACTGCAGTTAAAGTGGAGGGCTCTTGACAGAGGAGTCTGAAGTGAAGGCCCCTTGGGCCGGTTACTTTGAGCAGCTGTACCAGGCTGATCCACCAGCTGTTGCATTGGATGTCAGGGGTGTTACAATCCCTGTTGCTGATCCTCCAATCAACTGTGGTCCACCTTTGTTTGTGGAAACACAGGCTGTGGTGAACCAGTTGAAATGGGGTAAAGTTCCTGGGATCTGTGGCATCCATGCTGAATTTCTCAAGGCTGGTGGAAATGCTGTACATGCAGATCTTTGCTATGCCTGGAACACAGGCATCATCCCAACTGACTGGAAGAGGGGCCTTGTTGTCCCTCTCTGGAAAGGGAAGGGTGATCGCCAGGACTGCAACAACTACCGAGGGGTGATGCTGCTCTCAGTGCTGGCAATGTCTTTGCTCGGATAATTATTGATAGGGTTCACCACCATCTGCTTGAGCACCAGCGCCCATAGCTGTCAGGCTTCATACCAAAAAGGTCAACGATTGACCGTATCCTTGCCCTTCGGGTCCTCATCGAATGCAGACGAGAGTTTCACAAGGGGCTGCTTGCAGCCTATGTTGATCTCTGCAAAGCATTCGATTCAGTGAATCGGGATGCCCTCTGGAGGATTCTTGGTCTCTGTGGGGTGCCATCAAAACTGATCAACCTGATGTCTGAACTCGACTCTGGTACTGAGAGTGCTGTGAGATGTGGTGATACCATCTCTGACAAATTTCCAGTTGTTACTGGAGTTCGTCAGCGGTGTGTACTGGCCCCCACACTTTTCAGCACTTGTGTGGACTGGATTCTGGGGAGGATGTCAGAGAGATCAAGCTGTGGTACATCGTTTGGGAATGTCAAGATCTCTCACTTTGATTTCACAGATGATGCAATCATCTTTTCAGAGACTCAGGATATCATTTTGGGGGCCCTTGAGGTGCTGAATGAGGAGTCGGAGCCACTGGGATTATGGATTTCCTGTGTCAAAACTAATATCCAGGCTTTCATTGACATCTTGGATGCTGCTATCTTGTCTATATCTGTTTGTGGTGAGGATGTTGAGGTTACGGAGAGATTCAGTTACCTTGGCAGTGATATTCATGTCTTTGCTGGTTGTGAGCCAGAGGACAATAGACGTCTGGGTCGGGCCTGGGGAGTAATGGATTCACTGGATCATGGGGTGTGGTCCTGTCTGTACCTGTGCAGAAGGACGAAAGTCCGAGTCTTCAAGTCCTTGGTGTTTCCATTCTTGCTCTATGGATGTGAGACTTGGACTCTGACCAGGGATCTTAGATGGCGACTTAATTCCCTTGGTACCAGGTCTCTTCAGAGAATCCATGGCTATCGCTGGTCGGACATTGTGTCCAACGA
>CM068961.1:34592766-34607700 GCA_035128595.1 Eptatretus atami | reverse complement strand
GTTCCGTGGCCGAGGAGGCAACCGCCGCCAAAACCACTTCCTCCACAGAAGTCGATCGCTCGCTCCGACTCGACGTGCAGGCGGCCTTCCCATGCCAAAATGGCAGGACTGATGTGCGGTAGTTTCTCTTACGAAATGGCAGATCGCGGCGCTCACGGTTCACCACTCCCTTCCTGGCGCTCGCTCGCCTCTCGGCCCACTGCAGTTTGCTTCTCCTTTCCGGCGCTCGCTGCCTCTCGGCCCAGCTGCAGTTCACTTCTCCTTCCGGCGCTCACTGCCTCCTCGGCCACTGCAAGTTTCACTTTCTCCTTTTCTAGGCCACTCCCCCTCTCAGAAGCGCTGGGCGGAGTCATTGTCTGGAAAGAGGATGGAAAAGAAGAACCTCTCGTACAGACCACCACTGCACGAACAAATAACAGCCTTGTGACACCTCCCGACACACATGTAATGCCCATTACAGAACAACCTGAACTAAACATGCATTTAAATGGGGGTCTGGGCTAATCCTATATTTTTATAAACCCACTAAGGGCCATTTCCGCAACAACTATAAATATTATACATATACATACATATATACATACTGTACGGAAATTGGCCCTTATTAGGCTACTAATATAGGATTAGCTCAGATCCCCCATTTAAATGCATTATAGTTAGGTTGTTGGTAAAATGGACGTTATATGTTGTGTCGGGAGGTGTAAGAGGCTGTATTATTGTTGTGCGGTGGTGGTGAACGAGAGGTCCTCTTCTCTTCTGCATCCCGGACGAGGCCCCGCCCAGTCGGCTGAGAGGGTGTGGCCAAAAAGAGAAGTGACGCGAAGGGATAAAAAGGAGTTATGTCCGGCTTCGGAAAAGGGGGAGGAGCAAGTGGTTTCGAAGCGGCGAAGAAAGAAAACTGGTAAAGAGAGAAAGGGTTGAGTTGTGTTGGAAAAAGTCGCTGAAGGAAAGGCGTGTCCGTGGTGTCCGAAGGAGCGAACGAGCTTTCCGCAAAAAAGGTTCGGTGTGTGGAAACAGTCGCTCTCGAGGTGGCGACGGGTTTTGGAGGCGAGCGAGCGAACGAAGGAGGGACAGTGTGGAATCTTGTCAGTACAAAACGGCAGTCGGCTTTGAGAGGCTGCCTGCACGTCGAGTCGACGATTCGACTGTATGGGGAGGTGATTTCGACAGGTTTCGGCCTGGCGTTGGCTTGGCGGAGCTCCGTACTTCTCACCTCACGGCTCACACATTTGTCGATCCGCCCTGCGAGCTTCGGCACCTCGATTGTCCGGCTGAACGGGCAGGCCTGGATTTGTATGCTGGACCGTGAGAGAGATCAGCTGAGGCCCTCGCGACCTTACGCAGGGTAGAGCGGCGCGGAGACCGCGGTGCGGTGCCGAAGGGGGCAAAAGGAGGACGAGCCTCCATTTCGCCACGCGGTGCGTTTGAACGAGCTGGAGTTCGAACCCGTGGAATACCGCCTGTTGCGAGCGACCATTGTCTTTTGACACTGTTCCTCTCGTCCATGGACGTCACCCAAGTACTCTGTCTTGTCTTGCATGCATGCTGTCTGTCTGTCTGTCTTTGGCTGCAACGTTGTTTTAAAGGCAATATCTCGTAGCGTACCCTCGAAACCTGTAGTCCGTGGTTCCTAAGTAAAGAATGGGTTGAGGATTGAGCAATAAAAACATTGTCGTGAATTTTGCTGTGTTTATGATCCCCGATGTTCCCCTAATCTGGTTAATTCGTAGAATTTGCCACTATGGATAAATTTCGTGTCCGTCGAGGAAACGATCCGTTCGATTGGCATATAAACCACCAAAATGGTTACAGACTGGCAGAAAACGCTCGACATCTGACAAACCAAGTCTGTAACCAGGGTTTCTAATTTCCCCAACTGGCAGGTACAAGGATACGTTGGATGCGATTGAAGGCGCAATGACCGAGGCCTGTGCCGAGCCGGCGGCGTTATAAACCCCGGAGACGCGGTGGTGAGGGCGGCGCATAGGAACCGGGTGAGAATCCCGCCACCCCGGATCCGTAAACAATATATATGTACTGTATATATATATATATTGTTGGCGATTCGCGCCAGCCGCAGTGCGAACCGGCACGGACTCGAATGGCGGCCGCCTCGCCCACCGGACGGACAATTCTGTCATGACCCTCCGGGAACTATCGCCCGGATGCAGTTCACGGGTGGGCCTTTCAACGCTCACCACGATCGTGCCAACGGCCACGCGTGGGATAGGTTTGTTCGCCAAACTCGACTACCTAGTACCCACGCGGATGGGTAAACCGGGCGATCGCACCTCATCGCAGGTCGACTCCGGACACGGGCCGCTTAAGCGGTCGCGTTCTGTGCTATCGGAATAAACGCGAGCGGTGTTATCGTCGGCCTGACGGTCCAATAAATTATCAGGCGTATCAAGCCCACTACGAAACCCTTTTAATGTGGAGAGGGCAAGATGGAGATTCAACGAAAGAAAGGACCGCAGCGAAACGGGGAACAATCAACCATAATGCACATTTAAAATTTCACACGCCAAGAATCACAGACACAAAGCAAACATATACAGCCAAAAAATCAGAAGCACATATATCAAGTACACAACAAAAGAACAATGACGCTAGAGATACTACCGAATACGCGAACACTCGCGAACAACTTATACAGTTTCTACTTTAACAGACGGCGCCCGACAACATTTACTCAAAAGCAAAAGAAAAGGCCACCCTCAAAGACAGGGGCAGACGGGGCCCGTGGGCCAATATGTGCGCGGACGCTGAAGGAGCGGCCAGGCCCGCGAGACCGGGGGGGGGGGGTCCTACGCGCGTCCTGCGTGACGAGCCGCAAAATGTCGCTGCGCGGCGTGGCCCAACTTCGTGCTCTTCGCGGGTTTCGTTGGCACCGCTTGGAGTGGGGTGGGAACGGGGCCCCCTTTTTGCAACTCTCTCAGCGCGGGGGAAAAGGGGGATTGTTGAATGCCGCTGGGGGAGGAGAATGGCTGGCTGCTTGGGTCCACGACGAGCGATCCCACGCGACCTCGTCGCCGACCGCAGTCTTCCTGCCTCGGACCCGAGCTCCTTGCCTCTTCCCCAATTCTCCTCAGCCGACTGCAGAAACCACTCGATGCCTTCGCCACCGCGACCACTCCATTCTCCAACCCCACTTGACTGCTCCCAACTCTCTGCGTCTGTGTGCTCGGCGTTTATAGGCCGGCAGGAGGAAACCCAGTATGCAAATTCGGACAGGTCACCTCGGGGGCGGAGCCACGCTCGCCCATTGGTCGGAGGAAAGGGGGGCGTGAACCTCCCCTGGATCCTAGAATTTGCATATCTCGATTTCACACAGACGTGCCGCGAGGCGGAAGCCCAAGCCGCCCCGCGCTTGCCTAATTGGACGGATCAGAAGTGGGCGTGTAGCATTCCCTGTCCGAATTTTCCCTCGGAAAGGCCGCTATTTGCACTCGCGGCTCGGTGCGTATCGCTGAACGAGCCCAGGAAGCGCCGACGCTCAGTGTCACAGGGTGGTGCTTTGATGTCATGGTGCGTGTGGGAGGCAATGATGCGATGATTGGGAGCGAGTTGTGACGGTAAAGGTCTGGCTGTTTGGCGTTGTTGTCTGAGGGTTGGAGCGTGGTTGCAGTTGGTGACGATGGCTGGCGTGGTGGTTGGGGGGTGGTTGTTGTGTGATGGCGGTTTTGGGACGTGGCTGGTTCAAAAATAAAGATAGAAACAGAAAACAGCTATCTCAAAGCGTCGCAGCCCGAAATGAATCAATAAATTCCTTTAGACCAACGGGTTTGGGCTAACTACAACATGTACTTAGAGATATCTCACCTATGGGACACTGAATGGTGGTTTGCGAATTTTCCCACAGCCGTAACAATATAATCATATATATATATATACAGTGAGGAGGGGTAAGGGGAGTTGAGGGGAGGATCCGGCGGACACATTTGTAGATAACCGTCGAGAGACACAGAGAGAGAGCGGAGAGAAGAGAGAGAGAATGAGGTGCTGGCACCTGGTGTTAGGATGAGAGCGGAGCAAGGATTGGAACGAATCGTCGAGTGGATGGGTTAAAAACAAACAAAAAAAAATTTGCATGGGTAAGTTGAAAAACATGTTCCATTCGGCAAAGGCTCAGAAAATCGATGTTTCAATTATTTTGCTTTAAAACTCCCAGAGAGAAACCATATAACCTTAGAAAGCAACCCCGGTTAATATAAAAGAATCAATCCTTAGAAATATTCGCTGCCGGATAAAGGAAAACGTGACGCGCTCGTACTTTGCTGAGGTTACAAGTTTAAAACCTCCATCAAAGCGCCACGCACAATGAGCCTGGGTGCGAGTTCGGATCCATGGCTCACGAAAATCCGCATGCACTGCACACATATTGTTAAGGATTCGGCGGTGGCGAGTCGCACCCGCTCTTGACAGCCCAAATTTGAGATTCGGCATCACTTAACAGCAACGCCGTCTCCGGGGTTATAACGCCGGCCCAGTTCGGCACATTGGCCTCGGTCACGTACTCGGATCACGAATCCAAAATCACTGTGCCTTGCCAGCTGGGGAAATAGACCCGGCTACAGACTGGATTTGTTCAGAGACCGAGCGGAGTCTGCCAGTCCGTAGCCATTTTGGTTTTATATACAAATCCAGCGATTGTTCCTACAGCATGGCACGAATAGACTCAATCGCGAGGCAACTTTCATATGAATCAGCCAAGATTTATTTGGGACACATCAGGGAACACAACACAAGCAAAACATTCACGACAAATGTTATATATCACATCTATAACCCGGCTCTTAACTAGGGAGCTACGGATTCGTTTCGAAGGGAACCCTAGCGAGATAAAACTTAGAACAACATGCAGACAATATGCAGACAAGACATGAGTACTTGGTGATGTCATGGACGAGAGGAAAAGTTGTCAAAAGCAACGAATGCGGCTCGTGACGCCGATGTCTCAACGGATCGAGTGCCCAAGCTCAAACACGCGCGTGGCAAAATGGCGCTTGTCCTCCTTTTGTCGCACCGCCCACGCACGCAAGCCTCAGCGCGTCAGTCCCGTAAGGTTCAACAGCTCAAGAGCGGAAAGTGTTCACCGTGTGCTCCAGCTGCTTTTCACAAGGTCCAGCATACGAATCCAGGCTGGCCTGCTCACCAAGATCAGGCCAAATCGGGGTGTTGGGCATCCGCAGGCGGAATCGATGGGAGCCACAAGGACGTGTCGAGCCGTGAGTGAGTAAAGGGACAGTCAGAGGCTCCGGTCACTGGAGCTCGGATGAAACCTGTTCGATGTCTCCTCAATCAAAAGTCGATCGCCGACTCCCACTTAGTCGTTCTCCTCCTCTTTCACGAAGCAAATTGCAGACAGACACAGCCGTCCCTTAACAGCACGATCGCGACTCCCATAGTTGTTTTCATCCAGCGAGGGAGACAAACCTCATGCCGTCCCCTCCTTGCCTTTCTGGGACGCCGCACCTCACGAAGCCGATGTCCCAGACCTCTCACTAGCAGTTTCTCATCCAGCCGATCGCAGACTGAACCTCATGCAGTCCCCTTCACAACCGATCGCGACTCCCACTGTCGTTTCTTCTCCTGCCTCTTTCACGAAGCAGATCCGCAAAACCCTCATGCAGTTCTCCCACTGCCGATCGCCCGACTCGACGCTCAGGTTACATCCACCCCTGCCTTTTTCGGCGCTCGCTCTTGCTCGAAGCCGACTGTGACTCTCAAAAGCGCTGGGCAGGGACGCGTTACGAAGAGGGGAAGGAAGAAGAAGAAAACCACTATTCGCACACCACCACTGTATGAACAATGAAAACAGCCTGCTACAACACCTTCCGACACAATGTAACGTGCCAATTACCGAACAACCTGACTAAAAATGCAATTAAGGGGAATCTGGGCTAATCTATATTTAATAATACACTAAGGGCCATTTCCACATACATATAACCAAGCAGGCACGCACCACACACACACACAACACCACACACACACACACTAGTAAAGAATTCATATGAGGGCAGCTCAAAAACGAGATTATAATGATGCAAAGACAGAGACAATGTACATGTATACTGTACTCATAATTTAATGAGGCAAGAGAAATAATATATTCATTGTTTTAATTTATGTAGGCATGTCCGTTATAATTTTTTGGTCTCTCATGGACTCTTGTGAATCATCTCGTTCGTAGAAATTTTGAAATGCTTCAATACTTACTGAATGTCATTTGAATTTTTTCAATGAAATGGATTTGAATGGAATGGAAGAGGAACATGCTAGTTACATTTAGTTTACTGCACCCGTTCAATGCAATAAAATAATTAAGTAAGAGCATGCAATTTGAACGATTTGTAGGTAGGGGTTGGTCAAGCCGGGTTGTACTGCACCTCACCCCACCTTCACACACCACACTACACACACACAACACAGTCACACACACACACACACACACACACACACACACCACCACCACACACACACACAACACACCACACACACCAGTAAATGAACAATTCCCCATCCTACCCACCCAACACCACACACACACACCCCTTTAGTGAAATTCCTGGATCACCCCTGATAAATGAGAAAATGTTCATACTTTATAGTACGATTGTTTATTTGTAACATCAATACTTTCTCAACTTATTGGCACCAAGAGTTCCCCTTAATCACAAACCAGAACGGAAACATGAATAAGCATCGACTGACAAAGAGGTTTTGCAGGAACACTAAAAAAAACAAAAAAAAAATCAACTAGCTCTCGTATGTCACAAAACCCAACCAAGCAGTGAAACCCATTGTTAAATAGAATTCAAGGACAGGGAGAAAGACACAGCCAACCAACAGTGACCCTGCCACCTTGGCCATTGCAACACCAGAGGCCGAGCTTGGAAATTATTTTTTAATGCCAATGTTTGGAGGCTAGCCTTGAGATACGGATGAGTTGAAGGTCAGAGGAAAGGTTCAATGTTGAATCTCGAGTGTAGAGCAATGGGAATGGAAGGTCAAAATGTTGCTGAACATCTGGGTGCAATACTCCGATTGTCCAACCAACACACAAGCAAGACCAAAAAAAACAAAAAACAAAAAAACATCACAACACAAAAAGCAAACTGGATTCCTACGACAACCTCGCAGCATCTTCCAGGGAAAAAGGTTGGCACTAGATAAAAGAAAGGGAGACATGAGATAGGAACATGAGTTAACACAAAAGGTTGGGGTAGGACAAGTATGTACAAGGTAGCAAAAATGTTTGAGCGAATCAACAGATGAGTTTTTATTTATTACATGGTGTAAATCTGCGCGTGCACACACACACGCACAGCAACACACGGCGCACACACGCACAACACACACACAACACACTGTGCTTCCAGGCATGCAGGTGAGTCGCAGGTGTGCTGCAACTTTGTGGTTCGGAGAGGATAATGTTTGATTCCGCCCCTCCCCCCCCCCCCCGAGGACTCCACCAACCAGTCACAGAACCCATCGTGGACCATAAAGAAGAAGACAGAAGCAAATGAGACCCAAGAGGAAAGAGCAATAATTCATCCAACATCTTATAACTCAAGGGAATGGTAAACTATCCACATCCCTTTTAAATTTAAATAGCTCAACATACCACATGAACTCAAGGAAGGAAATCGAGAACAAGGGAACAAACAAAGAAGAGCTTACTTATATGAGACATACACATGGGGTTCTAAAGCATGCACAACAACCTAAATGTAAACGAAAGCTTACTTTAATATTCCCATTCATACGAGGACCCACACCACCCAAAAAATAATTTTCTTGGTAGAAAGTATTTTTAAATTTCTTAAATAAGTTTTTCTTGAAAAGGGCTGGCCAGGATAGCCAAGAGCCTCAGAATCCCATAGGATGAGTCGACTCACAAAACTTGTGCGATATGGTCACAATTTCGCCACATGACAACAAAAAAAAAAAAAATCATGAATTTCGAATATACATTTGAAAGAGGTTTATATAGATTCGAATATGACTGGGTGGAGGTTCAGATCATCCATATCTGCAGGTTTGGTGTTGACTGGCACAACAAGACATTTATTCTTGAGACACAACTATATAGCAGTTTAAATAAACTGAGGCCCATTTTGTCAGTTCAAAATAAACCATGAGTGTTGGGCATTCCCGCTGGTGCTGTTCCAATCACTAGTGCAGACCAACGCAACTGTTTGCAAAGAACACGAGAACAGCACTCAGGAGAGTACATCCTGCACCAGGCTGAACAGTTTAAACGTTTTGTATCACACTAAAGGCAGGCCCAGATCTGAACCAAAATCTAATCAGCTTGTTAAAGTCAACCTTACCCAACTCATCACCAAGTTTTGTGATAACCATCCACAACTTTTCAACATATCATGCTAATGTTCGTTTTGTTGGCCCCATTTGTCAATGATAGAAGAAATCACTTCTATTAAAAAAAATAATTCTCATATCCAGATCCAGATCCAGATCTTCACCAAAATTGAAATCATTTTCATCCTTGTCATCACACCCAACCTGTCCAACAAATTTCTCCAAATCTGCCACAACTTTTGAGATATTTTACTCACAGACACACAGAGACAAACAGATGGACAAGAAAGAAAACAGACAGACAGACCAAACAGGGGTGAAAACATAACTCCATCGAAATTGGTGGCGGAGGTACAAAATATAACTGTTGAAGAGCATCAAAAAATTCGCCACATCTGGTAGCGATTCGCCAACGTGAGAGTGGTACAGTTTTTGGACAACACAGGCCTACAGTATGCACACTCGCCTCTAAGATGTATAGCCTGGTTGTTGATCCTGACCCCCCCAGTTATAACTGTCATTCCCTGTGTTTCACAAGCAGGGTAATTAGTCTGTGTGCAACCCCTCCGGATGAACGTAAAACTGGGGGCGTCCTGTCTGCGGGCCAGAGTTCGGGGATGTTAAAAAATTCCACGGTTGTCCTTTGCTATTGTGGGCCGAGCCATCGCCGGCATCCTGGACAAATTCCTGCTCCAACTGCTTAGTCGAACATCAGGCCTGCCACCACTTTGTGGAAAGACTTGGGCAATAACTTCCTCTGGCCAACGCCCAGCAAGAATGTGGGAATAATGTGGCCATTGAAGAAAGAAGAAGTTTTGAGAAAATAAAACCATGGGAAATTTTTTTCTTGCAGATCAAAACATTTTCTCGAATGGTATTTTCCTTGTTTCAACAAAACTGCTTATTTTATGAATGTTTTCTTAACTAAAAAATCATTATTTTGGCAGTGTACTTATGTGTGGAACACACCATTGTGGCATTGTCCTCAAAAGGCGCTTTTAGGTGAAATAGGGCCATTCAGCGATCAACCCAGCCAAGATATCTCAAATGGCAGGGCAAGGCTCTGCAACACGTCCTGCTGCCCGGAAGTAGGTGATGTAAATGTGCAACATCTTGCCGTGACCATTCACACCACAAGGTTAACTGGATCATAATCAATGTTTCCGAAATCCGGCAATTTTTCCCCATCAAAGTGTGTGCCTATTCCACACCTCATCAACTTAACTCACCGAGATTATTGATAACAATATAGCATACACAAGAAACACAAACAATAACGAGTTAAATATGAACAAAAACGCAAGTTTATCTGGATTAAAGGACAGTTCAGTGTCACAACACATACGATGTTGAAGATGGGCCGAGTTGGACTAAAACATTGAACATGATAAAGGAGTAATCAGGATGCATTTGGTTCCATTTGTGGGTCGGAATTTTAAAAGGAGGTGAGTTCAATGTTTCTAATTCCATAAGTTAATGATCATCATTAACACGACCCCAAAACATCAGGGATGGTTTTCACCTTCACCGAAGAATAAGAAGACAAGAATAATGTGGAAATGTAAAGGTATTTAACACAATGGGGGAGGAGGGGCAGCCTATAACCATGATTGGTATCCATTAACATGAAATTAAGATTAAAAGTGTGGAAGGTGCTTTTAAACTTAAGAATGGAAATGTAAAGGTAATTTACTATTTAACGACAAAGAGGGAAGGGGGCAGCACTAGTTAGCCATGATTGGTTATCCATACTAAATCCACAATTTTGGTGACTGTTGTGCAGTCCTCCTTCCGTTCACTCCCAATCTAAGTTTTCTAGACCAGAACTGTCACACATCCTTTCTATATCCTTTCTTCCTGTGTTGCTGTTTGTGTCTTCATCCAATTCTCCATGCCTTAACCAATACCTTGTTGTGGTATATTGTCCAATTCATGCCTGTGAGTGTCGGGCCTATTTGCCAGGTCTTCCAACAAGTCGGCATTCAAGATCCTGCCTGCCTCGGACCCGCATACCTCATTCGCTTTCCTCCTCCCAAGTGTTGTCCTTTCCGCCTTCCCAAATTTTATGCTTATTCCCCCTCCTCATTCAATTTTTCTTTTCTTTTTCACCTCCCAAAAAAACCCTGAAGATGGGTGCATCGTTAATATTAAGGAAATGTGACCTGGCTCCTTTGTTCTATAATCATATCATTTCTGTTGAAGGATGCACGTTTTCCCAAATAAATAAATGGCTTGGCCTGTTTGAATTTTTCTTTCACATTTACGATTTTGTACTAATTACACAAGATAATAATGATGGTTGAAGAAGTTACAAATTGCAATTCCTTGTTGAGGTTCAGAATGCCTTAGCAGTTTGAGCAATGCTCGTACCAGTGCCGCGAATTGTGGTACTCATACAGGTTTGCGAACCCAGGCTGTGTGGGACAAAAGCTGCTTACGCGATCCAGGAGTCCGTGTACACCTCGAAGCTGAAATGCGTGCCAGTACAAGCGCAGAGACGTCGCTCATTCCTGTGCAACATCTGCAACAATGAAAGACAACATAACAGATATATCAACCATTATTACCAGTACACACTTTCCCTCAAATAAGGTTTTTTCAATCAAGCAATAACAAACAACAAGGAAACCATCAACAAACCAGCATTAAATTAAGAGGGGAAAAGCATCACACTATCACTCAAGTATAAAGTAATACACATGTGTCAGCAAGCAACACATGGCCAATGTTCATGCCTCCATCGTTTTTTGAGAACCTTTTTCATGCATCCATTTTGCTCACATCACAAGTTGCAATGAGGAATCAAAAACCATTAAATTAACGTACTATTGAAATGTACCTTTTAGACCTCAACACAACTTTTGGTCCTTTGACCTAGTTTAATTCCTTTTCAGACCCTGAAACCCCTCAGACCCGCATCCCTAGACTCGACACCTTTTAGACCTTTTGCAGCCTTTTCAGAACTGCAAAACATATATACATATCTATATATATATATATATATATATATATATATATAATATATATATATATATATATGTTGTTGCGGATCCGGGGTGGTGGGATTCCACCCGACTCTTGGCGCCATCCTCACCACCGCCGACTCCGGGATTTATAACGCCAGGCTGGCTCAGCACAGGCCTCGGGTCAACGCCCCCCGTTTCCCTTTTTTTTTTTTTTTTTTTTTTTCCCATCCCCCCCCCGCGAAAACCCAAAAACGTAATCCTGGACCCTTACCAGTTTGGGAAATAGAACACCGGTTACAGACTGGAATTGGGTCAGATGCGAGCGTTTTCTGCCAGTCTATAACCATTTTGGTTTTATATGCCAATCGAACTGGATCGTATCCTCGACGCGACACAAATTAATCATACGGCAACTTCAGACGAACCAACCAGATTTAGTTGAGGAACATCGGGGACACAACACAAGCATAAATATTCACGACATGTTTATTAACAATCTTTTAAACCCGTTCTTAACTATGGGAACTGACGGATTTACAGGTTTTCGAGGGGTCTACCGAGATATGCCAAATAAAACGTGCAGACAAGACACAGACAGACAGCATGCAGCAGACAAGACAGAGTACATTGGTGATGTTTCATGGATGAGAGGAAGTGTCAAAGCAGATGTCGCTCGTAACAGCGGATGTCCACGGATTCGAGCCCCCAGCTCGAACACGCCGCGTGGCAAGAATGGCGCGCCGTACTTTTTTTCCCCAGGGCACCGCGTGCGCACCGCCCTCCCAGCGCGTTGCGGCCGCCCGCGCAATGTCGACGCACAAGACGCGTTAGATCGACGGTGGTAATGCTCTCAGCTGGCTTTTTCCACAAAGGTCCAGCAATACAAATCCAGGCCTGGCCTGGTTCACGACCGACAAGGCCAAACGAGGTGTTTGGGCTCCGGCAGGCGGATCGCAGGCGGATCGACAAACGTGTCGAGGACCTTCCTCATGAAAGTCGATCGCCACATCGACGTGCAAGGCAGCGCTCTTGTCGATTCTCCTGCCCCTTACGAAGCGATCGCAGACAGACACTCGTCGTTCTCTGTTGCTTCCCTGCTTTCTTTCGCTCGTTCTCACGAAAACAGACAGCTGTCCCATGTACAGCCGATCGGCGCGCACCAGTCGCGCTCACCCTTTCACCACAGTTTTCTTTTTCGTTCGCTTCGCTTCGACCCTGGGAATGCCTCGAACCGACTGTTTTTCCAAACTGAAAACCTTTCACGAAGGTCTTCGTTCGCATCGTTACCGAAGCCAACTGCTGCATCCAGCAGATCTGAACTCGACACTCGTCGTTTTTCTGTTGCGCTTCGGCCTACCTTTCTTTTGGCTCGTTCCTACAATTGAAAAACAGACACAGTGTCCATGTACAGCCGATCGCGCCACATCGGCGCTCAGTTTCACGCCAAGATTTCCTTTCGCTTTTTGGCTCGAAGCATGAGCACGCCTCGAAAAAACCGACTGTTTTCCCAAACTGAACCTTTTCACGAGGTCTTCGTTCACCGTCGCTTGAGCCACTAAGCTCTCCACCTTTACGAAGCCGACAAACTCTTCCCCTTAAGGCTCCACCTCCCTCTCCCAGGCCACTCCCTCTCAGCCGACGGGCGGGGCCCTCGTCCGGGAATAGGGAAGGAAAGAAGAAGAAAGCCCTCGGCACACCCACTGTAGCGAACAATAACATGATCCTACACCTCCCGACACACATGTTAAACGTCCATTTACCGACAACCTAGTAAACATGCATTTAATGGGGGATCTGAGCTAATCCTATATTTAGAGTAGCCTGCTAAGGCCATTTCGAAACAATATATATATACACATATACAGTCATGCGCCGCTTTAAAAACCGTTCCGTGGAACGAGGATCGCATATACGACGGATCCTGCCAGCTCTGAAAAAGAAAAAAAAGAAAAAAAAAATGTAGCTGAAAAATTCCTTCGCCGAGTGATGTAGCCGACCGTAGCGCTGCCAGTTGTATAAAATAGCAACATACAATTTGTACGCTGTACAGTGGGCATAATACCTCATAATGTAATAACGACACTGTGGCCCCGGATAATGCGACCAGAGTTGAGGTCCATAAAGTCATCGGCGAAAAAAACATAGGATCGTGCAAATCGGGATTCAAGGAAATCGGCTTTCAAATGAACCAGTTTCCATCCACGTTTACCTTCCCAGCAAGTAAATTACCTTTGAATTGAAGAATTCCACAATAAATTGTTGTTGTTATCTAAATTAAAACACTCAATTTGTTTTTAAGTGAAGCTTTTTATGTTGTTAAAACAATCGCACTGTTACCGAAAATATATATCACAATTGACAGGTGCTCGTTTCTTCATTTGTAAATTTGAAACATCGATGCAATGATTATGTATTTATAAAATCCAAACCGCTATTATTTCATTTCTATATCCGATGCGAGAGGAGATTGTAAGCTGCCGGCTAACAACACGATGGCTGTCATTACAGCACAAGAGGGTAAATCTAACGGTCTTCCGTCTCTCTTGGATGTTGTGTTACAATTGCCGACAGTATTCAGTACAGTAACATGCTGCACAGGTTTTATCCGAGGAGCAATAGGCTACACCATATAGCCCTAAGGTGTGTAGTTTTTGTGTAAGTACGATGTAAAAACGAAAACGCGAAAAAAAAATGATGTTCGCACACGACGACGTCGCTTAAAACGACGCGTTTCTTCAGAACGTTACCCCGTCGTTAAGTGGCGCATGACTGTATAATACACATATATTATAATAGCTACTATATATTGTTACGGATCCTGGAAAACCATTTGCATTCAACATACAGAGTCCAAAGTCAGTTATGTCGTTAAAGTATGTTGTTGTAGTTTAGATCCCTTTCCTTTTGTCTAGTGGGAGAATCAAGGCATGCTGTTCGATCTTTTAGATAAGGTATATCTTTACATCCATACGAACAACCAACTTACCATTCTCCCATCAGATCCACTACCCACTCTTTTTGGTTGTTGTGGGCGCTGTCTGCAAGCACTCTGACTTGCCAAGCAGGGTCTTGCAGCGTTCCTTGCCGCTCCTCAACGTTTCCTTCCACAACGTTGTACTCTTGCCACGGGGCCTGTGCAACATTGATACTGTTACTTCGTCAAGTAAGAACCACGTGGAAGACTGTTGGGGTTTCCCGCAGGGCCAAGGCCCCACTCGGAAAGGTGGGCCGTAGGACCTGTCCAATCAGAGGTGGCAGCGAGGTGTGTTCACCAAGGCCCTCCCGGCTGAGGGAGGTCCTAATTTCCCGAGCACTCTCCTGAGAGAGGGGTCTTTGAGGTCTTGGAGAGTCTTTTGGGGTCTCCGGAGAGTCTTTTAAAAGTTATTTGAAGAGTTTTTTGGTGGGCGTTGAGGGTGGCGAACGTGTCTCTGCTGGCCCTTTAACGAGGAAGGGAGAGCGACTCCACAAAGTCGATCGCCCGACTCGACGTGCAGGCGGCCTCTCCCACTGCCAAAATGGCAGACTCGATGTGCAGGTAGTTTCTCTTACCGCCAAATGGCAGATTCGGCGCGCTCAGGTTCACCACCGCCTTCCTGGCGCTCGCTCGCCTCTCGGCCCACTGCAGTTTCACTTCTCCTTT
>CM068961.1:34521336-34543737 GCA_035128595.1 Eptatretus atami | reverse complement strand
ATGCCACGCTCGAGTCTGTGGTTGATCAGTGCCCCGGCGAGATACTCTTCTAGTCGTGAGGGATTTCAATGCGTCGACTGGAACTGATAGGGATGGTTATCAGACATGTGTTGGTCCCCATGGGTCTGAAACTGTGAACCAGAATAGAACCAATTTCCTTGACTTTGCAAGAGTCATGGACTGAGGGCAGTTGTTTCAGGTTTCAGTGTCGACAGGCTCATCACTGGACTTGGTATTCCAACGCTGGTGGTGTGGCAAAGGAGATTGACCATGTGCTCCTTGATGGTCACTGGAGGATGACCCAGAAATGCAGGGTCCACCGGCATGCTGAGTTCCCCAACACCGGCCACAGGCTTGTGGTAGCAACTCTGAAGTTGCAGCCTAAATCCGGAAGAATGGTACCAACACAGCCGAGGCCTTGGTATACTGCAGTTACAGCAGAGGGTGTTGGGCTCTTGACAGAAGTGAAGGCCCACTGGGCCGCTTACTTTGAGCGGCTGTACCAGGCTGATCCACCAGTTGTTGAGTTGGATGTCAGGGGTGATACATTCGCTATTGCTGACCCTCCACTCAACTGTGATCCACCTTCATTTGTGGAAACACAGGCTGCGGTGAACCGGTTGAAATGGGGGTGAAGCTCCTGGGATCTGTGGCATCCATGCTGAAATTCTCAAGGCTGGTGGAAATGCTGTACACATGTCGTTGCATGCAGTTCTGTGCTCTGCCTGGAACACAGGCATCATCCCAACTGACTGGAAGAGGGGCCTTGTTGTCCTTCTCTGGAAAGGGAGGGTGATCGCAAGGACTGCAACAACTACCAAGGGGTGACACTGCTCTCAATGCCGGGCAAGTATTTGCTCGCATAATTCTTGATGGGGTTTGCCACCATCTGCTTGAGCACCAGCACCCAGAGCAGTCAAGCTCAACACCAAAGAGGTCAACGATTGACCGTATCCTCACCCTTCAGGTCCTTACCCAATGCAAAGGAGAATTTCGGCAGAGACTGCTTGCAGCCTATCTTGATCTCTGCAAAATGTTTGATTCAGTGAATTGGGATGCCCTCTGGAGGATTCTTGGTCTTTGTGGGGTGTCACCAAAACTGATCAATCTGATGTCTGACTATACTCTGGTACTGAGAGTGCTGTGAGATGTGGTGATACCATCTCTGAATCAATTCCAGTTGTTACTGGAGTTTGTCAGGGGTGTGTACTGGCCCCCACACCTTTCAGTACTTGCATGGACTTGATTATTGGGGGGGATGTCTGAGAGATGAAGCTGCGGTCCATCGTTTGAGAATGTCAAGATCTCTGACCTTGATTTAGCAGATGATGCAGTCATCTTTGTGGAGGCTCTGCATATCTTTTTGTGGGCCCTCAAGGCGCTGAATGATGGGTCAGAGCTGCTGGGATTATGGGTTTCCTGGGTCAAAAGTAAGATCCAGGCTTTCAGAAACATCGTGGATGCTGATATCATGTCTGTACCTGTTTGTGGAGAGGATGTTGAGGTCACAGAAAGATTCACTTTCCTTGGCAGTGATATTCAAGTCTCTGCTGGCTGCGAGCCGAAGGTCAACAGGCGGCTGCGTTGGGCCTCGGAGTCATGATTTCACTGGATCATGGGGTTTGGCACTGTCGATCCCTGTGCAGGACGACGAAAGTCCGAGTCTTCAGGTCCTTTGTGCTTCCAGTCTTGCTCTAAGGATGTGAGACTTGGACTCTGAGCATGGATCTGAGATGGTGACTTAATTCCTTTGGTACCAGGTCTCTTCAGAGAATCCTTGATTATCGCTGGTCGGACTTTGTGTCCAACGAGCAACAGTTGAGAGAGACTCAAATGAGATTTGTTACCTGCATCATCCGTGAGAGTCAGCTGCGGCTGCATGGACATGTGGCTCGCATTCCTGACGCTGATCCTGCTCACCAGATTCTCTCTGTGATGGAGCCTCATGAGTGGAGGAGGCCAATGGGCCAACCACATGCCCTGTGGTTGCAGCAGGTTGATCAGTTTCTCAAGGAGATGGGAATGGACCAGGCATCTGCCTGGGGGATGGCCAGACGGAGGCCCTTGGAGTATCAGCGGAAAGTCGACGCAGAGACGCGCTGCTCCAGCTCATGCTCCCATACTTGACCTGACCTGAGCCAATCAGCAGTTTTTACACCACCTTCATTTTACAGTAAGAGGAGCCTCCTCCCACCTCATCTCCCATTGCTTCCATGTCGGCACAGTAGGAGCAAAGGTGGAGTGATGGCAATTATTATTTTTATTGCATTTTGTATGTATTTTATGTTTCTGTTTATACTTCATGATGATGTTATAATAAACTAGAATGGCACTCTTCAATGGCATGGCGTGGACTGATATGCCTCCACCCACATTATTACATCATTATATTACTTGTACCAAGTTCAATTTAAGTTCCTTCAGCTGTTCTCAAGTATCACATTTTCCCCTGACATGACCTCTGACCTCTGCCACCAAAATCTAATCAGTTCCTCTTTGCATCATAATATATACTTGTACCAAGTTTGGTTAAAATCACATCACCGGTTCACAAGTTGGTGCAGGAACAGAATTCTTACCTAATGGGACCTAAGACATTTAACGTTTGACCTCTTGACTCCATAATATAATCAGTTCATCTTTGCATCATTATACATACTTGTACAAAGTTTGACTTAGATCCCTTCAGCCATTCTTCAGTTATCGCAGTAATGAAAACCCATAATGGACGGACGGACAGATGCACGCACACACGGACAAAACCCAAAACCATAATGCCTTGTTGGTGGAGGCATACAAATTGCATAATGCCTTGTTGGTGGAGGCATAAAAATTGCTTTTTATATTTATAAAATAATATGTTTACCATCTGTAGTATTATTAGCACTAAATTACCGATACCCCAATGAAGCCCTCATACACACTCATTTGTAAGAAATAATGCTGTTGGGAACGCATTTCCATCTAAACAATGGTATGATGACCCCTTTTAGTGAATTTTCGTTGAGCGCGCTCATCTCCAGGAACGATTCCTGAGCGGTAAGTCAGGTATTACTGTAATTAATTATAAGGCATTGAGAAAATGTATTGAGAATTCATCGCCATTGAAATTTTTAAAGCAGACATTATCTAGCTTGTCGGGATGGGGCAATGATGTGCTCATGTTTGTATTTTCACCTGGAAGTCTGCAGTTTTAGGGTTAGCTATGTGCACAGTACGAGGATCCGCTGGGCACAACAACCGTTCAGCAATATCTTCACGGGAGCACTGAGTACAAAATCATGTTTGCGGAAGAATTGGTGGTGTGGGGGTGGGAGGAAGGAGGTAAAGAGACAAAAGATGGTGAGTAACAAAGTCAGAAATGTAAGACATATCCCTGATTGCTTCAATAATGGCAACCTATATTAATAGGTGAGGCGTGAAGTGAGAATATGATGAGGAAGGGAAAACTCAAGGAACAAAGGGAGATGGTGGTTGGGGGAAAGTTGGAGAGAAGTCAGCATAAAAACTGGTGCTTACCAATGCAAAAGTGAGCACCTCAGTATAGCTGGCAGCTGCGATGTCACTACGAAGTAGATCTGTAAGCTTATTCAGAGGATACTGTAGGCAGAAGAGAAATACGTCTGTTATCCTTGACAACATGAGAATCATTTGGAAGATAAAATGCATAACGCTGGTGAAATGACCGGTTGTACAAGTTCTTAAAACAAAACAAACCAGACATTTCATCTCTCAAAAGAGTAATGCTCAATAAAGTCATTCATTTGAAAAACATGAATATCAAGAGCGAGAATTGCTTTGCAACACATGTCCCCTACAGGTCCCAATGAATGTTCGGGAGATAAAAAATATTTTTGCGTTTCACGCACGCTTGAGCCGAAACCAGAACCAAAGCTAGAAGGGCACTCGGTAGAGCACATACCTCCACCACCTGATTGCCTGATTCACGAGAACATATCAGGCCCATTACATTTTTGAAATATCGTCCTATATATCTTTTTTGGCCCGATCTCTCAATGGTGAAGAATCACTTTTGAAATTAAATAATTCTCGTATCCAGATCCGGACTCGGATCTTCACCAAAATCGAATCAATTCGTCCTTGCCATACACTCAACCTGTCCACCAGGTTTCAGCCGAATCCGTAAACAACTTTTTGAGATACCTTGCTATATATTATTTTAGACCAATCTCTCAATGGTGAAGAATCACTTAAAAAATTCTCGAATCCAGATCCGGAATCGGATCTTTCCAAAAATCGAATCAGTTTGTCCTTGTCACACACCGAACCTGTCCACAAAATTTTATCTGGATCCGTCCACAACTTTTTAAGATATCCTGCACACAAACAAACAGACAGAAAGAGGTGAAAACAACCTCCTTCACCTTCGGTGACAGAGGAAATGACGACAAAGAAGCCCTATAAACCCACCGTGTTTGGGTCTATTTGGAAAAATAAAGGAAAAACAGTTTTCATTTAACGATATCTTTGGTAAACGAGAAACCAATAAAGACAACTAGGATAACAAACCGGAGATAAAAATTAGTTTTGTTTTAACGCACACTCGAGCTAAAAGCAGAATCAAAAGGAAGAAGAAACTCTCCAACCCACCGTGTTTCTTTTGTTTCTAGGCTTTTCCTATTTCATATGAAAAACAACCTGATGTACATACATGAAGCAAAAACATGTGTACGGATTATGTGCATGTACGTGTAAATACATCGTGGTTATAGACCTGGAATCATTCCAATTGCACTGGGCCATGGACTATCATCCAGGCCGAAGACCTGAGGCCTGCCAACCTGTGCTGCTTCATGCAATGGTGGCGCATGATTTTATTGGGGTGGTCAGACTAGCTGTCCAGCAAATGGGTGAAAAGCAGTGCGGGTGGACTCAGGGCAGGCTGAACACTGACCGATGTATAACATGTGATATTTCTAAGTTTAAAAAGTGCATAACTCTTGTGAAAATTGATATAAGCCCTGAAACTCAAACTTGTTCTGTAATTTATCATTAAAATGTCATGTACCAAGTTTCAGTTGAATATGTTGAAGGTATGGGGGGGGGGAAGCTGAAAAACCACAGGTGGGATGGATAGACAGACGGAGAGCTTCATATAAATCAGACGGTGAAACCAGGAGGGACCAATAATTTGACAACATTACTTTGAAAACATTATTCCATGAATAATATGGGTGTAAAAATTGACAAGATTTATATAAAGTTTATTTGTGGTTTTCCTATTAGGTATATGAAGGTTTTCACGTCAACGTGAATGCTTATTAAATCAATCAATAAACAAAGGGTATTCGTCTTAGAAGCCTTCAAAGGTAGGCCAAGCAAGCAGGACTAATAAGGATTAAAATTTATTGGTAATCAATCAACCGATTTGTGCCTTTGATGAGTTTTGAATACCTGCTCAGCAATGGTGAAGGTGTTTGGCGTAGAACGTGGAATATTGTTAAAGCCGTGGGCCACCGCAGCATCTTCCATAATATCGCAGGCATGCAGGATGTCAGCACGCGAAGGTGGAACCTCCACTTGGAGATGATCAGAGTTGTCAATCACCTCCGAACGCAGGCACATGCGGGTGAGAAGCTTGCTGATGGAATCCGGGCTCTCTCTGAGAACAAGACAGACAGAAAATGAATAAGAAAAGAAAAATTGATAACATGTTGCACCAAAAGGAGGGGGTTTGCACGAGTGAGCGCCAAAGTAAACGCTGGTGTATAAATGTGGTTCTGCATTTGGATTAAACTGTGTTGGCCTATTTGGCGTTCGCATCTGAACCTATAGCTCATAATGCTGTTAATCCCATGTTCAAATGACTGAGTATTATCGTTGTTTCTCACGAATCCAAGACTGAAGGAGCCCTGATTCCAAAAAAGGTCTGGATCTAAGGCCAAAATTCCAAGAAAAGGACGAGTCCTTATAACTGCCTGAATTATTACGGGGATAAGTAAACAATGAAGAAACACATACGGTATGTGGGATTTGATCCTGGATTGTACATGTAATGAAAAACAAGTCTTTATAAGGATGAGAGTCGGTATGAGTTGGTGGATAAAAGGGCAAATTTTCTTCACAAAGTGGCCTCTTGCTTTGAAGGACTCACGAACGACACATTGCTTCGCCTTCTTTCCCACAGTGGTTAGCGGTACTATTATACATATTTACATATATATATACACATATATACATACATTATATTATATGTACACACACATATACACAGATGTGTTGTTGTGGATTTCAGAATCGAATCCGAGTAATACACACATCCTGGTCCTTAGACAGTTATTTCCATAAATGCATGTTCAGAATAGACCCATCCCCTTGTCTGGTGGGATTCTAACTCTTTGATGCGTTGGAGAAGGGTAGAGAACAGGTTCCCTTCCTTTCTTATGGGATAACCTTTTCCTCTTTATGACACGTTCATGACGCATGATTTTACGTCCGTTTCCATTTCTGCATGAGCGATATTCACCGTTCGTGCACGCAATAAAATAGCTATTAGCCCAACAGATACTCGTCTATTCCCTTTCCATCAAGACACATTGGCTTGGAAATACACAATTTATTTACACATTTTAATTTGGTTATCACTTTCACATTCGACTTACAATGTCATTTGAGTCATTAATCACACCGCAAGCTTTTCCTGAACAGTTCATTCTGACGGTCAAACATGGCTGTGGTCGGATCATTTACCTCAGGCACCCACCTTTTTCCATTGACGTTTGACACCCCCCGTTCAGCAGCTCTATGGACCGCCAATTGGCTCTTTTTAGAATAGGCTGAACAAAGAGGTAATAATTGCCCGTTGATGTTTTGTGAGCGTTTCATGTTTTCGCTCGGTTGTTCCGGCAAACGGCTACTTTCTGGCGTTCGTCCAGCCCCTCGAACATGGCGTCTTAGGCACATTACTTAAGATCTAATAAAGATAAGATTGGTGCATCGCGGAGGGCACGTTCCCTGATCAGTAGGCCACGTGACTTCTAGTTAAACGGTAAATTAGACGGTGGACAATGGAACTTGTGATTAACAGATTGGCATTCATGGTTGTAAAGCAACCCACCGTACCACAAAGTTAATTGTGAGCGGTGGCCCCAGGTCCGGCTCTTCGAGGAGAAACAATGCTTAACACCTTCATAATACACTCAGTACCAGTGGCCGTAACTCGGCTTAACACCTTTCACTAATACACTCAGTACCAGTGGCTGTAACTCATATATATATATATATATATATTACATACACACACACACACACACACACACACACACACCACACAATGCTGAGAAACACTGAAGAGCGAGAAGATGAATCAGCCTATTGGCCTGGAAGAAGAGCAATTCCTCAATCAGAAGAAGAGTAGATGCGAAAAAGGTTTACATGTGGTCGTTCAATACTTATTGACCATAAACATAACATCATTGTCTGAAGTGGGCCGGGAAGCCCTGTTATTCCAAAGAAGGTCTCGAGCATGAGGCAATATCAATGTGAGCCATACAGACCACATAAAGTTGGCCAATTAGCAAAATACACCAATCTCACGGGGACAGCTCCAACTGAAACAATGCGGTTCATTTTATCGTATGAGCAACAGGATTTATCCTACAATGTTGAAGGTGATGGGGTAGGATGGGTGCAATGAGGAGTGACTGCAAAATAAAACACATGGGAAGAATAGTAATTGAATGATAAACTTGTCAGGTTTGTGCCCTCATGTAAACAATAAAGAAAATCAAATTGATTAAACTGTAATTTTTCTAACAGTTCTTCCATAATCAGATTTTGTAGATATATTTTCAGAAAAAAAAAGACATAGAGCTCAACCTACAGACGATGATGAACAAGTTTAGAAGGAATGTGTACAAAGGATATCAGTGATGTGCATCCCCATGCAAACCAGCAACACGTACGCACCTTATACCAATCCATGAGTTGATGTATTCAGCGGACAGAGACTCCATACGGTAAGGCAGTTTCTGAGATTGCGAAAGCACAGCGGTTTTGAGGAATCGCAGAACCAAGTGCAGGTAGACATGACAACTTGTAAATTATTCAGCTTATAGCTTCCAACACCATACAGTATACCTGTAAACCTCTGATAAACTAAAAGCATGGATAAAAACTTCAAAAATCGAGATTGCAACAGAAATTCCAAGAACGTCAATGAAAATAAAAATGCAGCAAAATTCATCAAAAAGTAACTCAAGGCAACTTACATATTTAAAAATAAATCATAAACTAGCAGGGGTACCCGGCATTGCCCGGTGCTGTTCTAATCATGTTGGCATTTTGAATAAATCAAAATTTTTTCAAATTATTTTTTGTGGGGGCCTAAAACACTTCCCGACAACCACGAAGGAATGAGGGCTGGGACTAAGGAGCAATTAAAAAAAAAATCCAATTTCTTTTTTCAACATTTACAAGTTATTTTTTGTTTTTTTTATGCCCCTAAAACACAGCCCAGCACTCACTGGTGAACCTTTGAAAGTTTGACGAAGATCTGTTCAGCCATTTCTGAGAAAAATGGCACACACACACACACACACACACACCTCTTCGAGTATAGATTATTAACAACTACAGCAACATTAAACAATATTATATTCAAAAGGGAGATGCATCTGGACTGCGTATCGTATCTATCACTTCATTTTAAAAGCTTCCTGCTGTCATAGAGTAATTAAAAATTAGGGGCAATACCCTTGGACACTCACCTGGTAGCAGCTGGATTAAAATAAATAAATAATAATAAAAAAACAGGGAACCACTGGTAGGTATGGATGACCCACAAAATATTTAATGGAGAATAAAGTAAATATAGTTCCAGGTAAGCTTATGTGATGGTGGTCAGTCTGTCTGTCCATCCATAAATACTTGCAACTTCTCCGAAACTTCAACATGATTTAGATCAGTGGTTCTCAACTTTTTTTGACTACCGCCCCCTTCTGCCCTCTTGGACCGGCCCAATGCCCCCTTGTCCTATCATTCGTGGTCGGACACCCAGGGCAATAGGATATCCGAATTATGTAGATAGAAGCAAAAATAACAGAAGCCAAATATTTTCTGAATAATATTTCACTTTACTTTACTCTACTTTTCCTTTACTTTTCTATTTTATTTTGCACTACCTACAATGTTTCAGCAGAACAGGTCCAGGTGAGGCAAACTGGGAATCTGTTATCACAGGCCCAAATACCATTAGTGTGAAGGGTGGGCCTGGTGACTCGCTGCCAGATTACGAACGCTGGCTTCATCTCAATGAGGTTGAGACCAGATCGCCCCTCTTGGTAATGTCAAGGCGGTTCGATACTTGGTCAGCAGCACCATCATGGCGCTGAACCCTCTTTCAACGAGGTATGATGTGGGGAACGCCATCAGCAGCAGTTCTGCCTCTGTCCACATTGCGGGTATTCGCCCCGCTCCAGAATCCAGAATTTGCCGTATTCATGCTGCGAAAATCTTGCCTTCGCCTCATCATTCCACAAGTGATAATTTCGTCTGTAATTCGCGCTTCACATCTCCAATGTCACATTTGAATGGGTTGATCACCCATGCTGGCACCGACAGTTCTAGCATGTCTCTGAAACGCTGCTCCATATCTCCACGAATCTTCTCAAGGTGATTGCAATAAACGAGCAGCTCTTCATCAGAAACAGCAGTTTCCTTTGCCACCGAGGAAAGTGGTACATATCTCTGCAGCCAGGGTTTCCCTGTGCAGAGTCGCCTTGGTTACGAAGCGCCAATCACTTTCTTTGCTTTAATCAGCGTCATATGGTCACCCTGGAGTTGTTTGTTGACATCATTCAGTATACTGAATATGTCCGCGAGGTAAGCCACATCATGCTCAATCACATTCACTTTCTCCGATAACTCTGTATCAATTTCCGACAGAAACTCGACCACTGTCGAAGAGGGCATGGAAACGGGTCAAACAAGTGCCTTTGGACAACCATCGAACTTCGGTATGCAACAAGAGCCTCTCGAATGGTTCATCATTCTCCTGGCAAAGCTGACGAAACAGCCGATCATGCAGAGACGACACCTTGATTTTATTCACTGCTTTGATTCTATTTGGATGATGTATGAAGTCTGGTGCTGAGACTTTTGCTACAAGATGCTGCGGTGCCCACAGTGAATGGCGAACACAGGTACCGGTCAGTTTTTCAGAAGTGCAATAAAACAAAAACCATCTGGCGGCCAACCATCACTGGTGCCCCGTCCGTCGCGCAAGCGAGGATGTTCTCCATCGGTATGTTCTTATCAAGTAAAGTACTTCTCCAACGTTTGGAAGATGGAAGAACCCTTCGTATCGGTCTGCTGACGAAGAGCGAGCAAACGAACAATTCTTCCACCATTTCCTGATACGGATGAAGCGAATCGTAGCAGAGTAGTAACAGAGCTCACTGTCACGCAAAGTGGACTCATCCACTGTCGATGGCGAGTGAGTGCTTCTCTCAGCTCACAACACAGCTTATCTTCTACATCTGATGACATTTCATCAACTCCGCCTGGCCACGGATCATTGCTGAGCGCAATCGACGAGAGAAACTGGATACGGTCCTGGCCATAACAGTTTTTATCACTTCTCCCAACAGCCGGTTTGATCAACGTTCGGCCGATTGAATACAGGTTTTTCAGAATCTGGCGATGAGCAATGACAGCTTATACGCACGTTCCAGTCCTTTATCACGAGCTTTTGGCTGGTCTTGACATTGCTCGTTACCCGTGGATCGCTTCTCAAATTTCTCTTTCAGCGATTGGAAATAGCTGACCTCGCGCGAGCTTATCATGTGTTTTTTACCTCAGGTGCTCGCTCATCGAGATGGTTTCATTGCTTCATTGGACAGCGTGTACCACACAACCAAACACATGGTAACTGTCGCTGTTCGTCAAGGATGGAATGAATCCATACTTGATGTATCAACGGAAATACTGCGACACTTTTCTTTGAGGCCGACATCTTGAAGCCGACGGCGTGAAGCTTTTTTGAATAACGAAATCAATACGCCAAGATGTCGAAAGTACTAACACCAGTGATAAGGACAACAAATTAATATATATATTTCCGGTCTCTGGTCAGCGCGCGCATCCGATTTTCACCCTGCGCGTCAAAAATTTTCTTCACATTCGCAACTGTAGCTACACAGTCGCGCGCGCCTAAAACACATTGCCCGCCCGCCGCTCAGTACTCATGCCTCGCTGGGAATTGCGCGCCGCGATCATAACACATGTTATAGTATTTACACCATGTGTGTATTAAAAAAACATGACTTGCATTGTTGGTAAACAAGTCTGTAATATGCTTGAAAGAACTTAATGATTTTCAGAATAAATACATTTTAAAATGTGTTCATTATTTCAAAAAGGTGCGCTACCTGTCCATTGCCTGTCTTTAATTTCTCTCTGGCACGGCGCACCGGCAAACGAGGAGGACCGCAACGGGCATTGTATGGCCAATTTGGCCGAATGGCGCCGGGTAACCTGTTCTAGACTGAGGAAGCCCAATGAGCGCTCCTAATCGCCGCGTGCTCCTCTAAATCGCCAGTGCCCCCAAATCATTGCCGCAAGCGCCCCCCTACCACTCGTGGAGTCTGGAGCGCCCCCTGAAAGTTCCCAGCGCCACTGGGGGGCGGAGGACCAACTTTGAGAACCACTAATTTAGATGAAACTGACCACAGCCTTCATCACCCATGCATTTTCCCAAAGGTTTTCACGACATAAAACACAAGTGAAATCCTTCCAATTACACGCGCGTGTGTGAAGCAAATGAGTACACTAATGTTAAAATATGCAATTTTGCTTTTTCAGTTGAAAAAACAATTAAAAAGCGTACTATAATCTGAAATGGTAAAAATCTTAACTCCGCAATCGAAGATGACGGAGGTACTGTTTCACCCTGTCTGTTTGTTTGTGAACAGTTAATCGGAAAATCCTGGACGGATTTCGACGAAACTTGGTGGTGTGGATTAGTATGTCCAGGATCATGCATTCGATTTTGGACTTGGTCCAAAAATCCAATATGGCCGCTATGGCGGCCAATTGAAAAATATTTGGAATTTTTGTTTTTGAATTTCTACATGTTTTAAGTGATTTCCAACCAAAAAAAAAAAATTTCTTAGAGAAAAAAACAATTTTGCAACTTTTTTCAAAAAATTTCGATTTTATTTGAAAAATATTTGAATTTTTTTTTGCATTTCTACATGTTTTAAGTGATTCCAACACCACACAACAAATAAATTTATGTTAGAGAAAAAAAAACTAGAAATTTTGCACCTTTTTTTCAAAAAATTTCGATTTTTTTGGCATTCTACAATGCGCGTCAATCAGATTTAGTTTATTCAATCGTGGTTCAGTAGAGTCTGATCCGTTTTGACCTACAATGAAAAGGATCTCAGTTCACTTAAGTGACCCAGCAGTATTGGCGGCGGAGGTTTTGCACTCTACCGAGTGCTCCCCTCTAGTTATTATTGTGATAAGCACCTTTATATATTAACATAAAGGAATGAAATGTTCGATACAGCATGGCAGGAGGCCGCAAAAGAATGATAGTCATAGAAGAACTATAGCTTTGCAGGCATTCGGCGATCGGCGCGAAATGCGATGGTGGGCGGAAAATGACGTCTTTCGGCGCGAAATGCGATGGGTGGCGGAAATGACATTTCGGCGCGAAATGCGATGGTGCGCGGAATGACGTCTTTCGCGACGAAATCCGATGGTGGACGGAATGAGTCTTTCGGCACGAAATGCGATGAATGGGGAAATGACGTCTTTCGTTCGTTCGTACATGAGAGGGCGCGTTTCTGTTTTTTTCCCGTCAAGCAATAAATTAAAATGGTTTCACACTTATAACACCATTAGTTTCACAAATATACATTGAAATATCTCGGTATTTCGTCATATTTCTCGCTATTCCATCGAGTTACACACTGCATCTACCGGACGGATCGTCCATTGGCTGTCTTGAGGCACGTGGGGGGGGACACCGGAGAACGTGTAGGTACTGTGGTAGACACCGGGGACATTTCAAATCGGTGCTCGACACATTTAATACAGCGCTACGCAGCTTGTATAATCACCAAGCCGTGCGTCTAAGGGAGTTTATGAGGGGGTTGCCCTCAAATAACGTATTGATCTTTCTTCTCTGAACGGCACAACACAATTTTTGAGAAAACTTGACCACTATACATCATCAATTGATGTAAAAAGCATGTTCACTGCCATTAATAATAAATTTATGACATTGAGGTCATCCATACTACCAGTGTTCCCTGTTTTTAATTAATATTTATTTATTTTAATCTCAGACTGCTACCAGCGTGAGCGTCCAAGGTATTGCCCCTAATTTTTAAATTACTCTATGACAGCAGGGAAGCTTTTAAAATGAAGTGATAGATACATACGCAGTCAGATGCATCTCCCTTTTGTAATATAATATTGTTTAATGTTGCTGTAGTTGTTAATAATCTATACCGAAGAGGTGTGTGGTGTGTGTGTGTGTGTGTGCCATTTTTCTCCAAGAAATGGCTGAACAGATACTTCGTCAAACTTTCGAAGGTTCACCAGTGAGTGCTGGGCTGTGTTTTAGGCAAAAAAAACACAAAAAATAACTTGTAAATGTGAAAAAAAGAAATTGGATTTTTTTTTTTTTAATTGCTCCTTAGTCCCAGCCCTCATTCCTTCGTGGTTGTCGGGAAGTGTTTTAGGCCCCCACAAAAAATAATTTGAAAAAATTTTGATTTATTCAAAATGCCAACAGATTAGAACAGCACGGGCAATGACGCGGTACCCCTGCTAGTTTATGATTTATTTTTAAAATGTAAGTTGCCTTGAGTTACTTTTTGATGAATTTTGCTGCATTTTTATTTTCATTGACGTTCTTGGAATTTCTGTTGCAATCTCGATTTTGAAGTTTTTATCCATGCTTTTAGTTTATCAGAGTTTTACAGGATTACTGTATGGTGTTGGAAGCTGATAAGCTGAATAATTTACAAGTTGTCTGTCTACCTGCACTTGGTTCTGCGATTCCTCAAAACCGCTGTGCTTTCGCAATCTCAGAAACCTTACCGTATGGGAGTCTCTGTCCGCTGAATCACTCAACTCATGGATTGGTATAAGGTGCGTACGTGTTGCTGGTTTGCATGGGATGCACATCACTGATATCCTTTGTACACCATTCCTTCTGAACTTGTTCATCATCGTTCTGTAGTTGAGCTCAATGTCTTTTTTTTCTGAAAATATATCTACAAAATCTGATTATGAGAAACTGTTAGAAAAAATTACAGTTTAATCAATTTGATTTTCTGTTATTGTTTACATGAGGGCACAAACCTGACAAGTTTATCATTCAATTACTATTTCTTCCCATGTGTTTTATTTTGCAGTCACTCCTCATTGCACCCATCCTACCCCATCACTTCAACATTGTAGGATAAATCCTGTTGCTCATACGATAAAATGAACCGCATTGTTTCAGTTGGAGCTGTCCCCGTGAGATTGGGTTATTTTGCTAATTGGCCAACTTTATGTGCGTCTGTATGGCTACATTGATATTTGCCTCATGCTCGAGATTCTCTTTGGAATAAAAGGGCTTCGGCCCACTTCAGACAATGATGTTATGTTTATGGTCAATAAGTATTGAACGACCACATGTAAACCTTTGCATCTACTCTTCTTCTGATTGAGGAATTGCTCTTCTTCTCAGGCCAATAGGCTGACGCTTTTCTCGCTCTTTCAGTGGTTTCTCAGCATTGTGGTGTGTTGTGTGTGTGTGTGTGTGTGTGTGTATGTATATGTATAGCTATATATATATATATATGAGTTACAGCCACTGGGTACTGAGTGTATTATGAAGGTGTTAAGCCGAGTTACGGCCACTGGTACTGAGATGTATTATGAAGGTGTTAAGCATTGTTTCTCCTCGGAAGCAGCCGGACCTGGGGCCACCGCTCACAATTAACTTGTGGTACGGTGGGTTGTTACAACCATGAATGCCAATCTGTTAATCACAAGTTCCATTGTCCACCGTCTAATTTACCGTTAACTAGAAGTCACGTGGCCTACTGATCAGGAACGTGCCCTCCGCGATGCACCAATCTTATCTTTATTAGATCTTAAGTAATGTGCCTAAGACGCCATGTTCGAGGGGCTGGACGAACGCCAGAAAGTAGCCGTTTGCGCGAACAACCGAGCGAAAACATGAAACGCTCACAAAACATCAACGGGCAATTATTACCTCTTTGTTCAGCCTGATTCAATAAGAGCCAATTGGCGTCCATAGAGCTGCTGAACGGGGTGTCAAACGTCAATGGAAAAAGGTGGGTGCCTGAGGTAAATGATCCGAGACCACAGCCATGTTTGACCGTCAGAATGAACTGTTCAGGAAAAGCTTTTCGGTGTGATTAATGACTCAAATGACATTGTAAGTCGAATGTGAAAGTGATAACCAAATTAAAATGTGTAAATAAATTGTGTATTTCCAAGCCAATGTGTCTTGATGGAAGGGAATATGACGAGTATCTGTTGGGCTAATAGCTATTTTATTGCGTGCATAGAACGGTGAATATCGCTCATGCAGAAATGGAAAGGACGTAAATCATGCGTCATGAAGTGTCATAAGAGGAAAAGGTTATCCATAAGAAAGGAGGGAACCTGTTCTCTACCCTTCTCCAACGCCATCAAAGAGTTAGAATCCCACCAGACAAGGGATGGGTCTATTCTGAACATGCATTTATGGAAATAACTGTCTAAGGACCAGGATGTGTGTATTACTCGATTCGATTCTGAAATCCACAACAACACATCTGTGTATATGTGTGTTACATATAATATAATGATATGTATATATGTGTATAATATATATATATATATATTATAATATAGTACCGCTAACCACTGTGGGAAGAAGGCGAAGCAATGTGTCGTTCGTGAGTCTTCTTCAAAGCAAGAGGCCACTTTGTGAAGAAAATTTGCCCTTTTATCCACCAACTCATACCGACTCTCATCCTTATAAAGACTTGTTTTTCATTACATGTACAATCCAGGATCAAATCCCACATACCGTATGTGTTTCTTCATTGTTTACTTATCCCAGTAATAATTCAGGCAGTTATAAGGACTCGTCCTTTTCTTGGAATTTTGGCCTTAGATCCAGACCTTTTTGGAATCAGGTGCCTTCAGTCTTGGATTCGTGAGAAACAACGATAATACTCAGTCATTTGAACATGGAGATTAACAGCATTATGAGCTATAGGTTCAGATGCGAACGCCAAATAGGCCAACACAGTTTTAATCCAAATGCAGAACCACAATTATACACCAGCGTTTACTTTGCGCTCACGTGCAAACCCCCTCCTTTTGGTGCAACATGTTATCAATTTTCTTTTCTTATTCATTTCTGTCTGTCTTGTTCTCAGAGAGAGCCGGATTCCATCAGCAAGCTTCTCACCCGCATGTGCCTGCGTTCGGAGGTATTGACAACTCTGATCATCTCCAATGAGGTTCCTCGCGTGCTGACATCTTGCATGCCTGCGATATTATGGAAGATGCTGCGTGGCCCACGGCTTCACATATCCACGTTCTACGCCAAACACCTTCACCATTGCTGAGCAGGTATCAAAACCATCAAAGGCACAAATCGGTTGATTGATTACCAATAATTTTAATCCTTATTAGTCCTGCTTGCTTGGCCTACCTTGAAGGCTTCTAAGACGAATACCCTTTGTTTATTGAGATTTAATAAGCATTCACTTGACGTGAAAACCTTCATATACCAATAAGGAAAACCACAAATAAACTTTATATAAATCTTGTCAATTTTTACACCCATATTATTCATGGAATAATGTTCAAGTATGTTGTCAAATTATTGGTCCCCTCCTGTTTCACCGTCTGATTATATTGAAGCTCTCCGTCTGTCTATCCATCCCACCTGTGGTTTTCAGCTTCCCCCCCCCCATACCCTTCAACATATTCAACTGGAACTTGGTACATGACATTTTAATGATAAATTACAGAACAAGTTTGAGTTTCAGGGCTTATATCAATTTTCACAGAGTTATGCACTTTTTAAACTTAGAAATATCACATGTTATACATCGGTCATGTGAGCTGCCCTGAGTCCACCCGCACTGCTTTCACCCATTTGCTGGACAGCTAGTCTGACCACCCCAATAAAATCAATGCGCCACCATTGCATGAAGCAGCACAGGTTGGCAGGCCTCAGGTCTTCCGCCTGGATGATAGTCCATGGCCCAGTGCAATTGGAATGATTCCAGGTCTATAACCACGATGTTTTACACGTACATTCACATAATCCGTACACATGTTTTGCTTCATGTATGTACATCAGGTTGTTTTCATATGAAATAGGAAAAGCTAGAAACAAAAGAAACATGGTGGGTTGGAGAGTTCTTCTTCCTTTTGATTCTGCTTTTAGCTCGAGTGTGCGTTAAACAAAAACTAATTTTTATCTCCGGTTTGTTATCCTAGTTGTCTTTATTGGTTCTCGTTTACCAAAGATATCGGTAAATGAAAAACTGTTTTTCTTTATTTTTCCAAATAGACCCAAACACGGTGGGTTTATAGGGCTTCTTTGTCGTCATTTCCTCTGTCACCGAGAGTGAAGGAGTGTTGTTTTCACTCTCTGTCTGTTTGTTGTGTGCGGATATCTTAAAAAGTTGTGGACGGATCCAGATAAAAATTTGTAGCAAGGTTCTGGTGTGTGAAAGGAAAACTGATTCGATTTTTGGAAAGATCCGATTCCGATCTGGATTCGAGAATTTTTGAAGTGATTCTTCACCATTGAGAGATTGGTCTAAAATAATATATAGCAAGGTATCTCAAAAAGTTGTTTACGGATTCGGCTGAAACCTGGTGGACAGGTTGAGTGTATGGCAAGGACGAATGATTCGATTTTGGTGAAGATCCGAGTCCGGATCTGGACAGAGAATTATTTAATTTCAAAAGTGATTCTCACCATTGAGAGATCGGGCCAAAAAAGATATATAGGACGATATTTCAAAAATGTAATGGGCCTGATATGTTCTCGTGAATCAGGCATCAGGTGGTGGAGGTATGTGCTCTTCGAGTGCCCTTCTAGCTTTGGTTCTGGTTTCGGCTCAAGCGTGCGTGAAACGCAAAATATTTTTATCTCCCGAACATTCATTGGGACCTGTAAGGGGACATGTGTTGCAAAGCATTCTCGCTCTTGATATTCATGTTTTTCAAATGAATGACTTTATTGAGCATTACTCTTTTGAGAGATGAAATGTCTGGTTTGTTTTGTTTTAAGAACTTGTACAACCAGTCATTTCACCAGCGTTATGCATTTTATCTTCCAAATGATTCTCATGTTGTCAAGGATAACAGACGTATTTCTCTTCTGCCTACAGTATCCTCTGAATTAGCTTACAGAATCTACTTCGTAGTGACATCGCAGCTGCCAGCTATACTGAGGTGCTCACTTTTGCATTGGTAAGCACCAGTTTTTATGCTGACTTCTCTCCAACTTTCCCCAACCACCATCTCCCTTTGTTCCTTGAGTTTTTCCCTTCCTCATCATATTCTCACTTCACGCCTCACCTATTAATATAGGTTGCCATTATTGAAGCAATCAGGGATATGTCTTACATTTCTGACTTTGTTACTCACCATCTTTTGTCTCTTTACCTCCTTCCTCCCACCCCACACCACCAATTCTTCCGCAAACATGATTTTGTACTCAGTGCTCCCGTGAAGATATTGCTGAACGGTTGTTGTGCCCAGCGGATCCTCGTACTGTGCACATAGCTAACCTAAAACTGCAGACTTCCAGGTGAAATACAAAACATGAGCACATCATTGCCCCATCCCGACAAGCTAGATAATGTCTGCTTTAAAAATTTCAATGGCGATGAATTCTCAATACATTTTCTCAATGCCTTATAATTAATTACAGTAATACCTGACTTACCGCTCAGAATCGTTCCTGGAGATGAGCGCGCTCAACGAAAATTCACTAAAAGGGGTCATCATACCATTGTTTAGATGGAAATGCGTTCCCACACAGCATTATTTCTTACAAAAGAGTGTGTATGAGGGCTTCATTGGGGTATCGGTAATTTAGTGCTAATAATACTACAGATGTAAACATATTATTTTAATAATATAAAAGCAATTTTTATCCTCCACCAACAAGGCATTATGCAATTTGTATGCCTCCACCAACAAGGCATTATGGTTTTGGGTTTTGTCCGTGTGTGCGTGCATCTGTCCGTCCGTCCATTATGGTTTTCATTACTGCGATACTTAAGAATGGCTGAAGGGATAAGTCAAACTTTGTACAAGTATGTATAATGATGCAAAGATGAACTGATTATATTATGGAGTCAAGAGGTCAAAAGTTAAATGTCTTAAGTCCCATTAGGTAAGAATTCTGTTCCTGCACCAACTTGTACCGGTGATGTGATTTAACCAACTTGGTACAAGTATATATTATGATGCAAGAGGAACTGATTAGATTTGGTGGCAGAGGTCAGAGGTCATGTCAGGGGAAAATGTGATACTTGAGAACAGCTGAAGGAACTTAAATTTGAACTTGGTACAAGTAATATAATGATGTAAATAATGTGGTGGGGAGGCATATCAGTCCACGCCATGCCATTGAAGAGTGCCATTCTAGTTTATTATAACATCATCATGAAGTATATAACAGAAACATAAAATACATACAAAATGCAATAAAAATAATAATTGCCATCACTCCACCTTTGCTCCTACTGTGCCGACATGGAAGCAATGGGAGATGAGGTGGGAGGAGGCTCCTCTTACTGAAAATGAAGGTGGTGTAAAAACTGCTGATTGGCTCAGGTCAGGTCAAGTATGGGAGCATGAGCTGGAGCAGCGCGTCTCTGCGTCGACTTTCCGCTGATACTCCAAGGGCCTCCGTCTGGCCATCCCCCAGGCAGATGCCTGGTCCATTCCCATCTCCTTGAGAAACTGATCAACCTGCTGCAACCACAGGGCATGTGGTTGGCCATTGGCCTCCTCCACTCATGAGGCTCCATCACAGAGGAATCTGGTGAGCAGGATCAGCGTCAGGAATGCGAGCCACATGTCCATGCAGCCGCAGCTGACTCTCACGGATGATGCAGGTAACAAATCTCATTTGAGTCTCTCTCAACTGTTGCTCGTTGGACACAAAGTCCGACCAGCGATAATCAAGGATTCTCTGAGAGGACTGTGTACCAAAGGAATTAAGTCACCATCTCAGATCCAGCTCAGAGTCCAAGTCTCACATCCTTAGAGCAAGACTGGAAGCACAAAGGACCTGAAGACTCGGACTTTCGTCGTCCTGCACAGGGATCGACAGTGCCAAACCCCATGATCCAGTGAAATCATGACTCCGAGGCCCACGCAGCCGCCTGTTGACCTTCGGCTCGCAGCCAGCAGAGACTTGAATATCACTGCCAAGGAAAGTGAATCTTTCTGTGACCTCAACATCCTCTCCACAAACAGGTACAGACATGATATCAGCATCCACGATGTTTCTGAAAGCCTGGATCTTACTTTTGACCCAGGAAACCCATAATCCCAGCAGCTCTGACCCATCATTCAGCGCCTTGAGGGCCACAAAAGATATGCAGAGCCTCCACAAAGATGACTGCATCATCTGCTAAATCAAGGTCAGAGATCTTGACATTCTCAAACGATGGACCGCAGCTTCATCTCTCAGACATCCCCCCAATAATCAAGTCCATGCAAGTACTGAAAGGTGTGGGGCCAGTACACACCCCTGACAAACTCCAGTAACAACTGGAATTAATTCAGAGATGGTATACCACAATCTCACAGCACTCTCAGTACCAGAGTATAGTCAGACATCAGATTGATCAGTTTTGGTGACACCCCACAAGACCAAGAATCCTCAGAGGGCATCCCAATTCACTGAATCAAACATTTTGCAGAGATCAAGATAGGCTGCAAGCAGTCTCTCCGAAATCTCCTTTGCATTGGGTAAGGACCTGAAGGGTGAGGATACGGTCACAATCGTTGACCTCTTTGGTGTTGAGCTTGACTGCTCTGGGTGCTGGTGCTCAAGCAGATGGTGGCAAACCCCATCAAGAATTATGCGAGCAAATACTTGCCCGGCATTGAGAGCAGTGTCACCCTTGGTAGTTGTTGCAGTCCTTGCGATCACCTCCCTTTCCAGAGAAGGAAACAAGGCCCCTCTTCCAGTCAGTTGGGATGATGCTGTTTCCAGGCAGACACAGAACTGCATGCAACGACATGTGTACAGCATTTCCACCAGCCTTGAGAATTTCAGCATGGATGCCACAGATCCCAGGAGCTTCACCCCCATTCAACCGGTTCACCGCAGCCTGTGTTTCCACAAATGAAGGTGGATCACAGTTTGAGTGGGAGGGTCAGCAATAGCGAATGTATCACCCCTGACATCCAACTCAACAACTGGTGGATCAGCCTGGTACAGCCGCTCAAAGTAAGCGGCCCAGTGGGCCTTCACTTCTGTCAAGAGCCCAACACCTCTGCTGTAACTGCAGTATACCAAGACGGCTCGGCTGTGTTGGTACCATTCTTCCGGATTTAGGCTGCAACTTCAGAGTTGCTACCACAGCCTGTGGCCGGTGTTGGGGAACTCAGCATGCGGTGGACCCTGCATTTCTGGGTCATCTCCAGTGACCATCAAGGAGCACATGGTCAATCTCCTTTGCCACACCACCAGCGTTGGAATACCAAGTCCAGTGATGAGCCTGTCGACACTGAAACCTGAAACAACTGCCCTCAGTCCATGACTCTTGCAAAGTCAAGGAAATTGGTTCTATTCTGGTTCACAGTTTCAGACCCATGGGGACCAACACATGTCTGATAACCATCCCTATCAGTTCCAGTCGACGCATTGAAATCCCTCACGACTAGAAGAGTATCTCGCCGGGGCACTGATCAACCACAGACCTCGAGCGTTGGCCATTAAAATGCGTCCTTCACGGTGAGAACACTCGCCTCAGTCAGAGCATAAACAGACCAGGGAACGACACCCAGGGAGTGACGAATCCTTAGTTCATAATACGCTCATTGACGCGTGTTACCTCAATTATCATTGGAGTCAGCTTGTTGGATGCAGCTGTAGCAACTCCGGGCATGGTAACCATCAAAGCGACCAGACCAATCATAGGTGTAACCACCCGCCATGATCTCACCACTATATGGTCTTCGATCTCAAGGAGTGCTGCAATACGATGTTCATAATGCTTGAGCTCAGATGATAACAGAGACAGGTGATCATCCTCTCTTGGATGGGACATTACAGGCGCCCACCCGAAAGATACCGCCTCGGTTAACCAAGGAGACCGCCGTCTTGGTGGATGATACCTCACCACACCCACCTCCTGG
>CM068961.1:34471822-34506335 GCA_035128595.1 Eptatretus atami | reverse complement strand
CTGACGTTACCTGGAATCGAATGAACGAATTATCGGGGATACAAGACCCGGGCTAAACTCAGATCCGAACCATGCTGGACAATGACGAAAAGACAAAAAACGAACTGGAACATTTCTAACAAATAATTTATTTACAACCACTCAAAGGGACACACAGAGCAGACTTATGTGAGAATACAGGCAAGATTTACAATGATAAAAGCATTATACAGTACTACTTACCAGACGCACCACACACTAACGCACACTCAGACTAAATAAACCAGATGTATGCAAGAGGACTTTTGTAGCCAGGAGTGAGCTGAGGTCGCAGTTCTTTTGGTACCTGAGTTCTCTGGGAAGGGATGCTTCCGTGGTGCGGCACTTGACAATGGTCGCGCAGCTCGGTCCCACAGCCACAGTGTGGGTCAGGTGTGCCGGAGGAGCCCGGGTGGGAGAGCGCGAGTCAAAGGTATGAACGGGTTGAAAGTGTGAAGAGCAGGTGGGTTCCGACGCTTGATGTCGCAGGTAGACAGTCCACAACAGTCTGTGCGGAACCTTTCTTGGCTCCGCGATATGGATCCAAGGCACCCGGATCATTGAGTATCTCCCCGCCATGAGGCTGAGTCTTTTGGTCTCTCATTCCAACAACTCTCCGACTCCCACACCCTCTCAAGACGATCACTTTTCCAGCTACCCTCTCTGAAAGAACGACCCCCGAAAAGAAGAAGCACACCTACACGACTGAGATGGTTCCGTAATTTATAGAAATCCCCAAGGTCGGGGCGGGGCCTTGACGAAGCAGAGTCCTGTCGCCGCTGGTTGGCACAGGGCTTCCATGGGACAGCCTTCGGGCGGGATTTCGGCATGCCGGGAAGCCCCCCACTCCAGGTTCCGACTACAAAAGCTACTGCACAAAGATATTGCCTCGGAAAGTGAGAAGAAGGTACTGACACAAATTTTGCTCGGAAAGCGAGAAAAGTAATGCACCAAGATTTTGCCTCGGAAAGCGAGAAGAAGGTACTGCACAAAGATTTGCGCGGAAAGCGAGGGAAGGTACTGTGGTTCAAAATGAAAGGGGAGAAATGATATAATACACTACTAAAGAACATCGCAACGCCCCCTTTTGCTTTCCACTACAACACACACAGGAGGGGTTCTATCTGCACATATGGCTGTTTCACAATGGTACAAGTTTGTCTCCAACCAAAAAATTCAACTCATTATTTTAATATTTTTATTTCTCCAAATTCCAACATTGTAATTACAATCTTAATCCAATTTTGGAGCATCTGAATGAATATTTCTTATTAAAATAATAACCAGGATGTTAGGAGAGTATTTTTTTCCGGAGAGGACACATTTTGACGGACACATGTAAGGCAATCAGTGCAGGCCATGCAAATAGAAGGTTATTGGTTACACTCAACTTTGTAAGCAATATTATCAGTGCAGGTATTACAGACTTTGAAAACACACAATAAATTTAAAAAAGACCCTTATTTATATAAAAAAATTCTTCTACATATGCATTTCGGACAAGAGACATTTTTTTGAACGGACGAAATGTGGGCATATTTATTGAGGGTGAAATAAATATCATAGTCTGAAATGAATATATGTTGTGGAAAAGTACAGAAGAGGTATTAAATTGAATGCAACAACAAATAAATCAATTTCTGCTTGTATTTGTGTATAACACTGTGACTGCAGTAACTGTAAGAAAATGAGACAGCTATTTTGTCAAAAAATGGCAATTTTTATGCCATTTCTGCCAAAAAATTGACATTTTTTGTCAAATAAAAGGTGGTCCAAGTTGTGCCATCACTAGTACCAACTACGTGGCATAAATGACAGAGATACTGACAGCTCTCATTTAGCTATTTAGCTGCAAGGGTACAAAATACCAGAAATGACCATGACTGTGAAACAGCCCATGTACTTAATGGAAAATTCTAAACTTCGGGACACTACGTATGTTTGTATGCATACGGTCTAGAACATAACAAGTAATCAGGTAGACACGAATAATAGCACAGCCATTGCTCCTGGTCTTTGAAGCTCACTTGAACAAACTTTTAAATCCTCAATAATGAACTCGAGGTAAAACGATTGGATTTGTGAATAAAGACGTGCGTGCGTGTGTGAATTTTTGTTTTTAGATCAGCATTTGCAAGTTGGATCATTAAGGTGTGGCAGAGAGGACATTGGCGCCATGAACAAGGTGGGTTCATTTGAATGTATTCACAATTACAACTGCAATAAATTTTAATGAAAGGTCAGGATCATGAAAGACCTACTGCTGAAGGGAGGCAAAGGAGGACAGGAACATAAAGACAGCAAGGACAACAATTGCTATGGTCACGGGACCGTACCCACACCGACGAACCACCAGGCGGGAAGGGACGAGAGGGTTCACCATGTCAGTAATTTGCATTCAGGGTCGATGGATAAAACTAACGAGCCATGGCAAATCTGTCAACAGCGAGTAGCCAAGCGGAGCTTGTTGGTGGCACTTTAAATGGCTCCTCAAATGCACAATCTCAATTCACTACTGTCTGACGGGTTTATTCTAATTTATTACTGCGTGTTCAAAGTTCCGCATCACCTCTCCCACATGCGACGAAATAGGTTCTCATTAATTACAGAGTTATTAACAAAATTGGGAAGGAGAGAAGGGAAGAGAATACGACCACACCACACGGTGAATCAAATGGTGACAAAATTAATGAAGTAAACCAAAAGCGCACTTTGGAACCTTCAACAGAATTAGTGTTTTCTACTTAGCGCAAAGAGAGAGAAAGAAAGAGAAAGAAAGAGAGAGAGAGAGAGAGAGAAGAGAGAGAGAGAGAGAGAGAGAGAGCGAGACACAGATGATCCAGTTGTTAAATAGAGAACCTGCGTATTGTGGCAAGGCCAGCTACGCAGTGGATCCGATTTGGTCTTGCGGTGCCCTGCCGTCTCTCTCCAGATGTTGTTGCACACCAGCGAACCATAGGATCAGGTGGCAACCATCAGCATGGGAGCATGAATAAACCAGGGAAGAAGGTTGATGACAATGGGGCGATGACCCGCAAAGAGCCTTCCCAAAGCACTAAGCTCCAACCACAATGTACCGTTCGCAACTCAAGCCCACCACCAACCCTACATTTATTAGTTCTGGTAGGGTGGAGCGGACACCTGTGGCGATACAGATTGGCCGGATGGCATAAAGCCAGGCTTGCTGGCTCAGAAAATGAGCCGGTATTCTTCCATGATCCTTGGGTGTGACAGAAAAAATAATAAAATCACCAGTGTCACGTTCCGCGCATCATGGCCTTTTACCAGCTCTGGTACATCATGGCAATTTTGTGGAGAGCGATTTTGTGCAAGGGTGTGAGTGGAAAAATACACGAATACAGATGTACATGGGTGCCTCAACAAACTCTCCGACTCGCCCACACCCTCTCAAGACGACTCACTTTCCAGCTCACCCTCTCTGAAAGAACGACCCCCGAAAAGAAGAAGCACCACTACACGACTGAGAATGGTGTCGTAATTTATAGATCCCCAAGGTCGGGGCGGGGCCTTGACGAAGCAGCACGTCACTGTCCGCCCTGGTTGGACAGGGCTTCCATGGGACAGCCCTTTCGGGGCGGGATTTCGGCCATGCCGGGAAGCCGCCCACTCCACGTGCGTCCGGACTCACCAAAAAGCGTACTGCACAAAGATTTGCCTCGGAAAGTGAGAAGAGGTACTGCACAAAGATTTTGCCTCGGAAAGCGAGAAGAAGGTAATGCACAAAGATTTTGCCTCGGAAAGCGAGAGGAAGGTACTGTGGTTCAAAATGAAAGGGAGAGAATAGATATATAAACCTAACTAAAAGAACATCGCAACGCACCCCCTTTTGCTTTCCCACTACACACAAGGAGGGGTTCTATCTGCACATATGGGCTGTTTCACAATGAGGGTACCAAGTTTGTCTCACAACCACAAAAAATTCAACTCAATATTTATATTTTTATTTCTCCAAATCCAACATTGTTAATTACAATACTTAAATCCAAATTTTTGGAGCATCTGAATGAATATTTCTTATTAAAAATAATACCCCAAGGATGTTAGGAGAGTATTTTTTCCGGAGAGACACATTTTTGACGGACACATGTAAGGCAATCAGTGCAGGCCATGCAAATAGAAGTTATTGGTTACACTCAAACTTTGTAGCATAATATCAGTGCAGGTATATACACACTTGGTAAAACACACAATAAACTTTTTAAAAGACCATTTATTTATATAAAAAAATTCTTCTACAATATGCATTTCCGGAGAGGACATTTTTTGACGGACGAATGGTGGGACATATTTATTGAGGGTGAAATAAATATTCATAGTCTGAAATGAATAATATGTTGTGGACAAAGTACAGAAGAGGTATTAAATTGATGCAACAACAAATAAAAGTCCAAATTTCTGCTTGTATTTGTTTATACACTGTGAATGCAGTACCTGGAGAAAATGAGACAGCTATTTGTCAAAAAAAATGGCAATTTTTATGCCATTCTGCCAAAAATTGACATTTTTTGTCAAATAAAAAGTGGTCCAAGTTGTGCATCACCAGTACCAACTACTGGCCCTAATGACAGAGATACTACAGCCTCTCATTTAGCTATTTAGCATGCAAGGTACAAAATACCAGAAATGACCATGACTGTGAAACAGCCCATGTACTTAATGGAATAACTAACTTCGGGACAACTGTATGTTTGTATGCATACGGTCCTAGAACCATAACAATACCAGTGAGACACGAATAATAGCACAGCCATTGCTGCCTGGTCTTTGAAGCTCACTAGAACAAACATTTTATCCTCAATAATGAAAACTCGAGGTAAACGATTGGATTTGTGAATAAAAGACGTGCGTGCGTGTGTGAATTTTTTGTTTTTAGATCAAGCATTTGCAAGTTGGATCATTAAGGTGTGGCAGAGAGGACCATTGGCCATGAACAAGGTGGTGTTCATTTCAATGTATTCACAATTACAACTGCAATAAATTTTTATATGAAAGGTCAAGGATCATGAAAGACCTACATGACTGAGGGAGGCAAAGGAGGACAAGAGAACATAAAGACAGGCAGGACAACAATTGCTATGGTCACGGGACCGTAGCCACACCGACGAACCACCAGGCGGGAAGGGACGAGAGGTCACCATGTCAGTAATTTGCATTCAGGTCGATGGTATAAAAACTACGAGGCCATGGCAAATCTGTCAACAGCAGTAAGCCAAGCGGAGCTTGTTGGTGGCTCACTTTTAAATGGCTCCTCAAATGCACAATCTCAATTCACCAGTCTGACGGGTTTATTCTAATTTATTACTGCGTGTTCAAAGTTCCGCATCCACCTCTCCCAATGGCCACGAAATAGGTTCTCATTAATTACAGAGTTTATTAACAAACAAATTGGGAAGGAGAGAAGGGAAGAGAATACGACCACATACACGGTGAATCAAATGGTGACAAAATTAATGTAAATAAACCAAAAGCGCACTTGGAACCTCAACAGAAATTAGTTATTCTACTTAGCGCAAAGAGAGAGAAAGAAAGAGAAAGAAAGAGAGAGAGAGAGAGAGAGAGAGAGAGAGAGAGAGAGAGAGAGAGAGAGACACAGATGATCCAATTGTTAAAATAGAGAACCTGCTTATTGTGGCAAGGCCAGCTACGCAGTGGATCCGATTTGGTCTTGCGGTGCCCTGCGTCTCTCTCCAGATGTTTGTTGCACACCAGCGAACCATGAAGGATCAGGTGGCAACCACAGCATGGGAGGCATGAATAAACCAGGGAAGAAGGTTGATGACAATGGGGCGATGACCCGCAAAGAGCCTTCCCAAAGCACTAAGCTCCAACCACAATGTACCGTTCGCAAACTCAAGCCCACCACCAAACCCTCACATTTATTAGTTCTGGTAGGGTGGAGCGGACACCTGTGGCGCATACAGATTGGGCCAGGAGGCATAAAGCCAGGCTTGCTGGCTCAGACTGAGCCGGTATTCTTCCATGATCCTTGGGTGTGACAGAAAAAATAAATAAAATCACCAGTGTCACGTTCCCAGCGCATCATGGCCTTTTACACAGCTCTGGTACATCATGGGCAATTTGTGGAGAGCGATTTGTGCAAGGGGTGTGAGTGGAAAAATACACGAATACAGATGTACATGGGGGACACCGCAGAATGTAGGAAAGGGGGGGGGGGACAAGAGCTTCTGAATGCCACTCGACACTATCTCGTTAATTACAGCAATTGCATCACGCTTTTTCTGACACGCACTCTTAATAAACACTATCAATCTAATCCCCTACGCCATTTCCGTAACAATATTGTTCTACGTTTCGTTGGTCTGCCTGGTCTCTCCCCTCTGTAGAATCATCAATCTGTTGCCCTCTGTCACCCAACAGGAACACACCATTGGACGAGGCAAAAAAAATTTACTTCCTGTAAAAGTCCTTCCTTCTGTTGAAAAATAGACAAATATTGGTGTCTACAGCACAATGGAGGAAGATTAAATAAATGCTTGTGTGGCAGAAATTTTAAAATCCACAATGACAATATTTAATATGAATGGCATGGCATTTCAATGAAAGAAAGCAACAATTGGCAAACGACCACCCAAGATGCAACTCCATGCCTCTTGTCATTTCTTACTTCTCTTTGAATACAAGTAGCGCTCGAGCCAGGCCCTCCACACAGAGTAGGTCATAGCGATTTGCTGGCACTTCAATCTTGTAGATCACTTTGTCAGAAGCATCAGCTGGATGCTCCTCACCCTGCTTCTGCAACTGTTCCCTTTCCGATGTCTGTGTCAACATGTTAAAACAGAGTTATAAAGTATATCAAAGTGAGTGGTTAAGGATATAAAACAGTGCAGTATTAGCAATTTTGAAGGGAAGGGGTGGATGGGAAAAAGAAAGTATGAAAGTGCTCGAATACCATTGTACTTACCACTTCATCAAGTTCAAGTCCAAACTCAAAGCAAAGGTCATCAAATTCTTCATCAGCTTTGATGGGAATGGAAGAGCATAGTAAAAAGTAAATGAATACGAGAGCAGTGTCAATGGTATAATCGAAGTAAAAATGTATTAAATTCAATATGTGACTTTCAAAATGATGGATGAACGAGCCCTTTTGCACATGCTGTGTGTGTGTGTGTGTGTTGTGTGTGTGTATGTGTGTGTATGTGTGTATGTGTGTGTGTATGTGTGCGTGTGTGTGTGTGCGCGTGCGTGTGTGTGTGCGTGTATGTGTGTGTGTATATGTGTATATGTTGTGTGTGTGCGTGTGCGTGTGCGTGTGCGTGTGTGTGTGTATGCGTGTATGCGTGTGTGTTGTGGTGTGTGTATGTGTGTGTGTGTGTGTGTGCGTGTATATGTGTGTGTATGTGTGTGTGTGTGTATGTGTGTGTGTGTATATGTTGTGTGTAATGTGTGTGTGCGTGTACGTGTGTGTGTGTGTTATATGTGTGTGTATGTGTGTGTGGTGCGTGTATGTGCGTGCGTGTGTGTGTGTGTATATGTGTGTGTATGTGTGTGTATGTGTGTGTGTATGTGCGTGTGTGTGTATATGTGTGTGTGTGGTGTGTGCGTGTATAGTGTGTGTATGTGTGTGTGTGTGTGTGTGCGTGTATATGTGTGTGTATGTGTGTGTGTGCATGTATGTGTGGTGTGTATATGTGTGTGTGATGTGTTGGTGTATGTGGTGCGTGTGTGTATGTGTGTGTGTGCGTGTATGCGTGTGTATGTGTGGTGTGTGTGCGTGTGCGTGTGTGTGTGTGTATGTGTGTGCGTGTGTGTATGTGTGTGTGTGTGCGTGTTATGCGCGTGTGTATTATGTGTGTGTGCGTGTGCGTGTGCGTGTGCGTGTGTGTATGCGTGTGTGCGTGTGCGTGTGCGTGTGCGTGTGGGTGTGCGTGTGTGTGTGTGTGGTGTGTGTGGCGCGTATGTGTGCGTTTTTGCCTTTTCTCAGAAATGGCTGAACAGATCTTCGGCAAACTTTCAAAGATCACCAATGAGTGCTGGGGTGTGTTTTCGGCAAAATAAAAAATAAAAAAAAACTTTAGGAAATTTTGAATAAATAAATTGTATTTTGTGAGATATTTTCTTCACAAAGACAGACAGACATCAAGACTTACTGTAGGAACGCCCAAGTGCCTCGAACAACACCTCCCGTGAGACAGAAACGGTCGGCATGACAACGATAATCGTAAATCTCCTTCAATTCAAGTTACCTTTTCGTGTTTTGTTACTTTTTTAAACCTCCAACAGCGAACCGCACACGTCAGAGAGAACAAGATGATGAAACATCCGCTAAATACCACAGGCGGTGCGCAAAAGTCTTCCTCGATTATTGTTTCTCTTCTTTTCTTCAGTTTCAACCATTTGCACGTCTCAAAATGCGTTGTAACAACAAATAAATTGGTTTTATTTGGCGAAAGCTCGGGATGAGGAATATCTGTGAAAAAAAAAAAAATCAACTACCGCGACCGACACCGCCATGGCCGATACTAAGTGTTCTGTTTGAGTAAAGCCAGGGTCGTACCAATCTACCGTTGCCTTCTTTCCCGTGTAGCAGAGGTAAATTAACGAACCAACTCCGCCGTATATAATTGAACCTGAATTTAATTGTGAACAAAACGTCAGACGAATGGAAGTCCTTCAACATGGAGGAATCCCGCCGAGTTCGCACAACCAAGATGACGACCCCCAACCGCCAACGGCGGGGCATATAAATACATTCGCATGCTTTACAGGTGGAGCTGATGGAAGAGAATGTGGAAGTTGGTTCCACAAGTGGGGAAAAGGAAGAACGATTGAGTGGAGGTGAGCATGCTCGTGAACCTGGATTTTGGGGGGGGATTGCTGCCCTGACCACCTGCACCCTGTGGGAACCTGAAGGGGGACAGGGCACGTCAAGGGCAGAAGGTGCAAGACCACAAAGGGGGCGGTGGAAGACTGAGAGACCGCCGACCTGTCTGCCATATGAAAGTGATTGTCCCAGAGACTCAGCTTCATCGTGGGAGTAATTCCAATGCTCTTGAAGACCTTGGTTTTCAGACATCAAGCTGAGTATGGTGTGAGGCAGGAGCACCAGCCCAGAGGGAAGAGCAACACTCCATTAAGCTGTGGATCAAGGCCTTGTACTCTTGCAGGAAGATAATTGATTCGTTATTTTCTCTGTTCGTTGTATTTTGTACTTTTCCCTTTTTAATTATTCGTTTTGCAATCCTATCATGGAATTTTGATATCCTTGTACATGTTTTCATCTTTAAGTACTTTGATTACAATTCCCTGTAAACTAAATATATTTATAGTCCTTGAACTTCTTGTTTGATTGTTCGATAAAACCAAAATTTATGAGAGCATGTTGAAAAGTAATGCCTCCTATTCTTTTTCTCCAAAACAAGTAAAGATATTCGAATGAAACAAAGCACGTTAGTTTCCCCACCCTCCCCCCCCCACACCACACTAGTTTCGTGATCCTGACAATAGATGTCTCAGTGCTACGTCAGTCAAGGCAGCACGACGTTGCAAATGCAATGAGATGACTGCAGATGAGACTTGGGTACACCAGCACGATCCTGAAAGTAAGAGACGGTCAATGGAGTTCCACCACAAACGATCACTGGGCTCCGTCAGATTTTCATCTTTTCCCCCAACCTTAAATCACACTTTCGTGGAGAACGTTTTTCTTCCAACGATGATGTCAAGGCTGCTGTGAAGCGCTGGTTCAGCCAGCAGGACAGGAGAGGGCACGCAGGTCTATCGTGATGGCATCACAAAAACTACTTGAACGTTGGTAGAAATGTGTGGACCGCAGTGGTAATTACATTGAGAAATAAATACACACTGCGGTAGAATAAAGATTGATGTTGGTATCTGTCTTTGTTTCATTTGAATATCTTTACCTGTTTTGGAGAAAAAGAATAGGAGGCATTACTTTTCAACATGCCCTCGTATTTTAATGAAACCATGACCAAGCATATGATGATATGATAGCTGATATTATATGCAGTGTATATGAAGCAAGCATGCACGAACAAACAGCTGATTTAAAATCAATGCAGAGTTGGCAGCAGTTTTGGGATGCATGCACATGTGTGATTACTGCTGTTGTAAAGGCAAGGTTGACAAAACTTGTGAGCAGTTCGAAAAAAATACAGAAACTGTGATAAAAAGCAGCTCCAAAATTAGAACGGCATAAGGGAGAGCATGTCCCTCGCCCAGGCTGAACAGTTTAAGTTTTGTGTCCCACTGATGGGTCGAATCTGAATCAGAATCCAACCAACTCATCCACCTAGTGTGCTATTATCTCGCTTTTGACCCGATCTCTCAATGGCGAAGAATCACTTTTTTAAATTCTAGTTTCCAGATCCGGATCTTCACCAAAACCGAATCAATTCGTCCCTTTCACACACACGCACACGCACGCACCCGCACACACACTTGATCCACCAAATTTAGTCCTAATCCGTATACAACTTTTTGACAAAGCCAGACAGAGGTGAAAACACAACCTCCATCCACCTTCAGAACCGGACATGGTGCCGGAATTTGGCCATGGTGCTGGCGATAGCTTCGCATACTCTTCACGAAGGACACCATGGGATCTTTAACATCCACCAATGAATCCTGGGAGACAGCATTCCCATTTAACAGTGCACACATTGATGAATCACCCTGCCTGTGAAACACCAGGAAGACAGTTTATAGCTGGGTGGGGATTCAAAGCCAGGGTAGACAACTTAGAGGCGAGTGTGCCTACCTCGAGGCCATCCTATCAGTCTTGGAGAAAATAAGGTAATGTCATGGTGCTGAACAAATCCCTTAAAATGTTGGAACTACATTTGATATTCCCCAATAAATCAGGCTGTTATTTATTACTTCCGTCACCAGAGGTGGATGGAGATTATGTTTTCACCCGTTTGTCTGTCTCTCAATCTTGCCTAGATGACAAATTTTTAGCTCACAGATCTAAGTCCAAGTTGGATAGCCAAATCATAGTCTGTTGTTAGGTGGATTGTCCGAAATCCTTGGTCAAATTTCTGGTGGTGACACTCATTCCCAATGTGATTAATAGTCTTATCTGGGTAACCACCGTCACATGTTGGGCTGTCTAAAATTCCATTTGTGGAGGTGGTGTGATGTGATGTCAGACAGAACTGGGAGCCACTGCATGGGTGTTGATTTCAGTGTACCGCTGATTTATCCACATCGGTGTTTTCAGGAGTGTCCAAGTGTTTTGTATAGCTGCTCTCTGCCCAAACAAGAGAACAGTATTCCACCGAAGAATACACAAGAGTTAGGCCAACAGTGCGGAGTGTGTGCACTTGATCCCCAGCTGGTGCCCGCTAGTTTCCAGATGTTTACCCTGGTTTTGATGTTTTCTGTGACCCATTTTAAGTGTTCACCGAGTGTGAAGCTACGATCAAGGGTCTCCAAGGTATTTGGGGAACGGCTCGTCTTGACTGGTTTGCCACAAAAGGAAACCTGGAGTTTGCTGTTTGCCAGTCGGTTGCTGAAATGGAAAACGGTAACTAGTCTTAGTTGGGTTCAAGCGCTAGTAGATGAAGTATTGCATCATTGCCTTTAAGTCTGGGACAGGGTACTGCTGAGATATTCAAGGTTGATTGCTTGGCTAGCAAGGGTAAGATCATCTGCTTAAGCAAACTTTCTGGAAGTGGTACAAGGCATGTCACTCACATATATGTTGGTATTCAAACCCTTTGCTATGACACTCCAAATTGTTGAGCTCATGTGCATCCAATTTCTTTTGATCATCCTTAAGATGTCTCTACAACTTGATTGGAGTCCACCTGTGGCCAATTCAAATGATTAGACACGATTTAGAAAAACACACCTTTCTATTTAAGGTCCCACAGTTGACAGATGTCAAAGCAGAAACCCTACCATGAAATCCAAGGAACTATCCGTCGAACTCTGAGATAGAATTGTGAGGAGGCATAGATCTGGGGAAAGGTATAAAACAATTTCTAGAGTGCTGAAAGTTCCCAAGAGCACAGTGAGCTCCATCAATAGGAAATATAAAGAATATGGAGCTACCCAGACTCTTCCTCGAGCTGGCCATCTGACCAAGGACCTTGATCAAGGAGGTGACCAAGAACCCAATGACCACTTTGACAGAACTACAGAGTTCCTTAGCTGAGATGGGAAAACCTGCAAGAAGGACAACAGTCTCTGCAGCACTTCACACATCTTGGCTTGATGGGAGCTTGCCAGACGGAAGCCACTCCTGAGAAAAAGGCAAGTGACAGCACACCTGAAGTTTACAAAAAGGCACGTGAAAGACTCTGAGCATGAGGCAAAAGATTCTGTGGTCTGATGAGAGGAAAATTAAACTCTTTGGCCTGAATGCAAAGCACTTCCTCTGGCAGAAACCGAGCACAGCTCATCACCCATCTCGCACCATCCCTACCGTGAAGCATGTTCTGGGGATATTTTTCAGCGGTAGGGACTGGGAGACTTGTAAGGATAGACGGAACGATGAACGGAGCCAATTACAGGCAAATCCTTGAGGAGAACATGCTTCAGAGTGCAAAAGCCCTTAAACTGCGGTGAAGATTTACATTTCAACAAGACAATGACCCCAAGCATACAGCCAAAGCAACACTGGAATGGCTTCAGAACAAGAACATGAAAGTCCTTAAGTGGCCCAGCCAAAGCCCAGACTTGAATCCCATTGAGAATCTGTGGAAAGACTTGAAGATTGCTGTTCACTGATGTACCCCCTCCAACTTGACAGATTGAGAAAATGTGCAAGGAAAAATGGGAGAAAATCCCCAAATCCTGATACAGACATACCCAAGAAGACTCAAAGCAGTAATCGCTGCCAAAGACGCTTCTACAAAATATCGACTCAGGGGGCTAAATACTTATGTAAATTAGATATTTTTGCATTTCATTTTTAACAAATTTGTAAAAATTTCTAAAAACATGTTTTCACTGTCATTATGGGGTATTACATCACAAAAAAAACATTCATTTATTCCATTTTAAATTCAGGCTGAAACACAACAAAACGTGAAAAAGTCGAGGGTGAATACTTTCTGAAAGCACTGTATGTCTACGATTGCTAAGTATAAAAGAAAAGACATGCATTGTGGCTTGGCACTGAAAAGGTTTGGCAGCTTTCAGCAGACGATCATGTTACCATACCATATCATTCGTTGGTAAAAAGTTAGTGCCTGGCTTGAGCCTGCGTTGGTAGCCAGCCTCAATGTGGGTGGTAAGTGCAAGTACTTGAACAATGCAGCTCCTACTAGGTCTGGAGCCAGCTTGTTCCTTGGGAAGGTTGGGCTCTAACAGTGGAGAGATCCTGGCCAGGAGGACACACTCAAACAACTCTTATGTTGTACATCGTGGAGATATGGGTAGATGTTCGTCTCTGAAAAGGATATCTCAAAAAGTTATGTACGGATTCAGATGAAACTTGGTGGACAGGCCAAGTAAGATTTAATTTTGGTGAATTTCTGGGTGCAGACAGGCCCACGAGTGGGCTACAAAATGTAAACTGTTCCACCTGGCAGAGGTATGCGCTCTCCCGAGTGCCGTTCTAGTTGAGGAATTTATTACAATAGCAAGATGTGGTTAAACCATGGAAGTTTCATCAAATGCCTTGGCATGCATAGAATACAAGATAAATTACCAATTTCCTTGGGTTTGATCAGCATGTATTACAAAAACATTTGTAAATCGTACCAAGGGAAATTTTGTTTTTAATAACAAAAACAATTTGGAGGCACATCACAGATCTCAAAAACAGTACAAAACAAACAAGTGTGAATCAGCATCAACTAAGCAGGTAATCTCAAGCTGTAGTTAGAATGCAGCACTCCTCACAATGTACCTGGTGCCAGTGCAAAGAAGACAATCAAATTCAAAAGCTTTGTGAAAATTAACATTCATCAGGAAAAAAAAAAAATCTAAAAATTCCATTCGCACGTGCCAAAAGCAAAAAAAAAAAAATATACATCCTCCAGGCAAAAAATAATTACAACAAAAAAGAAAAAGGTTAAAGTACAGTAAAAATTCAGTGGATGTAGTTCCAAAAAAATAAAAAAAAAACCCAAACCTTTTTGATAGGATAAAACGATATCTAAATTTTCATGGCATTCATCGACAAAGATGCTACACAACAGGAAGCACAACCAATTACCATAGTACATGTTTAAAAACTGATGCAAATGTACAAAGGTTGTTACAAGCGCCGTACTCTCCAAGTCGTATTGTAACCTGAAGCACAGCTTTGTACACTTTTCGCTTTGCCGTGTCGGGCCCAGTGCATTTCACACGAATGCACAGCATTTCAGCTCAGAGCTTGAACAAGAACATTGGCAGAAAAGGTAGCAGCAACAGTGTCGCTGCACAATTAGAGTTCTGCGGTCGTGCCGCATGCAAGGACGCAGCACAAATCGGCCTGACGAGAGAGAAAACTTCCCCTTTACCTTGAACAAAAAAAAAAAATTAAAAATCTCTGCTTACAATCAATCATTCTAAAGATAAACGCAATGTTTACAACATTTCCAAATCTTTCTCTCCCTCTCTCTAAGAGAGACAAACACGTTGCAGGAACCGAAAAACAAAGATAGATATGAGAGTATAATAAAGAAGAATTAGAGGAGCTGCAGGAGGGTCAAGAAAAGGAAAGAAACAAAGGTGACAGCAATTGGCATCTTTTAACAAATCATCGCAACAAGTGCAGCGGTCACGTGTACAGGTACTCGTCACATTGGCAACAGGTTATCGTCTCTCTCTTCCTCATCCTCATCATCCCCAAGCTGATCCTGTCCCACCCCACGGTACGCTGCAGCTTCAACCCGCGGCTTCGTGCGGCAAACAAAGTCACATCCATCCTGGTGGGAAAGGGGAAGAGGAGGGAGAAGGAATAACAAAATCCATCAAGCCAAGCTTTAGAAAAATAAATCGCAGTTATCAATGTGAGAAAATATTTGAACAAGGGTATAAAAATGCAGCATTAGCCAACAATACAAAGCAAAGCTGCAGACTGCAGCAAGTACAAAGGAAAAATGAAGAAGAGTAGGAAGTGACACCAAAACAAAGCTGTGGATTGCAGGCGAAGGGGAATTATTTTTTTTTTAACAGATTTCATGCATAATAAAGTTCTTACAGCAAGAATGTTGCCAAGATTCTGCCAAAAGAGGAAGTTCGGTATCTGCTCCAGACCCTTGGCACCGACCACAAAACGCTGATAAACAAAGCCACCCAACAGGTAGGCTGCTACAAAACAAAGCAACCTGCCACACAACAACAATAAACACAAGCAAAAATAAAACATCCTGATACGTGTCAAAATTTGAACACCCGTGTGATAAAGTTCAGAAGCAAACATCATCCCACACGCAATATAAAACCAGCAAGTAGTGGAGCACACACTCACAGGATGAGGAATATGGCACCACCGCTGAGACCCGTTTTACCGACAGCGTTGCAAGCAACGCTCGAGGACAGCTCAAACAGGTAGAAGCAATCATCGTTTTTCTGTCGTTCCTCACGCACCAGTGTAAAGCCACTCTGCATTTCCCAAGCAGGGAAAGAGGTGCAAGCAAAGTGACAGTGGATGTGAAGGATAGGAAGATTGCTTTATAAATCGAGAGGCATCGGAAACTATGAAAGAAGTTGTATGCAAACGACAGTGAGAATCTATGACAAAATTTTTAACATGAGGAAAAAAAAAATTATATATAATTTAAAAATAAATAAATAAATAAATAAATAATAAAAGAAGAGAGCTTGGTCTGCAGAATTTTTTTTCGTGATTACAGACAAAAAAAACAAAAACAAAAAAAAAAACATACAGACTGACTAACATATCTTGCAAAAACTTCGTTTTGGCAAGATAACAAACATGGGGTAAACGAGACCCCCCCCCTTGGTGCGGCCATCCACAAGTGAGGCATCACACGGAGTAGTGTAACCCAGTCAGGATTGGCAGTACCAATCGGTGTCCGTGGTTGCTTAGCAACCTGCCTGCACACGGAGTTATCTGTGCCCGGTGGCCTCAGGACCGGGCATTTGGAAGGGACCTGAGTGCTTTCCCTCGTGGTGAGCCTCAAACCCCGGATCTGTAACAATAATATATTTTTCTCAAAAGTTGAACTCGTCCGAGACATTCACAATATGAAACTCTGTGCCAAATTTGGTGATTCAAGCTGCCCTTGTTCTCCAAATATTCTGTCCACAAGCAAAAACAGACAGGATCATCGCTGTGCTCACGTGCTTGGCCAATGCCATGGCGTGAGTAATTAATTAATTAATTAAACAAATTGCAACTACATTAGGGACAGAAATTCAGCACAGGTCAAGCATAATAAAGCAGGCACACTCAATAATTTCAGGAACTTCCACTTGCCACTATGGTCACGGATCCTTGTACGATCAGTGGAAAGTCTGGGAAGGCGGGAGAGCAAAGAAAGAAAAGAAATGGGAGCGGCAACAAAGCAGAGGGAGATTAACGGGAGGGAATGGAATGGCATCCTCATGGAAAATGGTTTCCGAGGTGCTGAGGGCTGACAAAATGTCGCGCCCAAGGCAAGTCTCCACTCAGAGCCGTTTCTCACCTCCAGCAGTGCCAAACTCACTCAGGTCTCACTCGACACTCTGGGATGCAAGTAAGGATCAAGTCAATCCCACCACAACTGGATTCTTCAACACTCATCTCTTTTAGAAGCAGTCTGAAGCATGCCTAACCCACAGCTTTGTATCTCTCCACATTCACAGGAGACAGTGAATTGCCCAGGCTGATGTGGAACCACCAGAAATAAATGAAATGATGGAAATAAATCCCATCTTGCCTCTCATCCGATCTTCGCTCTTGGCACCTCTTCCCTGGCTTCTGCTTCAGTATCAGCTACTCCTCTGTTGTCCCAAAGTATGTGGTGTTCTAACATCTGTGAGCTCCATTCTAACCTAACAGAAATCTCACTTTCTCAATCAATACACTCATCACCACAAACATGCTCCTTCCTTCCTCTCAGCACACCTCCCCTTCTTCCCAAACCCTCAAATATTGTATCTCCCTCTGCCCACTCCCTTCTTCACCATAACTCTACCAAGTCTCATTCTTCCCCTCTCCCCACCGCTCTCCTGCACCTTGGCCGTACCTGCTCTCATCTCCTAGCTCTCCACCCTCCTCGCAAAACAACCTTCACACCGTCCTACCTCTACTCTCCCCCCTCACCCTTCTCCTCAATTCTCCCCCCTCACCTTCTCCCTTCTCCCTCCTCCTCCCTCAATTCTCCCCCCCTCATCCCTCACCTCTCCCCTCTCACCCTTCTGCCTCCCTCTCCATCAACTCTCCCTTCTCCCTTCACCCTCCTCCCGCAACTCTCCCTCATCACTCCCCATTCCCAAGGTTGCCCTACTCACATCCACAAATGCCTTCTTCTCCTCCTTCTCTTCCACCACCTCTGCCCCCTCTCTTATTACCCACCACTGTATCTCAACCCATCACCACCGAGCCTTTTATACTCCTCATCGGCCCTCTCCCCCTGCTCTTCTACAATCTCCCACACTCTTTCAATAACTCTCCTTACCCCCCCCCCCCCTCCTCTCTCTCGTCCTACCCTCCCCCTCCCCTAACAGTGTGAACCTGAAACATCCAGGACCTTCACTCAAACCTGACAGATCTTTCCATACAGGTTGCCACTGACAAACCAAACATGATCGGCTTAACAGAAACGTTCCTCCTCCAAGACGTCTCTGACTTACCAGTATCTCTGCCTGGTTACTCCCTAAGACAACCCTGAGCCTCGTCCTGGCGGCAGAGTTGCTCTCTTCATCAAAGACTATATATCACCCTCCATACACTCCCCTCACTCCCCCACACCCACAGGAATACCTCTGGCTACGCTTGTTGATATGTGTGTTGTACCGTCCACCAAACAGTGATGACTCCATTTACATCTCGCTCTTCGAAAATATGGACCAACTTCTGAGCTGGGCTCCTGACCACATACAAAGCTTTGGTCTGCAGACTGATGGAGATATGCTCTCCCCTCTGGGCTGGTTCTCCCGCCCCTCACCTTTTTTGGCTTCACGCTGCGGAAACAAAGGCATTTAGGATCATTGGTATATCCCGCGATGAGGCTGAGTCTTTGTGTCTCTCACTCTCTCACTGCAGGCTACTCATCTGTTGTAAACTTCACTCAGAGAAGTGGTGTTTCTGTCTTCTACCGTTTCATCTCCGGCCTCAGCCCCCCCCCACCCCACCCCACCCAGCTCTATCTGAGATATCCATCCATCCATATTTCCACAGGGCGCTGCAGGTCCGTCAGCAACCCCCTTCTCGTAAAACTACCAAAATCAAGAATCACTGCTCACCTTCACCCTTTAATTCCTCTTTTTTCCCAACATTTGGAACAAACTCCCACACTGTTTTCAATCCCACGCTTCCCTCCACGTCTTCAAAAATGCTGTTCACCACCATCTCTTATCTTCCTCCATCCAAAACCACGATCTTTTCTACTCCCGAGAATCCACACTAAACGCACCTCCTTCAAATTTCCTTACTGAAAGTCCCTCTTGTGTCCATCTTGTTTACCCTGTGTACCCCACGCCATCCCTCTCAAGCCAGGAGTGGGAGCATGCGCCAGTGCAGCGCGTCATTGCGTCCACTTTCTGCAGGTACTCCAGGGACCTGAGTCTGGCCAACCCCAGGCAGATGCCTGGCCCATCCCCATTTCCTTGAGATGCTGATCAACCTGCTGCAATCAACAAGATCAACGAGGCATGTGGTCGGCCCATTGACCTCCTCCACTCACGAAGCTCCCTCACTGAGAGAATCTGGTGAGCAGGACCAGCATCAGGAAAACGAGCCAAATGACCATACCGCCACAGCTGATGCTCACAGACTATCAGTGGCGTGCAGAGGTCTGGTGATGCCCGGGGCAAATCTTGTTTGTAATGCCAAGAGAACCAATATAAGGCTAATATACTAAGAATATTACGAGAAAGGAAAACATTTTGAATATATAAACACAGATGAAACATGAAATAAAGCTTTATTCGATTTAATAAAATCAATCAAATTTATTAAGTTATTTTCCCCAAATGATACCTCCTGTCACAAAACACCTGAACTACTTCACCTTTTACATCAGCTGTGAGAAATTCTTTTTCAATGCTTATTAAAGCCAGGTCGGTCAGTCGCTCCTGTGACATAGAAGACCTCAGATATGTTTTTATTAATTTCAGTTTGGAAAATGACCTTTCAAGCTTGCGACTGAAATGCGATTGTAAGCAGTAATCTGTATGAAACACACAGCGTCGGAAAGACATCCCTCCATACTGCAGTAAAGACTCCAGAGCATCTTTAGGATCAGGGGGAACTCTATTCCCTCCAGCTCGAAGGAGCATCACAAAATCAATAATTTCGTCATATAACTGAATTGCAACCACATCTTTGTCATAATAATTTGCAAAGTCTGAACATTCCTTTTTTAATTTTCTCTTTTCTTGTTCATCTTCAATCACTACTGAATTCAAGTTCAGAAGAAAAGAAAATCGGTCACTGAGTCTTTGAAGACGGACACTGCGGTCTTCAATTTCAGTTTTTAATCTGTTCACAATCTCTACCATTTACTATTCATTTCTTCTTGTGCCGTCAGTCCACTATCTCTTGCTGACTCTCCAGGCATTATTCTTCTTCTCCTTGTTCGTGCAATTGGTATTCCCCAATTTTCACAATATTCATTGCCGAATGTATTGCATTGTGGATAATTTCGTCATTCTTCAAATTCAAGATACTAGTACGTGCCCGTAAAAAAAATAAAAATTTTTTAATAAATAAATATTCAAACGCGAGCAAAGAACAACAACCACACAGGCCGTTTCTTCGCTCTCGCGTGCCCGTACGTGCGTTGCCCGGAATGTCGCATATCGCGGTTATGATTATTTCGCAATTTAGTTTTAATGGCCAATTACAATTAGCGCCAACGTATTTTGCCTTTTCGCAATGTCGTCGCAAGGAAAAACAAAAAGAGAAGGAAGAGAGGAACAAAAAAAATTTACTTCCTGGTTCGGAGCACACCAGCTCACTCTGATGTTACCGAAATTTGCACCGTCTAATATGAAAACGATCATAACTTGGGGCATAGTGTTTATCTATAAATGCGCATAAGAAATCGAGAAATTATTAGAATACACGAAGTCATCACTCTCCGGAAGTCCGTACGTTGTAACCTGTATGGAAACGCGGCTGAGCTTCCCTTCCCCATCGGCCACGCAACAACGTGTCTTGTCATTGGTTTGGTAAATAAATGGCCATAACTTTGGAACCACTTGTCCGATTAATATCAAACCTTGAAAAGGCACATACTCAGGTCCCCAGCAATATACCTGGCAAGTTTCAATCAGATCGGACCAGTGGTTGTCGAGAAACAGCGGTCACAGACACACACACACACACAACACACACACACACACACACACACACACACACACACACACACAAAACACACACACACACACACACTGCTGGAATTATAGATAGATGAACAAGTCCTCCAGATCACAAGAAGCTTCATGGAACCCCATTTTCGGATCCTGCAAACGTTTTGAGACTTTCTCCACTGATGATAAAACTGAGTACCAAAAATTTAATAAAGCTATAAACGGGAACTGTTGAATAGAGTTCAGTAGCGATCCTGCATCAGATTTAGTTCCCTTGAAAATTCTCCTCTCAGCAGGTGTTGAAGGCTTGCAATAACGTCGTCACACTCTTCGTGATTACTTGCACGCATCATGGCTGGAACTCCATCTTGTGTCACACTGTCTTTTCACAGTCCGAGTGACAAAAGATTTTAACACTTCCCAACGAGAATAGATGAAGAAAAAAAAGTAAAGATGTTTTCCGGAATGCCAAAAAATGTAACAACAGGTTGCACCTCACTTGCATGGACACAGGCCAAATTGAGGCTGTGGTTCTCGCAGTTCACAAACACAGCTTTGGGTTAACTTCAATAATTTTTTGTTGAACACCTCCTCTCACTCCCATAATGCTGCGTTATCATATGCTTGACCACGACAGTCATTCATGGAAATTTTCTTCTTCAATTTTTCCTGAATTTTATTTACCAGGCTGACTGCATCTCTGTTGTTGACTTGAAAAAATCCCAGAAATGTCTCCTTTATTTCTACTTTTCTGTTTTCATCAATATGAACGTAACGCACAATTTCAGAAACCTGATCTTCATGAGCATATCTGGAGTTGAATCCAGCATTATGCTAAAATATTTGCGTCCTAATTTCGGAAATTATATTTTTCTGACGTTTCACCAAGAAGATTGATTGTTTCGTTTTGAATTCTGTTGGACAAGTAGGTGACACTTTTGGTTATTTTCCCTCTCTGCAAGTGTTTTGCTAAGATGTCATCATATTTGGCGAAAAAGTCTGATTGTGCTGAAAAGTTCCTGTATTTTCACTGACTTTCCCCCTGGCTCTGATAACCCCTAGATATTCCTTCTCCCGATAGGCCAGATTCTGTTGCCAGAAAGGATTAACCTCGACAATCCGTTCAGTTATAGCTTTCCATCTTTCTTTTTCAGCAGACATTTGCTGTTGAAGTTCAGCATCTATCGTAGTTGAATGATGGAGTCGAACTACGAGGTTCAGGTATTCCCTCATGTGAGCTCTATGAGAAGGGCTTTTCTCATGGTCAGGTATTCTTGGATTTAATTTTCTCCAAGTGAGAAACAGTCTTCCTTTCCAAAGTTTGACACAGACGACAAATGCTCCTTTGAAAACAAAAAGCAAAATATAAGGGTATGTCTTCTTTGAACATATGAGCCGCCTAGAACAACCAGGTGGCGCATGAATAGATACACAGCGGTAGGTGCTGCCGCTAGCGAGTAGATGTTTAGCAGCGTCATCATGGTTGGCGTCTCAATATAATATATTAGCGCGATTAAAAATACCGTTTTCCTCGCATCTTCATGTCTGTCAAAAACCAGTGTCAAGGTGCACACATACAGCTCATAACCTATCCATTGAGGTGTTTTCGCCCCCCCCCTGCTTACCCGTTTTCACGCCACTGTCCACACAAAATTCATCAATCATTTCTATACAGAGTCGGGACTCACAAAACAGTAGCATGCTTTCCGATTTGGAGAGTATAACAACCATTTCTCTCCACAATTTCTCCGTTTGTGGAAACTTTATCAAACCACTGTTTGAAAATGATCTCCCATCCTTCTCAGCAAATGGACCACTTTTATTCTGAATATCTTTCAGGGCCATGTTGTAATATTGTCATCTTCAAATGATCAGGATCGGTTTCTCAAACAGCCAAAATCGCTTCTTTGCAAAAATATGCTAAAATCTTTATTTCTTCACATGGATCATCATCCTGACAACGAGACTGAGGAAGAAGAGTATTATTTGACCGAGCTGAATCCGTATCAGAAAAATCCTTCTCTGCACCCACATCATCTTTTACTTCTCCAGGTTCTCCTACTTCTTCTTTACTTTTTTATCCAGGCATCGAATGCCCTCTTTGATGGGACTCATCTTCGACTCTGCCCCTCTTTTTCCTGTTCTGTGTCCCACTCGGTTGTACTTTCTTCATCTGAGACATCTGAAAAAAAATATATATAATATTACATGTATAAAGTGATTACTAACTTACACACTTCTGAGACAAGCTTATTTTTCTTTGAACAAATATTCATTCTTGTATTTGTAGATAATTTAATGAGAACAAAACTTAATTGGAGATAAAACCATTAAACCATTAAAATAAACAATAATAGCGAACGCAGTGAGCTTCATACTTAACGCGTGCACATGAGAGAATAGGAAACACAACCAAAATCACAATACCCTGACGATTTGGAATCCGTGTTCGTTGGCTATGACCCTTTTGCTTCGGTTGTTTTAAACGCTGTGCGGTGTATAAACACGATTGGGTTTTATTTCTATCTGTGAATATTACTTAACGCGTGCACATGAGAGAATAGGAAACAACAACAACAACAACACATACCCTGACGATTGGAATCCGTGTCGTTGGCTATGACCCTTTGCTTCCGGTTGTTTTTAAACGCTGTGCGGTGTATAACACGATTGGGTTTATTTCTATCTTGTGAATATTACTTAACGCGTGCACATGAGAGAAGGAAACAACAACAACAACAATACCATGGCATTTTGAATCCGAGTCGTTGGCTATGACCCTTTTGCTTCCGTTTTTTTTTTTTGCTTCTGGTTATTTTTTGTTTCCGGTTTTTGTCATGGGAATGCATGCCGGGAGATAAAGGCATCGTCGAGAGACATAAAGACCCAAATAATATCAGACATGTGTATATTTCCTCCACTGATTTTAATAAAGATATCTCCCACATCATCAAAAATAATTTTAATCGTGATTTACATTATTTGATCGCTGATCCCGAATCCAGGCCGAAGTAACCGGAAATGGCAGCATCGAATGTAAGAAGAATCTACGTTCGCTTCTAGGCTTTGCCTATTACATATTGTTGCGAATTCGCGCCCGTCGCGTGCGATCGCCACGCGACTGGAACCGCGACCGCCTGCCCACCGAACGGACAATTCAGTCGGACCCCGTCGCTAACGCCGGATCCAGTCACGGGTGGGCCTTTCGACCTCACCACAATCGTGCCAATCGGCCACCCGCGTAGGATAGGGTTGTTCGCCAAACTCGACCTACTAAGTACCCACGCGATTGGTAAGCCGGCATCGTACCTCGCGCAGGTCGACCCGGACACGAGCCGCTTGGCGGGCCGTTCCGTACTATCGGGATAACCGAGCGGTGTTATCGTCGACCTCGACGGTTCAGATATTTACCGGGCGTTTTTTGCACCCACTACGAACCCTTTACGTGAAGCAGGATGGAGGTTCAATTAAAGAAAAGACGAAGCGAACGGAAAAAACAGTTCACACAATGCACATTTATTCCGCGGCACGCGGAGCAACAATAAGCACACGTATCTACAGTCACAATTAACGATTGAACATATATCACATAAACAAAGAAATGCACATATAAAAGGAGTTAAAACCGACTACACGACACACGGACCACTTATACAGTTACTACCTTACAAGACACGGCGCCACAAACGCATTCACACGAAGCAAAGAAAAGACCCCCCCAAAGGCAAGGGAGTCAGACTGGGCCCGTGCCTAATGCGCGTGGAACCTGGATGAGCGGCCAGGCCACGAGACCGAAGGTCCTACCCGGCCCTCGTGGCGCCCGCAGAATGTCGCTGCACGGGGTTCCGTGGGCACCTGCTGGTGTAAGTGGAACGGGCCCTTGTCGCACTCTCTCAGCGCGGGGGAAAAGGGGATGTGTTGATGCTCGGGGAGGGAGTATGGCTGGCTTGCTTGAATCCGCGACGCGAGCCTCCAGGTCCACTCAGCCGTTCGCCTCCGAGCCGTCTGCCCACCGATCTCGCCTCACCGATCTCCTCGAGCTCCGTCTCCAACGACCCAGCCCAACTGACTTCCTCACCGATCTGCTGCTCCACGACACTCTCCACGATACTCTTTTGCTCCTCACTGCGCTCGCCTTTTATCGGCTTCGGGAACCCACCATATGCAATTATCGATCCAAACGACCTCAGGGGCGGAGCCACGCTCGCCGATTGGACGGAGAAAAAGGGGCGTGTATCAGTCCTGATCCTCAAATTTGCATATGCCGATTTTCGTCAGGCGCGTCTGGAGCGGGGCAAGCCGCCCCGCGCTTCCTGATTGGTGGATCAGATGTGGCGTGCATCATTCCTGATCCGAATTCTCCTCAGAAAACCCGCCATCTGCACTCGCGTCTCGCGTGTCTCGCTGAAGACAGCTCGACGCTCGGCGTCCACAGGTGGTGCGGGAATGGCCGTAGGAGAAGGTGGTGGAGGGTTTTTCGGCGGTGTCCGATGGCCATGGAGCTGCTGGAATGGCGGTGATGTGAGTTTGCGGTAGCGAGTGGTGAAGGTAGGTTTTTGCTGCTGGCGTTGTTGTTGTATCAAAACAAAGGTAGAACAGAAAAACGCCTAACTCAAAGGATGCAGCCCTGGTGTATCAATTAATTCCCTCTATACAATGGGTTTGGCTAACTACACATGTACTTAAGAAATATATCTCACCTACGGGACCTTTATGGTGTTTGCGAATTTCCAGAGCCGTAACATACCCCTCTCCCTTTTTACAGACTCGTCCCGAGTCGTCAATTATCGTGTGCCATCATGGTGTAGTTCTCCCCTAGTACGTTTTACTACGGATCCTGAGTGCGACATTCATGGTATGCGTGTCCCAAAAAAATAACCTGAGGGCTGAGTAACTAACTACACAACTCACTCACACGACGACTTAAATAAAATGCCGGCGCTAACACATACATGCCGGGGGCGCACTCATATTTACAATACAACTTAACACTTAACCTTATAATTTACACTACACCATGGCCCAAGATCAATGGACTCTGCAGGAAAAAGAGAGTCAAAAGGAAACCGTGGCACGGGCCGCCACTGCAGGCCGTGTTGCAGCTGCCAACAGGACAGTTCGCCAGCTTGCAAACTTTTGCTTGCGGATCCTGGCGCACATGGAAATGAACAGGGGGTGCAAAGCAAAATTGAACGGGCTGGTGAACAGGGGCAGTGGGCATGACATGCAAAGGTAAAGGAACATAGCCTGCAGAAAAGGCGTTGCAGGCAAACACAGCCGGCAGACGAACTGGCCGGCACAGGCCTTGCAGTAAAAAACAGCGCGTCGATGATCCGGCGTCACAGGCCTTGCAGCAAACCAGCCGATGAAGTTGGCCGGCACAGGCCCGCAGCACACAGCCGCAGACGATGAAGTTGGCCAGCCTTTGCCTTGCAGTGGAGGTTGGTGGAGGGAGTGCGGTGGTGTTGGCCACACAGAAGGTGGACTCGACCTACCCTACCTGTCTCCCCACCTATCGCCTTGCCTGTCACTGTCCATACCACTCCTTAATTTGTCAAACCCAATTTAGCCCCAACTAATTTCTTTTGTTGTTTTTATTTTTACTTCCCTACTTCCCCACTATAAATCGTCCCTAACCCCTTTATCGTCCTTGTTCGGCTAACCTATTCTGTCACTAGCCTACTCCCAACCCCTACGTCCCTTCCGGAGGGAATAAGGGAGAGCTAGCGTCCTGTGCCGAGGCCAATCTAAGCCTCAGGATGGCCTCCCCAGATCTCAGCGATCTCTAACCCAAAGTGGTCCAGCGGCCCACAACGAGAGCAAAGGGATGGATGGTGCGGAGGGGTACACTTCCTAATCTACCCTATCCATTAACCTTTAAACTACCCCGGGGCTTCCAACAAGCGCCTCGCGCTTACACTATTGGTTCTAACAACCCAGATTCCCGTCGCCTGTGTTGGTGTCCTTACAGTTTCGGGCTCGCCCTCGAATTTTCCCTCGTGCCCTTGCACGGTCTCATGGCTGGGACGCGTGGCTGCCTTTGGCAGGCACGACCCTCTGCCGAACCCCTACTATGGCACCCGGGCACTACACTGCCTCCGAGCCTACCAGCTCCCTAAACACCGGGAGTGCCCCATGGCAACTCCCTGAAACGCACACGTGGCAGGCTGGCGCCCCGGGCCCTTTCCGAGGGCACCCGTGCCACGCACCTGCCCACGCGGCTAACGGCGCTCCGGGCCCCCGCACCAAGCGGGCGCACCCGGGCCACTACGCTAACCCGGCCCCCATGGGCCCTTGGCCTACCACGGCCGACTAGCCCGGTGCCCGGGTACCACTCAGCGATACTCACCGTTCCAGCCACGCTCCCAGCCCGTCAACAGGGCTCCTGCACCCCTCCAAATAGGTTCGAGCCTACACTCCCACCAACAGCAAAACGACCTCCATTTTGTCAATTTAACTAACCAGCTAACTCACTCTACACTGACCCCGGGGTCCCTTGGGCGGAGTCACTCCCCCCCACACTCATCGCACCATGCATTCCCATTCACTCCATACACACAGACCCGCTGGCCTCACTCACTCACCATGTACTCTCCTCACAACTTTCCAACACACACATCGCTGAATCCTGCCATCCTTCTATCTAAATCCCCTACCTAACTCGTGCTCCCACGTCGTCCCTTACACACAGCACGTTCCTTTTAACACTACGTAGCTAAGCTACGTCCCCACTACACACTCACTGTCTGTCACTGTCTCCAAATCCTAAAATTCCATTCCATATTCCTAAATCTCACTAAAATCCCTCTAACTAATCCATTCCACGGGCCCATGAGGACTTACCCTGCCCCATGGAGCCGGTCTAGCTAAGCTAACCCTTCCCCTAGCTAGTTCCATCCTGTGCCCTGGTAAGGGGTCTTCACCCCTGTCCCAGGGAATCCTGTTCACCCGAAAGCGAGGCTTGCTTTTGTTAATGTATTGCAAATACGCGCAGCACCAGCGCGGCAACTCACAGCTCGCGCACTTTGCACCTTACCCATGACGTCATGCAGCTGCACGCGCACTTCGTCCCTCTTGGACGGTACCATCCGGCAGGGATTCACCTCCTGCCGGATTCCAACCCCACGTGCAGCCATGACGTCACCCTGCGCACCCCAAAAACAACCCTCGCACTCCGAGGGGCTCCCCACGCGAAACACTGTGCTCTGCCCGTTGGAGCTTAACACAAGCTCACGTGGAGAACCCACCGGTCCAAATCCGTTATCCTGCCTAAACTTTGTCCGCTCCGCGGATCGGCAAATCCACCGCTGGCGTTTCCGGACCGGCTTCACTCCGCAAGCGAGCACGTGGGGGTCTCGTGCGTTGCACAGCACGGACCTCGCGCTCGGCTCTGTGAACCCGGCACGGTCCCCATTACAACTACGCCGCTACCGGCTTCTGTCCCTCTGTCGCCGTCGTCTCCGTTCCACCCACGACACCTGCGTGTTACGACGCACAGACTCCACTCCATCACACTCACATTCACACCGGGAGACGCGGCTGCATGCTCACGCATGCCGACGACATCTCCCTCACATACAAGACTCACACACACGGTCTCCCTCACACGGACCCTCTCACTCACACCCAACTTTCACCTGCCCAGGGGTCTCGCTCACACCATGCGTGCCGGAAAGCACGCGTCTCCGCACACTCGCAAACACACACCCTGCACAACCACACTGGGATTCGTGTCCCCACAAGGGTTCCCGGGCCTCTATACCCCCCAAGCTGCACGTGCACCTATCCACAGCACTCGTCCCTTCAACATTCCGCTTGGCACGACCGAACCCACCTGGTCGTGATTCGCCTCAGGGGGCATACCTCCTCCCCTCGTTCCTGGAGGCGGCCATCCAGCTGTCACACCGGGTCTCTACCCAGTCGCGAGCTCACCCCCATTATCCTCCACTACTTCTGTGTGTGTGTGTTCTGTCTTTTAACCCCGTCATTACATGCAGTCTCTCCTCTATTTTCTCTTCTTCCGCATCTCTATACATTTGTTAGTTTCTGTTTCTTTCTGGAGTTTTTCCATCTCTCTGGACTTCAATTCATTCTCTCCTTCAGTTCATTAATTTCAAACTCGTATAGTTTTTGTTTCTCTCCCACTCTTCCTCATGCTCCTCATTTTCCAATCTCATCGTTTCTCTCAATGGCTCATTTCTTCCTGTGTTTCATTCGCTGCTCTCTCATTACCCTTTTGCTTCCTCTCTGTCTTCCTTCTCCAGTTTCATGGTTGCTTCATTGGTTAATCTCTTTTGTGTTTCATTTGCTGCTGTCTCATTACTCTTCCTTGTTTCTTCTCGTGTCCTTCCTTCTCCAGTTCATGGTTTGCTTCATTTGGTTAATCTCCTTCTGTGTTCAGTTGCTGCTGTCTCATTACTCTCCTTGTTTCTTCTCCTGTCTTTCCTTCTGCATTTCATGGTTTTCTTCATGTGGTTAATTTCCTTTTGTGTTTCATTCGCTTTCTTTGTCTACCTCTCGCATCCAGCTGCTTTCTTTCAATTGTCAACCTCGGCTTCATGTTCTTTTGTTTTCTATCCATTGTTCCTCTCGTTCTTCCCTCTCCAATCTCGTTGTGTCCAATCTCCTGATTTCTCCTTCCTGCTTCATCGTTTCCTTAACTTCTCCTCGTATTCCAACTTTTTTCCTTTTTGTCGTTCAGTTTCAAATTCAACTCTTTCAGTTTTTTTCCACTGTCTTTCTTGTTCCTCGTTCTGCAATCTCGTTATTCTTTCAACTGACTGATTCGTTCTCCCTGTCGTAATCCGTGTCTTTCAGGACTCTTTCTTGTTCCTCATTCTGCAATCTCGTGGTTTCCTTCCATTGATCGATTTCCTTCTTCTTCTCATTCGTTCTTCCATCATTACTCTTTCTTGCACTCATTCCCGCCAATCTGGCCTTTGCTTCCAGCTGTTCGATCTGTACAGCGTGGTTCCTTAACGTCTCATTCTCCGTTCTCGTTCTTTCCTCTCTCAACATCCTCAACTCGTTTCGTAATTCCGTCTTCTTCGTTCTGGTGTTTCTGTAACTAAGTTTTCTTCTCCAATCTTCTCATCTCCGCACACTCCGACCTGTCTTGGCTTCTAACTGTTCTCCATCTTGCCCTTGTGTTTGTCTATCCGTCTTCCCAGTTCCTCTGTCTCCGTTTTACCTCCCGTCCCAGCTTATCAACTCTCTTCGTCATGTCTTGAAGTCTTTTCTCACACGCCACTATTTTTATTTCCTTCGTGACGTCTCCGTCACCCCAATTAATTTTTCCTCTCGGTTCCGTCACTTTTTTCGTCACCTCCACACTTCTCGCCCACACGTCTCCCGAATTATTTTTTCTCACCGCCTTCACCGCGGGCCTGACAACCGTTGCACCCCCTCCCAGCTCGTTCGCTCCCACACGTGGCGTCGCCATTACGCACTTCGCTGTTGTTGCCTTCATGCCCGCCTGCAGGCTCCGGCCCATTTGCTGCGTTTCACCCCGCATTTTCTTTTATTTCCTTCATTTCGTTTTTGTTTGTTTCCATTTTGAGTGCGTTTCCATCCATTTTTTCGTTCAATTCGTTATTCATTCCTTCCATTTTGAGTGCGTTTCCATCCATTTTTGTTTGTTTTTTCCTCATTTTGAGTGCGTTTCCATCCATTTTGTTGTTTAAATTCGCTTCCATTTGTTGCGCATTTGCATCATCTTTGCCAGCATGGAATAGCTGGGCCATGTCGGATGCACTCGTGAGCCGATTCGGCCAGGATCGGGGGGTTTTGGTGGAGAGGGGATGGAGGTGTTATACACCGCGCCTCTGCCGCGCCGCACCCATTGGGCCCTGGATTCGTTTGGGGGGAAACTGTTCCTGCACCCAATGTCCTGCCGGGGTCTACATCCTGGAACATGGATTCTACATCACACATATACATTCTACCCCGGACCCGCTCGCCTTGAGACGCCATCTTATTCCACGTAAGGGGTTAATTTAATCGCTCGTAATTTGAGGGAATCGGGGGTCTCCTCTGAACCGATTCCTATGAATTTAGCTTGGAGACGGGGGATTTGAATCACACTCCTGTACACCAGTGTTGCGAATTCGCGCCCGTCGGCGGCGATCGCCACGCGACTCGAACGGCGACCGCCTCGCCCCGGACGGACAATTCAGTCGTGACCTCTCGGCTAACGCCGGATCCAGTCACGGTGGCCTTTCGACCTCACCACAACGTGCCAATCGGCCACCCGCGTAGGATAGGGTTGTTCGCCAAACTCGACCTACCTAAGTACCCACGCGGATGGTACCGGGCGTCGTACCTCGCCCAGGTCGACTCCGGACACGAGCCGCTTGGGCGGGCGTTCCGTACTATCGGGATAACGAGCGGTGTTATCGTCGACCTCGACGGTTCAGATTATTTACCGGCGTTTTGCACCCACTACGAACCCTTTACGTGAAGCAGGATGGAGGTTCAATTAAGAAAAAGACGAAGCGAAACGGGAAACAGTTCACACAATGCACATTTATTCCGCGGCACGCGAGCAACACATATAGCACAACGTATCTACAGTCACAATTAACGATTGCACATATATCACATAGAACAAAAGAAATGACATATAAAAGGAGTTAAAACCGACTACACGACACCGGACCACTTATACAGTCTACTATACAAGACACGCGCCACAACACGCATTCACACCGAAGCAAAGAAAAGACCCCCCCAAAGGCAAGGGAGTCAGACTGGCCCGTGGGCCTAATGGCGTGGAACCTGGATGAGCGGCCAGGCCACGAGACGAAGGGTCTACCCGCGCCCTCGTGCGACCGCAGAATGTCGCTGCACGCGGTTCCGTGGGCACCTGCTGGTGAAGTGGGAACGGGGCCCTTGTCGCACTCTCTCAGCGCGGGGGAAAAAGGGGGAATTGTTGATGCTCTGGGAGGGAGTATGGCTGGCTTGCTGAATCCCGCGACGCAGCCTCGGTCCACCTCAGCCGTTCGCTCCGCAGCCGTCTGCCCCACCGATCTCGCCTCACGATTCCTCGAGCTCCGTCTCAAACGACCCAGCCCAACTGACTTCCTACCGATCTGCTGCTCCACCGACACTCTCCACGATACCTTTTTGCTCCTCACTCGCTCGCCTTTTTATCGGCTTCGGGAACCCACCATATGCAAATTATCGGATCCAACACTCAGGGGCGAGCCACGCTCGCCGATTGGACGGAGAAAAAGGGGCGTGTATCAGTCCTGATCCTCAAATTTGCATATGCCGATTTTCGTCAGGCGCGTCTGGAGCGGGCCAAGCCGCCCCGCGCTTCCTGATTGGGTGGATCAGATGTGGGCGTGCATCATTCCTGATCCGAATTCTCCTCAGAAAACCCGCCATCTGCACTCGCGCTCCGCGTGTCTCGCTGAAGACAGCTCGACCTCGGCGTCCACAGGTGGTGCGGGAATGGCCGTAGGAGAAGTGGTGGAGGGTTTCGGCGGTGTCATGGCCATGGAGCTGCCTGAATGGCGGTGATGTGAGGTTGCGGTAGCGAGTGGTGAAGGTAGGTTTTTGCTGCTGGCGTTGTTGTTGTATCAAAACAAAGGTAGAACAGAAAAACGCTAACTCAAAGGATCGCAGCCTGGTGTATCACATAAATTCCCTCTATACAATGGGTTGGGCTAACTAACACATGTACTTAAGAATATATCTCACCTAGCGGCCTTTATGGTGTTTGCGAATTCAGAGCCGTAACAATATTATTGTTATAGATAACAGCTCCACCACCAACTCCCTGCGCGTTGCAACACGGCTTTTTATAGCCCGAGGGGAGAAGTCGTTGGAGGTTTCGCCACCCGAAATCGGCGCTTCCCCCTTTCACCTCTGAACTCTCACCCAGGCTGGCTCCACCTTTCACCTCTGATTGGCTGGCCTTTTCCAGGGCAAAGCCCGTCTTGATCCGTTTATGCAATCAGCCGTTTGGATGCTGATTCACAAGGACGCTGGAATGTGGCTCCCCCTGTTGCGCCGCGAGTTCGTACAACGGCATTTGCCGCTGTTTGCTGAGGAGGTGCTGTGTTGTGGAGATGGCGTGGTTGTGGAGATAAACTATACTGCAATAATTCTGAAACTCGATAATAATAAGCACACAAAATACTCGTAACATTTCATTTTCTATCTCAAAAACCGTAAGACGCATGAGAAAATGGAAAGAAAATGGTAAACAATCGGTCAGTTGCAGACGGATAAACCATATTTCATTTCTTTGTTCTTCGTATCAAATTATTTCACACTGATTCTCCACTGATAATTTTGTGCAATTTATATCATAGACTTGCAAATTAGGGGTATCTGTATTCGAATATTAACAGTTAAGGAATAAATTGTCTCCTATTCCGATTAAATGCCATAGCAGTCCTCTGATCATCCAGGCTTCACTCTATACACTCCCACGTAAATATTTCATTAAATATCACCAAAAAAACCTATAAAAAACGTAGTTGCACCCGTTCTGGAGCTATTCACTGACCTGAGTAGGTAAAATAACTAATCTAGATGCACAAAAAGCTGAAGAAAAGACGAGTTATGACTCGAGGAAACGCAGGAACGAACAGCCACGTCTGCTTGTTGCTTTTGATGGTTGCACCACGTACATCAGCGCATGCGTGGGGGGATGGGGAGAAGCACCATTTCTCTAGACAGAAAGGGTACACCATGTTAAAGGAATAAAGGGCTAACAACTGCCTCTGCAGTGCGGTGAGCCTCCAAAAATTGATTTATCACCGCTGAAATTTTAAAATTACTATCTATTTCCTTCTCTGATTGAATGCCCCATCCAATGGATGCCCGGGCCAACGCACCGTCGCCACCCCCCCCCCCCTCTGCACGCCACTTCAGAATATGCAAGTAACAAATGTCATTTGAGTCTCTCTCAGCAACCGCTCGTTGGACACAAAATCCGACCAGTGATGGCGAAGGATTCTCCAAAGAGACCTAGTACCAAAACAATTAAGTCGCCGTCTCAGATCCCTGGTCAGAGTCCAAGTCTCACATCAGTAGAGCAAGATCGGAAGTAGCAAGGACATGAAGACTCGGACTTTCGTCCTCCCGCATAGGTACCAGCAGCACCACACCCCATGATCCAGTGAATCCATGACTCTCCACGCCCGACCCAGACATCTGTTTACCTCTGGCTCTCAGCCAGCAGAGACATAAATATCACTGCCAAGGTAAATGAATCTCTCCGTGACCTCAACATCCTTGCCACAAACAGGTACAGACTAGATAGCAGCATCCCCGATGTCATTGAAAACCTGGATCTTACTTTTGTCCCAGGAAACCCGTAATCCCAGCAGCTCTGACCCCTCATTCAGCACCTTGAGGGCCCCCAAAAGGATACGCAGAGTCTCCACAAAGATGTGCATAATCTTCAAAATCAAGGTCAGAGATCTTGACATTCCAAGACGATGCACTGCAGCTTGATCTCTCAGACATCCTCCCCAGAATCCAGTCCATACAAGTGCTAAAAAGTGTGGGGGCCAGTACACACCCATGATGAACTCCAGTAACAACTGGAAATAAGTCAGAGATGGCACCACCACATCTCACAGCACTCTCAGTCCCAGAGTAAAGTTCAGATATCAGATTGACCAGTTTTGGTGGCACCCCACGAAGATAAAGAATCCACAAGAGGGCATCTCAATTCACTGAATCAAATGCTTTAAAGAGATCAATATAGGCTGCAAGCAGCCCCTGCTGAAACTCTCGTCTGTGTTCGGGGAGGACCCGAAGAGCAAGGATACGGTCAATCGTTGACCTCTTTGGTGTTAAGCTCAACTGCTCTGGACGCTGGTGCTCAAGCAGATGGTGGCGAACCCCATCCTGAATTATCAGAGCAAAGACCTTGCCTGGCACTGAGAGCAGCGTCACCCTCGGTAGTTGTTGCAGTCCTGGCGATCACCCTTCCCTTTCAAGAGAGGGACAAGGCCCCTCTTCCAGTTAGTTGGGATGATGTTCTGTGCTCTGCCTGGAACACAGGCAGAGCACAGAACTGCATGCAACAACACGAGTACAGCATTTCCAC
>CM068961.1:34445688-34469641 GCA_035128595.1 Eptatretus atami | reverse complement strand
CAGCGAGAATTGCAATGCTGTACATGTCCCCTACAGATGTTATATTTTCCAAGTCCAAAAAGGGCATAACTGAAAAATTGACGAAATGCCCTGAAACTCAAACGTGTTCTGTAACTGATCATAATAAAGCCATGCATCATCATAATGTTTGTTGAATAAATATGTTGCAGGGTATGGGGGGGGGGAAAAAAAGAAGTCAGAAAAACCACAGGCACAGTTGGGACAGACGGACGGATGGATAGCAAACCAAGAGTCCCCTCCGGTGAAACCAGTAAGGGATTAATACATGGGAGGTATGGAAAATGGAAAAGCATATCCATGGGACATGTGGTTGGATATGCTACATTCATCATATTTGGCCCAAGTATGCCTATTCACAAAAGTAAGTATGCAGACGTGGTAGAATGTGCATTCACATGAATACAAAAGGGGTTACCACTCCTTTTCAAGCACACTTGAAATGGTTCACGCACGCACACAACATAAGCAATGAAACAAAATGGTTGCGCCAACCAAAGGCCCCCTTGCTTGTTAGACCACCACCAATTGATGTCCAAATATTATCAAAAAAAAAACACTGTGAAAGTGAAGTCGTAGCATTTTACCACAAAGATAATGAAAGCATGCATTGGATCACTCAGCACCAACCCTAACCCCCACACCTCCACCACCACAAAAATAAATTTTCCTTAGTTAGTCATTCATCTTATGACAGATAATGAAGGGGGAAGGATGGATGGATGAACAGACAAGTACTCACTGCAAGAGTGTAAGGGTCACAGGAGATCATGAGCATGACCTTCCTATGCTCATTCCCACAGTGCGACTTATATGGATCGCCACTCTTGTACATCAGCAATATCCAGTTCACTGTGCAACAGGGTGTTTGCATTATTCCTACACAATAAGGAATGCTATGAAAATCATCATATCACATGATAGGATGCTGCAGAATGTTGTATGGACAGGGGAAGACTGCAAAAGCAGTGGAAGGGGAAGGGGGGGAGGGAGTCGTTAATACAAAAGGAAGGTGAAATAAACAGAGGTCAGGAACATTCCAAGAGTAGTGAAGACAGAGAGAGGAGAAGAGAAGAGATGACAGAGAGAAGAGGAGACGACAGAGAGAAGAGAAGACAGAGAGGAAACCCACTTCAGCCCCACCACAGCCTGTATTCACTCCACAACCAACTTATATCTGCAAATTTTGTACAGTCCGTTATCTCCAGAAAAGTAGTTATCTGTTTCTTCAATCTATCGATGACAATCCTGAAGTGTCCCGTTTTTACGCATTTCCAACAGTAAAGGCGAACCCCCGTCACCACGATCCCAATATTTCCCACATCAGACGTTCATCACATCGTTTATAATTTTCCTTGTTCCCTTGTTGACTCACTCCCCAAACATATGCTCATGACATGTTTTGACTTGAAGAATAAATAAATAACTGCATAACATATGGCTCGAATAGCCACAAAAAGGGGTTGCCCTTGAAATACACACCTCAAAATAAATGAATAAAAAGCACAAATATATATATATATATATATATATATATATATATTTTTACACACTACAAGTTACATATAATTTAGGATAACTGACTAGCTTTTACCATCCGTGTAACGTTTTATTCTAACGACTTCCGCTCTGGCTTTAATATATTTATGGCTGTGGAAATTCGCAGACCACCATAAAGGACCTTAGATCAGTTATGACGATAAGTAATTGTTGTAGTTAGATTTCCCCACCGTGTTTAGAGGGAATTCCATGTTCACAGGGCTGTGATCCTTTGAGTTAGCCGTTTTTCTTTTCTCTATCATTATTTTGGACCAATCATCCCCCAACAATCAAATCGCCAACACCAACATCAGTCCCAAACAACTACAACTCAAACACCACCACCTTCACCTCTTTACCTCCACAACTCCACCCCGCAAACATCGCTTCACCGCCATTCTCAAACGACGCCCGCCAGCAACCAAATCGCCAACCACAACACCCTTCCCAAACCACCGCAGCAAACTCCCACCACCTCCGCCTTTCTACCACACGTCGTACCATGGGTTGTGAATGGGTTCCTTTTGCCTCGGAAAAGCGGATCAGGAATGATTCACGCCCACTTTTCATCCATCCAATGGCTGAGTATCAGGTGGTATAGCCCCACCCTCCGAACCCGCTGTGATCCACAAATCTGCATATATGCTCCTCCTCGGCCTACAGTATATAAGCGCGAGCACAACGCAGCTCGCAGCAGTCAAGTGGCAGTCAAGTCTGGAGTAGGTGAAGTGGAAGTCAAGCAGTGTCGGCAAGAAAGTCAAGCAGTGTGTGCGTCGGCAGTCAAGTGGGAGCAGTGGAGTGGCAGCAGCAGTGCCGGAAGTCAAGTGTGTTGGTCGCGGCAGTCTGGAGGGTCGGGAGACGGGGCAGTCAAGTCGAGTGCAGTGTCGGCGGGGCAGTCAAGTCGAGTGCAGTGTCGGCGGGGCAGTCAAGTCGAGTGCAGTGTCGGCGGGGCAGTCAAGTCGGGAGACGGAGCTCGAAGCAGACGGGAAAGGAGACGGGGGCCGATCGACGGAGAGAGCTCACCGGCCACGCCATGGGCACGAAGCCAGGCGCAGCTACGCTGACATCGCGGCTTGCCCGCCATCGCGCCACGAGGGCGCGGGTAAGACCCTTCGGTCTCGTGGACCTGGCCGCTCATCCAGGTTCCACGCACATTTGGTCCACGAACCTGTCTGCCACCCTTGCCTTTGAGGGTGGCTTTTTCCTTTGCTTTTGTGTAAATGCATGTGGTGGCGCCATCTTATAAGTAGAATTGTCTAAGTTGTCATGTGGAATAAAGACTTTATTCGGTTGTAGCTCTTTCATTTGTTTGCTTCACTGTATACGTGCCTGAATTACTGTATGGCTGTAAAATACGTGCTTGTCTGAGTGTGCAATAAATGTGCTTGTTGAACTGTTCCCCGTTTCGTTGCGTCCTTTCCCTTGTTTGAAAGTTCCATCTTGCATCAAGGAAGGAATAGGTAGAAGGGTGTAAGCACCCGGAAAATAATCACGTCCGTCGGGGCCGGCGATAACACCGCTCAGTTATCACTGAAGCACGGAACGGACCGCTTAAGTGGTTCGTGTCCTAGCCGGCCAGCGGCGAGGTACGATCGCCCGGTTAACTACCCGCGCAGGTACTTAGGTAGGTCGAGTTTGGCGAACAACCCTATCCTGCGTGGTGGCCGATTGGCACGATTGTGGTGTGGTCGAAAGACCCACCCGTGACTAGCTCCTGGCGGTAGTTCCAAGGAGGGTCACGACTGAATTGTCCGTTCCGGTGGCGACGCGGTCGCGATTGGAGTTACGCAATCGCTCGCACGCCTGGTGGGCCAGAATTCGTAACACTGGTGTGCAGGAGTGTGGGATTCAAATCCACCTCGGTCTCCAACTAAATTTACGGGATCGGACAGGGGTGTGCGAAGCAACCCCCCCGTTCCCCCAAATTACGAGCAATCTTAATTAATTTCTTCCGAGAAATAAGATGGAGTTTCAAGGCGAAGGGTGCCGGGGGTAGATATGGAGTTAGAAATGGTAGAATCCATGGCTCAGACGGAAACCCCGAGCAGGAAATGCTTGTTGTGCAGGAACAATTCCCCCCCAACCGAACCAGAGCCCGAAATGGGCGCGGCAGCGGCAGAGGCCGCGGCGTATGACACCCCCCCTCCCCACCTCTGTCAAGTTCCCTCCCCGGCCCCAGCGAAACCACGACCGACCGAGGCGATTCGGCTTCGTCGGGGTCGGCTGAAATCAAAAGAGTGGGGGAAATGTTGATGCGGATGATGCAACAAATGGGAGACGAAATAAAAGGCATAAACGAAAGATGGATGGAAATAGGCAACAAATGAGCGAAATAAAAACAAATGCGTGCAGGATGAATAACAACATGGAGGCAAATACGCAAATACTGCGGGGTGAAATGCAGCGCGGGGCGATCCCTGCAGGCGGGCATAATGCGGCGCCACGTGCTGGACCGAACGAGCTGGGGGGAGTGCAACGGCTGTCCGGCCCGCGAGGGAAGCGGGGGAGGACAAACTAATTCGGGAGACGCGTTGTGGCGAGACTCGAGCAGGTGACAAAGGAAGTGACGGTGACACAGAGGGAAAAATTAAATGGGGTGACTGCGACGTGTGAGACGAGACACGAGGTGACGACGGAAAGAAAAAGAAATAACAGAGACGAGGGAGATGGAAACGGTAGGGGAGAGACTGCACGATAAAGACGGGGTTAAAGACGAGCACACACACACGGAGGTAGTGGAGCATAATGGGGCGAGCTCGGGAATGTCTCTAGACCCGGTGCGAGCAGCCGGATAGCCTCCTTCAGGAACGGAGGGAGACTTTATTCCCCTTGAAGCTGATCGCGACCAGGTGGGTTCGGTCGTGTCGTGCGAGGTAGAGGGGATGAGTGAGGCGAACGGGTGCACGGAGAGCTTGGGGGTATGGAGGCCCGGAACCCTTGTGGTGGCGCTAATCCCAGTCGATTGTCCCGGTGCGTATGTTCAAGAATGAGGCGAAATGTGTGCTGCAAAGCGCGCATAGCGTGGGTGAAAGGCTGTGTGTAAAAAACAGCGTGTGTTGAGGAAAATGGTGTCGAGTGGTGTGGTTGCGAGTGTGCCGGAGTGCTGCCTCCAGCACACCGTGTGTGAGTGGAACCACGTTTGCGAGTGAAACGGCACGAGTGAGTTGAGAGGGACAGCGTGTGTGAGGTCGCTGTATGTAAGGGAGATGACGGTCGGCATGCGGGAGCATGCAGCCGCGTCTCCCGGTGTGAGTGTAATGGTGAGGTGTGTGAGTCGTGACACGTCGGTGTGCGAGTATGGAACGGAGACTGCGGCAAATGAGGACAAAGGCCAGGTAGCGCCCGTAGCTATTTCGGGGACCGTGCCGGGTTTGCACGGCAGCGCGTGCAAGGTTCGTGCCGGCAGCGCACGACCGTCACGTGCGCGCCTGCGCGGAGTGAAACCCGGTCCGGAAACGCCCGCGGTGAATGTTGCCGATCCCGCGACGGATAAAAGGTAGGCTGGATAACGGTTCGGACCGGATGGGTTCTCCACGCGAGCATGTGTGTGAAGCTCTGACGGGCAGAGCACATGTGTTCGTGTGGGGAGCCCCTCGAGACGCGAGGTTTGCTTTGTAATGCGCAGGGTGACGTCATGGCTGCACGTGGGGTTGGAATCGGAGAGGGTGAATCCCTGCCGGATGGTGCCGTCCAGAGGACGAGGTACGCGAAGCGCAAACGGCCACCATGACGTCACGTAAAAGAGCGCAGGTTGCGAGTTTCCGCGCTGGTGCTGCGCATGTGAAAAAAAAAAGGAGAACAAAAGCAAACCTTGCTTCGGGTGAACAGGATTCCCAGGCAAGGGGTGGAAGACCCCCCTGCCGGGCACAGGATGACACTAGTTAGGGGAAGGGTTAGTGTTCGTTAGACCGGTCTCATGGGGCAGGGGTAAGTCCTCATTGGGCCCGTGGAATGGATTAGTTAGAGGGATTCAGTTCAGATTTAGGATGGGAAATGACATTTTGGAGACAGTGACAGACTGTGGATGTGTTAGTGGGGACGTAGCTTAGCTACGTAGTGTTAAAAGGAACGTGCTGTAGTGTAAGGGACGACGTGGGAGCACGAGTTAGTTAGGGGAAGTAGTCAGAAGGATGCTGAGTTCAGCGATGGAGTGTTGAAAGTAGTGTGGAAGGAAACATGATGAGTGAGTGAGGCCATCGGGCCTGAGTGTATGGAGTGATTGTGGAATGCATGGTGCGATGAGTGATTGGGGGGAGGAGTGTTCCCGCCCAAGGGACCCGGGTCAGAGTAATGTGAGTTAGGGGTTAGTCAAATTGACAAAATGGAGGTCGTTTTGCTGTTGTGGGGAAGTAGGCTCGATACCCCGTTGGAGGGGTGCAGGAGCCCTGTTGACGGGTTGGAGCGTGGCTACAAATGGTGAGTATCGCTGAGTGGTACCCGGGCACCGGGCTAGTCGGCCGCGGTAGGCCAAGGGTCCAAGGGGGCCGGGATAGCGTAGTGGGCATGGGTGCGCCCGCATGATGCGGGTGCCCGGCGCCATTGGCGCGCGTGGGCAGTGTCGTGGGCACGGATGACCCTCGGAAAGGGCCCGGGCGCCAGCCTGCCACGTGAGCGTTTCAGTGGAGTCGCCAGGGAGGGCACTCCCGGTGTTTAGGGAGCTGGTAGGCCGGAGGCACTGTAGTGCCCGGGGTGCCATCTAGGAAATCGGCAGAGGGTAGTTCCTGCCAAGGGAGCCACGCGTCCCAGCACGAAACCGTGGAGGGCACGGAAGGAAAATTGGGGGCAAGGCCCGAAATTGAGAGGACACCAACACAGGCGACGGGAATCTTGGTTGTTAGAACCGGTAGGTAAGCGAGAGGCGCTTGTTGAAAGCCCCGGGGTAGTTTACAGGTTAATGGATAGGGTAGATTAGGAGCGAACCCCTCCGCACCATCCATCCCTTCGCTCTCGTTGTGGGCCGCTGGACCCACTTTGGGTTAGATCGCTGAAATCTGAGGAGGCCATCCTGAGGCTTGAGTTGGGCCTCGACGCAGGACGCTAGCTCTCCCTTATCCCCTCCAGGAAGGAACGTAGGGGTTGGGAATAGGCTAGGAGACGATGGTTAGCCGAACAAAGACTGTAAAGGGGGTTAGGGACGATTTATCGGGGGGAAGTGAAAATAAAAATAAAAAACAAAAAAAATAAGTTGGGGCTAAATTGGTTTTTTACAAATTAAGGGGTGGGTATGGACAGAGACAGGCAAGGCAATAGGTTGGGAGGGAGACAGTCAGGTAGGTCCGAGCCCGCCTTCCGAGTGGCCAGCACCACCGCACTCCCTCCACCAACCTCCATCTCAAGGCAAGTGCCGGCCAACTTCATCGGCTGCTGTTTCCTGCAAGGCCTGTGCCGGCCGGATCGTCTGTCGGCTGTGTTTGCTACAAGGCCTGTGCCGGCCATTTCATCTGCCGGCTGTGTTTGCTACAGCAGCCCTGTTTTTGCCATGCCTTGCCTGTCCACCTTTCCCATCCATGCCTACTGCCAATGTCCACCAGCCCCGTTCTGTTTTGCATTCCCCCCCCCCCTTTTGTTCATTACCATGTGCGCCAGGATCACCGCGCAAATTTGCAGGGACTGCCCTGATGGCAACTGCAACACGGGACTGCACTGGCGGCCCGTGCACCGTTTTTGTTCACCGAGTTCATTTCAGGGGGGAGGCCTGGACTGTGCTTAAGCAGCCTGGCCCCTGCTTGTGACTGTTGTTTTCTTGCAGAGTCCATCGATCCTGGGCCATGGATAGTGTAAATTATTAAGGTTAAGTGTTAAGTGGTGTATTGTATATGAAGTGCGCCCCGGCATGTATGTCATAGGCGCCGGCATTTTATTTAAGTCGTCCGTATGAGTGGGTTTGTTTAGTTAGTTACTCAGCCCGTAGGTTATTTATTTTGGGGACACGAATACCATGAATGTCGCACTCAGGGATCGAAGATATAACTGTACTAGGGGAGAACTTACACATGATGGCACACGAAAATTCGGCGACTCGGGTCGAGTCTGTAAAAAGGGGAGGGGGTAGTGTTACGGCTGTGGAAATTCGCAGACCACCATAAAGGACCTTAGATCAGTTATGCGATAAGTAATTGTGTAGTTAGATTTTCCCACCGTTGTTTAGAGGGAATTTCCGTGTTCACAGGGCTGTGATCCTTTGAGTTAGCCGTTTTTCTTTTCTCTATCATTATTTTGGACCAATCATCCCCCAACAATCAAATCGCACCACCAACATCAGTCCCAAACAACTACAACTCAAACACCACCACCTTCGCCTCTTTACCTCCACAACTCCACCCCGCAAACATCGCTTCACCGCCATTCTCAAACGACACCCGCCAGCAACCAAATCGCCACCACCAACACCCTTCCCAAACCACCGCAGAAACTCCCACCACCTCCGCCTTTCTACCACACGTCGTACCATGGGTTGTGAATGGGTTCCTTTCGCCTCGAAAAGCGGATCAGGAATGATTCACGCCCACTTTTCATCCATCCAATGGCTGAGATCAGGTGGTATAGCCCCGCCTCCGAGACCCGCTGTGATCCACAAATCTGCATATACGCTCCTCCCTCGGCCTATATAAGGCGAGCACAACGCAGCTCGCGGCAGTCAAGTGGCAGTCAAGTCTGGAGTCGGTGGAGTGGAAGTCAAGCAGTGTCGGCGAGGAAGTCAAGCAGTGTGTGCGTCGGCAGTCAAGTGAGAGCAGTGGAGTGGCAGCAGCAGTGTCGGAAGTCAAGTGTGTTGGTCGCGGCAGTCTGGAGAGTCGGGAGAGGGCAGTCAAGTCGAGTGCAGTGTCGGCGGGGCAGTCAAGTTGAGTGCAGTGTCGGCGGGGCAGTCAAGTCGGGAGACGGAGCTCGAAGCAACGGGAAAGGCAGACGGGGGCGATCGACGGAGAGAGCTCACCGGCCACGCCAGGGGCACGAAGCCAGGCGCAGCTACGCTGACATCGCGGCTTGCCCGCCATCGCACCGGGCGCGGGTAAGACCCTTCGGTCTCGTGGACCTGGCCGCTCATCCAGGTTCCACGCACATTTGGTCCACGAACCTGTCTGCCACCCTTGCCTTTGAAGGTGGCTTTTCCTTTGCTTTTGTGTAAATGCATGTGGTGGCGCCGTCTTATAAGTAGAATTGTCTAAGTGTGCGTGTGGAATAAAGACTTTATTCGGTTGTAGCTCTTCATTTGCTTGCTTCACTGTATACGTGCCTAATTACTGTATGGCTGTAAAATACGTGCTTGTCTGAGTGTGCAATAAATGTGCTTGTTGAACTGTTCCGTTTCGTTGCGTCCTTTCCCTTGTTTGAAAGTTCATCTTGAATCAGGAAGGAATAGTAGAAGGGTGTAAGCACCCGGTAAATAATCACGTCCGTCGGCGCGGCGATAACACCGCTCGGTTATCACTGAAGCACGGAACGGACCGCTTAAGCGGTTCGTGTCCTAGGCCGGCAGCGGCGAGGTACGATCGCCGTGTTAACTACCCGCGCAGGTACTTAGGTAGGTCGAGTTGGCGAACAAACCTATCCTGGCGGGGTGGCCGATTGGCACGATGTTGTGTGGTCTAAAACCCCCCTGACTAGCTCCTGGCGTAGTTCCAAGGAGGGTCACGACTGAATTGTCCGTTCCGGTGGGCGATCGCGGTCGCGATTGGAGTTACGCAATCGCTCCACGCCTGGCGGGCCAGAATTCGTATCAATATATATTATATATATATATATATATATATATTATATATGATATATATATATATAAAGACCCCATCACTGTAGAGGGTATAAGGAAGCAAGTGCCACACCAGCCATTGCTGCATGCATCCTGACCAACAGGAAATGCGTGCCACACATTAACCTGGCTGTGGCACACAAAATGGTTCTATGAGCAGCCAGGAACAATTTAAATTAAAAAAAATTACCCCCGTGTGGGGGTGACGGTCATCTCTATAATGTTTTTTACTATCAATAATCGATGAACCGTCGCCAGATATCTCCTAAAATGACAGACTAGATAGGTTTTGAAAATGGCGACTTTCACAACTTTCGTACCTCGTGACCTTGACCCTGACCTCGAATCCGGGAAAAAATATGTCGTTGGGTATCACTCATCGACTCTACCACATACCAAATTTCATCAAGATCGGAAGTAAAAGTTTCTTTGCACGGGAGGTGTTTTTGACCATCTTCCAGGTTACGTGGCGGGCAACGGGACGGAAATTCAAAAATCTGTCCAGTTAGATACAAGATAAGATTTTTTACTATCATAATCAATAAACAGTTGCCGAATATCTTGTAGAATGGCAGACGAGATAGGTTTTGAAAATGGCGATTTTTATAACTTATGTGACCTCGTGACCTTGACCCTGACCTTGAACCCGGACAAAAGTTATATCGTGTTTGCAACACTCATCGACCTCTACCCATATACTAAGTTTCATCAAGATAGGAAAGAAAAATTGTTGACGGACGGACGGACGGACATTTGGTCCCGCTTCATTAGGTCATCTCGCTAGAGATGACCTAAAAAGGGTTTTCTGGCTAAACAGATGCATTAGCTCCACCTATGAACCATGAGTTTATAGCAGAGCTACAGCCTCCTACATCTCCATTGCATCGTACTGCAACCAATACCAGTAAGCGAATTTAATATTTTATTGACCACGCCACTCGGGGATGTTCCCTCTCCGGCCGAGTCATACTAAAGAACTCATAAATAAATGGTACGTGCTGCTTCCTTGCTTGACGCTCAATGCTGGGAAGGCAATGGCAAACCAGTCAGTATAACCCTTGCTAAGAAACTGCATCGATGGAGTACTGCTCTCCCTTTTGGCCTGGCACCCCTGCCTCACACTTTACTCATCTTGACACTATGGAAACCAAGGCCTTCAAAACCATTGAAATCTCCCGTGATGAAGCTGAGGCTATGGGACGATCACTTTCCCATCACAGACAGGTCGGTGGTGTCTCTGTCTTCTACCACCCCCTTTCTGGTTGTGCAACTTCTGCTATTTCCGTGCTCTGTCCCTCCCCCCCACCAGGGCACACATCAACCCCCTCCTGGTGAAAAATACTCACTGCTCTCGTCCCCTTTCTCCTACACCTGTGCAACAAAACTTCCACATTCTCTTCAATCTCATTCCTCGCTCCAAGTCTTCAAGACAGCTGTTCACCACCATCCCAGATATTTCCCATCCAAAACCATGATCCTTTCCTTCCTTTATATTAACGATCCCCCTCCCACCCTCCCTCCATGTTTCTAGTTTTTCCATCCAGTGGTTGCTTATGTATACATCTTGTCCACCTCATGCATCCTCCCCTACCCCTCATCCCTTATTTGTCTAAGTATTATTTGTCTATTTTGGCCTTCAACCCTGCTATTGACGTTTCCCTCTTATTCTGGTGCGTCCTGATCCCTTCAGCGTTCTTCATCTTCCACGAGTCTTGACTTTGTATTCAAAATAAAAAATTTTTTAACCTCTCTGCTGAGTCCAATCACTGCTCAATTAACATGTCATTGAGCTGAGCGACAATTTACTGGGTATGTTTGTGTTGCAATCAAGTCAGCTGGTTTCAATCTTTGAATCCTTCGATACAAAACGGTGGGTCTGCATGACATTTACGATGAAAGTAAAGCAAACATGGCTGCAACAATCATCCTGCTTGATCACAAAAATTTTAGGACTTGCCACTGCACAATCAGGAGAGATCGCAAAACTTGACAGCTTACATATAAGAACCAAAATTTACAAGATAGCAAGTAAAAAAAACTTTACAAGAGTGAATTTTTTCCTCTTTTTGTGATTATTTTTTTTTACCCTGCTGTTGTGTTTTTGGCGATTATTTGGAACTTTTCAATGTGAAATCACCTTCCACCCCCAGCGTATTTTGAACCATGTTGGTCAGAATCCAAATTCCCATTCAACATATTTTTTTAAACGGTGTACAGCCAGCAATATCCAACAGCACCACTGTTTTTGAGCAGGACTACCTGGTTAAGCGAGAGGCATAGTAGAGGTGTGTTTAAAGGCTACAGATTCTGATGAGCTTCTCAAATAAACAAACAATTTGTTCATCCTCTGAAATCTAGATTGTCTGTTCATCCATTGTGCCACATTGGACTGTCTTTACCGATTCAAATGACAAATACATAACCGAGGCTAAACAGGTTTGACAGGATTCCAGACCTCAGCATTTTAGATTAACGATAAGAATAAACTTGCAAACGCAACACAAATTTAATATCTTCTTACTACAACTCTTATTTCCAGACTTAGGAGTCTCAATCACAATCCCTATCAGAGTGGAGGAAATAGTTTTTTTAAAATATTTGTTTCTTGCCTACTTTAGACTCTTGAAAAGGAAGTCCTTTGCATGAATGTTAAGATTATTGCAAAATCCCTGAGAAGAAATTTGAGCTTTCGGTGAAATAATGTGCATCCAAAAGTTAACTTTCAATAAACTGATTTTTGGATGGATTATACAAGTTTGCCAAAAGAGGAAACTTCTACAACCTGGCATAAGTACCTGAAACATAAGCCTTTAACAAATAACTATAATAACAAGAAGGGCACTCGGTGGGGCGCACACCACCGCCACGTAATGCCTGATGCACGAGAACATATCGGGCCCGATACATTTTTGAAATATCATGCGATACAGGACTATATCGTTTTTCACCAAAATCGAATCAATTCGTCCTTGCGACACACCCAACCTGTTCACCGAGTTTTGTCCAAATCCGTCGACAACTTTTTGAGATATTTTGCTGTGTATCGTTTTTAGCCCTACCTCTCCAAAAATTCTAGTAGTCAGATCCGGATCTTCACCAAAATTTAAGGAGTTTGTCCTTGTCACACGCCGAACCTGTCCACAAATTTTTATCCGGATCCGTCCACAACGTTTTGAGATATCCTATACACAGACAGACAGAGACAGAAAGGGGTGAAAACATCACCTTCTTCACCTTCATGGCAAAGGTAATAACCAAACTCCACCAGCACCCTCTCCCTTACTCCATGGAAAGGCTGGCTGGTTTGCAGATGTACCCCAGAAAGTAAACATGCAAGTCACATGGATTTACAAAAGCTTAAACCAACAACAGAGACAGACAGGACATAACAAACTTATCTCCACAACAGTAGTTCTGCGAAAATATTGTTGCAGAATGTTAAAAGTGAGTGATGGTGTAACACAGACACAAACTAGTAACACAGACTAGTATATGCTTATCATAAGTGTAATATATGCATAGCTCAGCAAAATACAGTGTATGCCCAAACATGCTCAGCATAAGTGTGTGGTTTGTGTGTGAAAACGACAGGTCATGTGTGAAAGTTTGTTTCGGAAATGATAACCATGACTCCTCCCCTCCATACATGTGTCTAAACCCCCACCTGTTGCCCTTGCCCCCTCCTCAAACCCCTTAAAATCTGTCTACGTTTTTCTTTTAAAATGAACCAAGTATTTTCACAGCTTCACAAGCCCAGTGAATCCCCCTCACCCCCCACCACCTCCACGAAGATGGTCAGGAAGCACCTTGTAGCTGCATGCTAAGGTAGGAAGCGCAGAAGCCACAATTGCCACCTCAAACCGCTCACCGCTGTGGATGTGGTGAGAGGCCGTATGGTGAACCAATGCGCACGCGGTTTCTGGGGTAATAAAAACCGAGAGGCAGGGACAAAATGGGCAGTAGGCACCAAAGAGCATTCGGTTGGGGGGAGTTAAGTGACATGTCTGGAGTCGAGGCCAGGAGTGACGGGTGGTACAGAGCGCGGAACGAGGGACATGTTGCAGAGCCTATCGAGTGGACAAGACCAATACAAAATAGTATTCCGCAACGTCAGACAAGCATACGCCACAAAGGACTAGGAAGCCATGACGCAGTCCGCCAAGCACGTTTCGTTCCCGCCAAAGAAGTCCACCGACTCGCTCTCCCTTGCCCAGGTTCCTATAAAAACTCCACGTGACCATAGCGCAGGGAGGAGATTTTTCTTCCTCATCTTGTCATGTCATTTCTCTCTGTCCTATTCTTCATCGAGTGAGTGATTTAAGTAAACGTGATAAGCCGCCAAGATATCATGGGTGCGGAGAATAACAATTGTGATGTGTGCCTTTCTCTGTTCTTGTTCTCCCTATTCACCATTTGTATTTATAAACCTGTTTCTCACCATTGGTGTGTTGGCCTGGTATGCGGTTCGTGACTTGGGATCATTATAACCATGGCTAGAGTAAATCTATGGCCATTGGGAACTGGCACAAAATCCTCGGTAGGTTTTACGAACCATCGCAATGCAGTTCCTTGGGGTTCACTCGGCCCCATATCCTTATAAACGGGAAAGCTATTGCATACGGCAGATCTCACTGGAATGTCTGTGTGTCGGAAACGAAAGAAAAAATCTGTTCAGCTTTTCCGTCGGACAGCATATGGTCTCTATAAACAATCTATTGCTAAATTGCTGAACGTGCAAGGTGGAGGATTTGACCTCGAGTACACTCTGCGGTCCACCGTTACAATATTTTCACCATACCCAACCCACGCCGCACCCCAACCCCACACACCATTCCACTCCAGAAGAAACAAAAACCATCACTTCGTGGATCGGCTGGAATACTCACATCCTTCTATCAGGTGGGTATCATTAAGTCGACCCAAAACTTTGTCAGCGGTGTTTTTTCCCTCATGCTGCACCGCACCAGCAGAATCTTGTCCCAACTCTGCACACACTGCAAGTGTGTAATTGTATGGCTCCAATATCTTTTGAAACCTAGGTCAATGAAGGTCAGGGAAAACAAGTACAAAATGGAGGCAAAGATGAATGAAGTTAATGAGGACAGGAAGAAAAAAAAATAAAATAAGGTAAATGTGGAGTAGTAAAGTTACTCAAACAAAAGGCAACAAACTAAAGTTACGTACATTAGCAAAGTACTCATGAATTTGCAAACAAACCATCCCAACTTTAAACATTTTTACCTCCGCCACCTTATGTTTTCACCCGTTTGTCTGTCTGTGCACATATCTCAAAATCCATCCATCTATTGGGACCATACTCTGTGCAGAGCGTTGGTGCTGCCTAAGCACTCTCCTGGGCTATTGGGTACAGTCCTGAATGGGTCGTCACTCCAACATAGGATACCAGCAAGCTGGCACTCATTTTGCCGACCTCGGATGGATGACAGGCAGAGTCAACCCCACCTGGTATTAATTAAACAGCCGAGGGGGATTTGAACTCAGGATCACAAGCCCACCACCCCAACCATTAAGCCAACACCCGGCATATATCTCAAAATGTTGTGGATGGATTCAGATGAAACTTGGTGGACAGGTTGGGTGTGAGACAAGGACGAATATATTCAAATTTGGTAAAGATCCGAATCTGGATCCAATAATTTTTTGAAGTGATCATTCACCATTGAGTGATTGTAATATGATATTACAATCAATTACAATGTAATTGGGCTGAAAACAATATGTAACATGATATCTCAAAAAGGTGTGGATGGATTTGGATGAAACGTGGTAGACAGGTTGGGTGTGTGACAAAAAAGAATAGATTCAATTTTTTGTGAAGATCTGGATATGCAAATGTTTCAATTTTTTTAAAGTGATTGTTCACCATTGATATTCAGCATGACATTTGGCTAGAAACGATATACAACATGATATTTCAAAAAGTTGTGGATGAGTTATGACAAAACTAGGTGCACGAGTTGGTTTGGTGACAAGAACAAGCTGTTTTGATTCTGGTTCCAGTCCGGATCCTGATCCGGCCTATCAGTGGGATAAAAAAAGGTAAACTATTCAGCCTGCTGGAGGTATGCGCTCCACTGAGTGCTGTTCTTGTTTGTCGATTTGTTGGCACCTGTCTTGCTCTTCCACAAACCTCGATACCTGTTATTGAAAAATTATATATGTACATATATATATATATATATATATATATATATATATCCTAGTTCCACCTGCGCTTTTGTTATTCTTCACAACCTGTGATATTTTCATGCCAGGTGTTTTAATAACCGTCGTCTTTAACTCAACCATGAGCCTTGATTTGCATCCCATAAAGGAAATGATAATATAAACCTACACTGACATACACAGCACACCCAAATAATTGGCATCCACCTGAACAAGAAATTCAACAGGTAAAATATCATACATACGCATCCTTACAAACCAGGTAGGGTTCCCATCTGAACCTCTGGCTCACCATGCAGGAAACCCAGGTTCAAATCCCATTTTTCATACATGTCTCGGTCCATTTTTTACTAACGTCCACACAAATCATGCAATAAAATACACCAATGTCTCCACATGATTTATGTACAAACTCCATTTTGAGCTTTTGATGAATGCAAGGAAAAATAAATAAATAATCAAGTGACACAGGTTTGAGTGCACATCAGTTAACTAGCAAAAATAAAGAAACTGATAAAAAGAAGAGGAAAACACGGTAAGAGTATTTTTTTTTTTTCATTGGAGGAAATCTTCACAGTATTCGCAGAACTGGCCGAAAGGCTGATTCCTCAAACTTGACTACTCGCTTGCTTGCTTGGGTGAGCCTGTTGTAAGAACACCGTCATGCCAATTGCTTTTCAGACATTTGATGACATGACCAGACTAGCCAATCGGCACATAACCGCACTGCTGGAGGTTATAAGACACAACGTCCAGCACTTGACCCCATCGATACCGTCTTTTTACTTCAAGAGACGGCTTGCATTAAACTCAATGTCTAACTCACAAAACTTTAACGCACTATTACTACTACTATTACTACTACTACTACTACTCCACATGACCAACTAAGGGGCATAGTGAGGGGGAAGAGTGACCCCCCTTGAGACAGTGGGAACTCAAGGTTAGGGGAGAGATATTTGGAATTTTTAGCCGCATCTCACGTAGCGATCGCTGGCTCTAAGAGAGCTCCGCATTGTTCTTCTTCTTCTTGTTCTTCTTCTTCTTCAGGTGACGACAAAACCTTTAGGACTCGGCTCTTTTATATACAGGATCCGGATCTCCTTAAATACTAAACGCCTGTACACATCCTCGCATTGAGGGTGCCTTTTGAGAGCGTCTATCATCAACTTTTAAATATATTCGGACATTTGCTTTAAAGTTTTGAAAAGTTCACGTTACTATTTAAAGATGACTCCATTTAATGTATTGTAATTTCGTAAATACACGATTTTCTCGTCATGAACAGGAGCCTCCATGACTGGTCTCGCTATTGGCTCCATCAAGGCATGTGACGAAATATCGGAAGTTGTTGTTATTGCCTTTAGGACACGGCTCTTGGACACATTTGTCCTTGTTTTTTACATGATGCTGCCAATAACTCATCTACTCATTGCATAGCACACTGTGGGATATCAACGTTCAAACAATACCCAGCAGACAGGACACCCAGTTTAATGTCTATCCGAAGGATGGCAGGCACATCGATGCCTCATCCTACCTGTTAAACAAAATGGCAGTTGATATCTGAGTCAGGATTCAAACCCAGCTAGACAGCTTAGAGGAGAGTGTGCATACCTCTAGGTCTAGGCCATCCTGTCAGCCCGCACCACACCATCGGCAGTACAAGCAAACAAATGCTTTTTAGAAGAGATAGGCACACACCCAACCTGTCCACCAAGTTTCGTCCAAATCAGTCCAGAACTTTTTGACATATCCTGTTCACTGACAAACAGACATGGGTGAAAACAGAACTCCATCCACCTTTGGTGGCGTATGTAACGACAGGCTTCATAGAACACCTTACCCTGCACAGTCTGGAGAAACAAGTCTTGAAAAACAAGGGGTCTGTGAGCAGAAAATTTGATTGGTCGTGATGATGTAAAATGCAGTAATATTTTGTCCAAGTACGACTAAACGGAAGAGTTCAATTTAAATAAAATAATGATATTAACGGTTGTAGAAAAATACAGTGGGGAGAACAAGTATTTGATACACTGCCGATTTTGCAGGTTTTCACTTACAAAGCACGTAGAGGTCTGTAATTTTTTATCATAGGTACACTTCACTGTGAAAGACGGAATCTAAAACAAAAATCCTGAAAATCACATTGTATGATTTTAAAGATTAATTTGCATTTTATTGCATGAAATAAGTATTTGATACATCAGAAAAACAGACTTAATATTTGGTACAGAAACCTTTGTTTGCAATTACAGAGATTAGACGTTTCCTGTAGTTTTAACAGGTTTGCACAGACTGCAGCAGGGATTTTGGCCCCTCCTCCATAGATCTTCTCCAGATCCTCAGGTTTCGGGGCTGTCGCTGGGCAACACAGACTTTCAGCTCCCTCCAAAGATTTTCTATTGGGTTCAGTCTGGAGACTGGCTAGGCCACTCCAGGACCTTGAGATGCTTCTTACGGAGCCTACCTTAGTTGCCTGGCTTGTGTGTTTCGGGTCGTTGTCATGCTGGAAGACCCAGCCAGCCCCATCTTCAATGCTCTTGTTGAGGGAAGAGGTTGTTGGTCAAGATCTCACGATACATGGCCCCATCCATCCTCCCCTCGATACGGTGCAGTCGTCCTGTCCCTTTGCAGAAAAAGCATCCACAGATGATGTTTCCACTTCCATGCTTCACGGTTGGCTGGTGTTCTTGGGGTTGTACTCATCCTTCTTCTTCCTCCAAACACGGCGAGTGGAGTTTAAACCAAAAAGCTCTATTTTGGTCTCATCAGACCACATGACCTTCTCCCATTCCTCCTCTGGATCATCCAGATGGTCATTGGCAAACTTCAGACGGGCCTGGACATGCGCTGGCTTGAGCAGAGGGACCTTGCGTGCGCTGCAGGATTTTAATCCATGATGGCGTAGTGTGTTACTTATGGTTTTCTTTGATACTGTGGTCCCAGCTCTCTTCAGGTAATTGACCAGGTCCTGCCGTGTATTTCTGGGCTGATCCTCACCTTTCTCATGATCATTGAGGCTCCACGAGGTGAGATCTTGCATGGAGCCCAGACCGAGGGAGATTGACTGTTATCTTGAACTTTTCCATTTTCTAATAATTGCGCCAACAGTTGTTGCCTTCTCACCAAGCTGCTTGCCTATTGTCCTGTAGCCCATCCCAGCCTTGGGCAAGTCTACAATTTTGTCCCTGATGTCCTTAGACAGCTCTCTGGTCTTGCCCATTGTGGAGAGGTTGGAGTCTGATTGATTGAGTGTGGACAGCTGTCTTTTATGCAGATAACGAGTTCAAACAGGTGCAGTTAATACAGGTAATGAGTGGAGAATGGGAGGGCTTCTTAAAGACAAATTAACAGGTCTGTGAGAGCCGGAATTCTTACTGGTTGGTAGGTGATCAAATACTTATTTCATGCAATAAAATGCAAATTAATTATTTAAAAATCATACAATGTGATTTCAGGATTTTTGTTTTAGATTCCGTCTTTCACAGTTGAAGTGTACCTATGAATAAAAATTACAGACCTCTACGTGCTTTATAAGTGGGAAAACCTGCAAAATCGGCAGTGTATCAAATTATTGGTTCTCCCCACTGTATATACAACTCTGAAAGTTTACCGCCATTGATGCAGCGTCTTTGACACCACTTTATCTAACACGTTATGTTCGTTCTTCATGACTGTTGTTTGTGTCCTTTGTAATGTCCTTAAAAACAGTAAGTTTCCTGTTTGGAATGATTTTCAATTTTGTTTGGCTGCCAGACAGGTAGGCAGAGTAAATATATTATCTCACCTATCTGCACATATGTCTTACTTTCTCATTTAATTGTTCACTCTCCCTCTTCTCTTCCTTCATTCCCTTGATGGTTGTGACCAATTGTTCTCCTGCAAGTGCAGTCGCTCTTCCATAAAATTAAAATAAAAAACATAAAAAGCCAGGGGAGGGTGAAGAGGTGAGTGAAGCTCAGACAGAGCACACACCATCATGTGCAGCAAAATAAAAACGATGATATGAAGGTTTAACAAACTTGGTTAAAACGTTACAGGTATTCATTATTAAAACCAATGCTACTCCACCTCTTCTCGACCTGATTTTGACCAATTTCCCTGACCATATCTGCTGCTCTTCCTCCGTTCCAATCGGTTCATCTGACCATGTGCTTGTCAAAGTGGACATCTCTCTGGCTGTTATTAGAGAACCACCTCAGTGCCGCCGAGTCTGGCATTTCACTCAGGCCGATTGGCAGGGTCTTCAAGCAGCCATCAAACTTATAGACTGGTCTCCCATCACGACTTTCTCCAACATCAACTAATCCTGGGAATTATTTAAAACAAATTTGCTCTTCCTTCTCTCTCATACATAGATTTATCCAATCTCGTCTTCAGTTGTCGTACCTACCCTTCCTCTCACCCATGGTACACTGAAGCTTGTGGTGAGGCAGTTGGCCTGAAACAACTTGCCTTTGCCTCATGAAAGGCTAATCCGACTGAAGGTAATCTCAGTTCCTTCCACAAAACTCAGAACAAGTATGCATCTACCCTCAGGAGAGCCAGAAAACAACATTTTTCTAATCTCAAGTCTGAACTCTCAAACCTCTCTCCCTCCTCAAAATCCTGATTGCATCTCGTTAAGTCTGTTTCTGGTGTATGTTCCCCCTCCATCCCCTCCCTTACCTCAAATGGCCGCACAGCTGACACTGCATGTGAAAAGGCTTAATGCCGAAACTCTGTGTTTGCTTCTAAATCTTGTTTCCCAAATCGATGCTTTCTGTACCCACCTTACCAGTCACACCCAGCTGTTCCTGGACTCTGTCCTTTTCTCCCGACAAGGTGGAGATTTTGCTGTCAAACCTCGACTCACATTCTGCAACCACTCCAGATGGCATCAGCCAACGTGTCCGAAAAACCTGCTCTGTTGCTATTGCTCACCCTCTCTCTCTCTCTCTCTCTGTGTTCTATTCACCCTCTCGTTTGCTCAAGGTCATCTGCCATCTGCTATGAAATCAGTAAACATTACCTCCCTGCATAAAAAAAGGTGAAAAACAGATCCCTGCAACTGTAGACCAATCAGCCCTCTTCCAATCATCAGCAAGGTTATGGAATCCATCATCGCTTCAGACATTAAATCCTTCCTCTTCTCCAATGGCTTGATTTCCGATCATCAATTTAGTTTCAGACCAGGCCACTCTACCCTGGACTTGATGCTCCTACTTTCCCAACAATGGATGGAGGTCCTCAATGCCAGAATTTAGATCAGAGCCATATCCCGAGACATATCGAGTGCTTTTGACATGGTCTGGTGCCCTGCCCTGCTCACCAAACTCCCTTCCTTTGGTATCCAAGGCCATCTCCACTCATGGCTCACAGACTTCCTCTCCTGTCGCAGTCAACGTGTGACCCTTAATAGAATTCTCTCATCCACTCTTCCTGTCCAGGCTGGAGTTCCTCAAAGCAGCGTTCTGGGCCCTGTTCTTTTTCTGATTTTCATCAATGATCTCTCCGACTCTCTGGAAAATACTCTTTATCTCTTTGCTGATGACTCCACCCTCTGCCGCACCATCTGTCATGCCTCAGACCGGCAAGCAGCAGGTTATTCGCTCTCTGTAGATCTGGGTAAAAATCACAAGCTGGTCGAACACGTGGAACATGTCTTTCAACCCTGACAAATCTCACACTCTCACTATGTCTCTTCGAAAGGACCATCTGTAACCCCCCCCCCCCCCCCCCCCCCCCCCCCTCTCCCACTTCTCCATCTACCTCCTCAACAATCCTCTTCAAGAAGTCCTTTCATTCAAGCTTCTGGGTCTCACCAACCGCCATGATCTTTCCTGGGAAAGCCACATTTCCAAGCTGACCTCCAAAGCCAGTCACCAACTGGGAATCCTCCATCGTGCAAAGTCCTTCCTTGGCACAACTGAGCTCCTGACCACATACAAAGCTTTTGTCCACAGCCTAATGGAGTACTGCCTTCCCTCTGGCCTGGTGCAACCGCCTCTCACCTTTCTCGGCTTCACGCTGTGGAAACCAAGGCATTTAGGATCAATGGTATCTCCCGTGGTGAGGCTGTCTTTGGGCTTCCCACTCTCTCAACGGAGGCAGGTCGGTGGTCTTTCTGTCTTCTACCGTCTCTTCTCCAGCATCGCGTAGGGATCCAGGGAGCTCATGATGGAATTCAGGGATACCTGACTCGATTACGTCAACAAGGCTCTGCATGTTATTGTCACTGGCTGCTGCGGTTCGAACCCTGTCCCATGTTACAGATTTGAGGCCGAGTGAGGCGAGGGAGGACATAGCAGACGTGGGAACACACCCGTTGGGGGTTTCTGGTGCTGATCTATAAGCCACCCAGGAGGTTTTTGGAATGGTCAGGATGATGGGCGTGGAATCAATGGCCGCCATATCATCAGTGAGGGTCAGTTTCACAGGCTCTCCAGTAGGGTGGCGTGAGATGCAGTCTGTGGGCTGATGTCATCCCGGCACAATGGCCATCCGGAACCTGTATCGCAGGGTCTTCTCCTTTAAGTTCCTAAGGCGAGCGTTCGAGATATCCTCTAGACTTCGATCATTAAAGATTTTGAGCAGAGGTTTGTGGTCGACAGCGATGAGTTCTTCACATCCAGAACAAAGTATCTGGCCTTATCTAGGGCGTCAGCAACTGCAAGGGCCTCTACTAGCTGGTGGCAAACTTGATTCAGCAGGGGGTGAATCTGCTGCCCACGAGCGTGATTTTCCATCCTGTGACAACAGAAGGGCTTTATGTTGGTGGAGGTTCAGTGTTTCTGCAGTACCAGAAGCCAATGCAGTCTGGACCAGTCTGTAGCGAGGACCGGGGCTGCTGGGGTCGAATATCAGACACCTCCTCGATCTCACTGGGATGACAGCTTTCGACTCTTCAAATGCATCCTGAAGGTGCGATCCCATTAACGTGTACTGGGTTTAAGTAGTGCGGAACAGCAACATCTCTCAGCATACTGAAAGCGTATGACACTTGTTTGACAAGTCAAACCAACTACGATACTGTGATGTCCTTGGTGTTGGGAAATCGAGGATTGCGCATAGTATTTGCAAGGAGGACACTAATGGGAGTTATTCTGAACCAGCAAATTCCACAATATTACCAAAACACAAACTGTCAGTACAGGGTTAGGGTGGATTCCATTCTGTCACAGGTGTCAAGCACTGAACACGCCTAGAAGAACTGGCTGCAGCGAGTCAGACCATAAGCAAGACGTCATCAACGATTTAGTTTTTGGGGATGTCAGACAGACGACTCGTCATAAACGCCTTGTTATATCCATCGCGCAACGCAATATTCTTGAGGGGCTGTTTGTGTAGCGGATCTACCCAGGGTGTGATGAGGTGGTCAGGTGTGTCATCTTCTCTGCGATGGTACCGCTATGGATAATCCGTTCCATGCCTCACAAGACAGTCTTCTTCACCTGTTCAGAACGATCTAGCCTTATGAAAGGGTATGGGTGTGATGTGTTTCCCGTGTAGCCATGGGCCGTTGAGGGCCTGGAAATCAACAGTGGCGTGGCTGGCCATTCTTCTTTGGACAGACAACCATTCTATGGCACCAGGTGACGGTCACCAATGGGGACTTGCTCAGTACACCCAATGTACATCGTGGTTAGCCAGCTTTGGACCGATCCCACCAGTGTAGTGGGACTGGTACCGTGTGCGTGGCCACTGGTTCGCATTGGATCACCATCATTTCATGGCAGGCCATCCATTAAGGCATGTTTGATGCTCTAGGTGTTAAATGTGCTTGATCTATAGTATTCAAGAGATACTGTTAGATGCAGGCGATTAGCATCAGTTGCCGGGGAACGGCAGCTTTGTCGGGGTTGTGGGGTCGACGTACGCTGAGGGCAATGCAGCACTGTGGTGGGGTTCCTGTAAAATGTCTGTGGCGTGCGACTGTTGTACTGTGGTCTATACCAATTGGGAAGCTATCCGGGATGATGTCAAGGGCAGCAGGATTCTTCTGGATGAAGAGTTGCTAGAGCATCTGGTGAATAGTCATTTGCCTAGTTCAAATGGCTGACCACGAGTTTGTCTTGTGCTGACAAGCGGAGTACAGTGGCCCAGATAATGAGCTCCATTGTGCAGTGGCAACATGGTTACTGGGATTAGGCGATTCGCAAGCCAAGGCGGTGGATGACCTTTTACCAGCAAGGCAACACTGCACCCTGTGTCTGCCCGGGGAACATGGCAAGTCATGGTCTGAGTGGAAAGTCAAGCCAGGGCTGCGTAGCTCTGCGCATGATTTTGACAGCACATTAACAATTGGTTGAGGTTTTGAACTCTCCGATGCCATGTTTGAGAGTTTGTCATAAACATGGTGGTCAAGGGTGATGGAACGCTCACAGTGTGATAGACCCGAATTAATAACGTTTTCAAACTCATTACATTCATGCCCAGATATGTTAGGAGTTTCATTCGACTGTTGTGCTGATACATGAACAG
>CM068961.1:34429808-34440024 GCA_035128595.1 Eptatretus atami | reverse complement strand
GGAAGGTTCGGATCCCCAATTTAACCAACGAACCACGAGTTCTCAAATGTCAGGAGTAGTTTTGCCAAATCCGCCCTGTGTACATACCCGAGTACACCAAAGAACACCCAGGTGGTTATACCGGACCAGCTCCCCCAAAGCAAAACGCACACTCACATCACCCTCAGGACACGCTACGACTGTGACCCTCGACCTGACACATATTCGCTCCCGACAAACGATCAAAGTTTTGTGCCCTGCTTGAAAGAGTATTGTTGCGGCTGTGGAATTAGCATTGCACCATCCAGGTCCCGTAGGTGAGAAATAGTTCTAGTACATGTGTAGTTAGCCCAAACCCATTGTCTAGAGGGAATTAATGTGATTCATTCGGGCTGCGATCCTTTGAGTTAGGCGTTTTTCTGTTCTGCTTTATTTTCGAGCAACCAACAAAACAACAAGCAACCACGCCACCACTCTAACAACGCCGGCACCGCCACCCTCACAACCACGCCACCATCTCAACCACGCTACCCACAGCAACGAACGCCATCCTCAGCGTCTACGAACGACGGTTGCGTTTCGCTGAAGGCCGTCGAACGGCTTCGCCTCGCCCCACAAGACGCAGGGGGAGGGAACGAGAGGGAACGCCCCCCTTCTCGAAGCGCCTCGAAGAGGGTGGAGCCGAGAACGGGGCGGGCGCCGGGCGTATAAGACGCGGAGGCGGCTGAGGCTGAGCTCTCTCGTCTTCGTGTCGATGCTTCTGCTCTCTCCGGGGTTCGTTGATTTCTTCTGGTTCGGCGCTCGCTCGTCCTGCGGCTCTCTGGGTTCGGCGTGTGCTGTCGGTCGGTGCTCGGTCCAAGGCGTCGAGAGGCCAGCACGAGCAGGCGCGAGCGCGCCGGAGAGGCCTCGCCGACCACGCTCGAGCGGGGAGTCACGCAGAGGACGGTCGCCGAGGACTCAACCGCAGGGAGTCGACTTCCATTTCTTTTGGGTTTTGTGTGAACGTGTGTGTGTCGCGCCAAGTCCGTGAAGTAGTATTGTGTTTAATGGTCGTGTGTTCGCGTAATCGGTCGTAGCTCTGCGTCGTTGTTTCTTTTGTGTGCATTTCTTTGTTTTCTATTTTGATATATGTGCATTTCTGACTGTTGCTATACGTGTGCTTTGTGTCCGTCTGTGTAAATAAATGCGTCCTTGTTGAATTCTTTCCCCGTGTCGCTGCGTCCTTCCTTCGTTGGGTCTCCATCTTGTTTCACGTAAAGGTTTGAGTGGGCGCGAGACGCGCCGATAATAATCTGAACCGTCAAGGCCGACGATAACACCGCTCGGTTATCCCGTTAGCCCGGAAGAGCCGCTTAAGCGGATCGTGTCCGAGTCGCCTGTGGCGAGGTACAATCCCTCGGTAGGTTACCCGCGCGGGTACTTAGGTATATCGACTTTCGGCGATTCACCTATTCCGCGCGGGTAGAATGCGGACTGGGTTGTGGTGAGCCGAAAGGTCCACCGTGACTGGATCCCGGCGTTAGCCGGAGGGTCACGACTGAATTGTCCGTCCGGTGGGCGAGGCGGTCGCGATTCGAGTCACGTGGCCGATCGCACGCCGACGGGCGCGAAATTCGAACACTGGTGTACAGGAGTGTGATTTATCCCTCCCGTCTCCAAGCTAAATTCATAGGGATCGGTTCCAGGGTGAGAGGAGCGTCCCCCGATTCCTCTAAATTACGAGCGATTAAAATTAACCCCTTACGTGGAATAAGATGCGTCTCAAGGCGAGCGGGAGCCGGGGGTAATAGAAATGGATGTAGAATTTTTAGAATCCATGGTCCAGGATGGAGACCCCGAGCAGGACATTTGGTGTGCAGGAACAGTTTCCCCCCCAACTGAACCCAGGGCCCGAAATGGGTGCGGCGGCGGCCGCGGTGTATAACACCTCCCCTCCCCCTCTCCACCAAAACCCCCGATCCTGGCCGAATCGGCTCAGCGATGCACCCGACATGGCCCAGTCATTCGCCATGCTGGCACAAATGAAGGCGGATGCACTCGAAATGAGAAAACGAATGAAAACAAACACAAACGAAATGAAAACGAAATAAAGGAGTGAACAAGCAGATGGAAACAAACACAAACAAAATGGAAGGAATGAATAACGAATTGAACGAAAAAAATGGATGGAAACAAAAACGAAATGAAAGAAGAAATAAAAGAAATGCGGGTGGTAAACGCAGCAAATGGGTGGGGAGCCTGCAGGCGGGCATAAGGCAACAACAGCGAAGTGCGTAATGGCGACGCCACGTGTGGGAGCGAACGAGCTGGGAGGGGGTGCAACGGTTGTCAGGCCCGCGGTGAAGGCGGGTGAGAAAAAATAATTCGGGAGACGTGTTGGCGAGAAGTGTGGAGGTGACGGAAAAAGTGACTTAACCGAGAGGGGAAATTAATTGGGGTGACGGAGTCGTGCACGAAGGAAATAAAAATAGTGGCGTGTGAGAAAAACTTCAAGACATGACGAAGAGAGTTGATGAGCTGGGACGGGAGGTAAAAACTGAGACAGAGGAACTGGGAAGACTGATAGACAAACAAAAGGGCAAGATGAAGAACAGTTAGAAGCCAAAGCGTCGGAGTGTGCGGAGATGAGAAAAGAATTGGAAAAAGAAACTGAGTTACAGAAACACCAAAACAAAGAGAAGAATTACAAGATGAGCTGGGGACGTTGAAAAAGGATTAGAAAAGAGAAGCTTCTGAGTTACAGAAACACGAAAAACAAAGAAAGAGGATTACAAAACGAGCTAGGATGTTGAGAGAGGAAGAACGAGAACGAGAATGAAACGTTAAGGAACCACACTGTACAAATCGAACAGCTGGAAGCAAAGGCCAGATTAAAGAATGAGATGCAAGAAAGAGTAATGATGGAAGAACGAATGAGACAGAAGAAGGAAATCGATCAATGGAAGGAAACCACAGATTGCAGAATGAGGAACAAGAAAGAGTACTGGAAGAACAAGGAATGAGACAGGAGAAAGAAATCTGTCAGTTGAAAGAAATAACGAGATTACAGAATGAGGAACAAGAAAGACAGTGGAATAAAAAACTGAAAGAGTATGAATTTGAAATTGAACGACAAAACGAAAACATAGGTTGGAATACGAGGAGAAGTTGAAGGAGCAAGGATGAAGCAGGAAGGAGAAATCAGGAGATTGAAGGACACAACGAGATTGGAGAGGAAGAACGAGAGGAACAATGGGATAGAAAACAAAAAGAACATGAAGCCGAGTTGACCAATTGAAAGAAAAGCAAGGCTGGAGTGCGAAGAGGTAGACAAAGAACAGCGAATGAAACACAAAAAGGAAATTAACCACATGAAGAAAACCATGAAACTGCAGAAGGAAAGACAGGAGAAGAAACAAGGAAGAGTAATGAGACAGCAGCAACTGAAACACAAGAAGGAGATTAACCAAATGAAGCAAACCATGAACTGGAGAAGGAAGACAGGAGAGGAAGCAAAGAAGGGTAATAGAGAACAGCGAATGAAGCACAGGAAGGAAATGGCCAATTGAGAGAAACAAGATGGGAAAATGAGGAGCATGAGAAGAGTGGGAGAGAAAACAAAAACTATACGAGTTTGAAATTACTGAACTGAGGAGGAGAAATTGAAAATCCATAGAGATGAAAAACTCCAGAAAGAAACAGAAACTAATAGAGGAGAGACTGCATGATAATGACGGGGGTCGAACAGAACAACACAACACAACAGAGGTAGTGGAGGATAATGGGGTGAGCTCGCGGGCGTGTGGAGACCCGGAGCGAGCAGCTGGATGGGCTGCCTCCAGGAACGAGGGGAGGAGTATGCCCCTTGAGGCGGGTCACGACCAGGTGGGTCCGGTCGTGCTTCGCGGAGTGAAGGGCGTGTGCTTGTGATAGGTGCACGTGCAGCTTGGGGGTATAGACGCCCGGGAACCCTTGTGGGGACACGAATCCCCAGTGTGGTTGTCCCGGTGTGTGTGGTGCAAGGTGTGAGTGCGCCCCGTTGTGGATGAGACCCCAGGTGTGAGTGGGACCCCGTGTGTGATGGTGTGGTGCATGTGTGCCGGAGTACGTGCTTCCCAGCGTGCCGTGTGTGAAAGGGGCACCGCAGTGGATGAGGCACCGTGTGTGGAAGGAGCCACGGGTGCGAGTGGAGCGGCGTGTGCGCCAGAAACGGCACGCGTGTGCGAAGCACGGTGTTGAGAATGGTATGTGAGGGAGACAGTTGTGTTTAGGTCGCGTGTGTGAGGGAGATGTCGGTGGGCATGCGTGAGCATGCAGCCGCGTCTCCCGGTGTGAATGTGAGTGTGATGGAGTGGAGTCTGGCGTCGTGACACGCAGTGGTGCGTGGGTGGAACGGAGACGACGGCGACAGAGGGACAAAAGCCGGGTAGCGGCTTAGCTATTTGTGGGACCGTGCCGGGTTCACCCAGCAGCGAGCGCGAGGTCCGTCCTGTGCAGCGCACGAGACCCCCACGTGCTCGCTTGCGGGAGTGAAGCCCGGTCCGGAAACGCCAGCGGTGGATTTGCCGATCCCGCGGACGGACAAAGGTTAGGCAGATTACGAATTTGGACCGGATGGGTTCTCCACGCGAGCTTGTTAGGCTCCAACGGGCAGAGCACATGTGTTCGCGTGGGGAGCCCCTCGGAGTGCGAGGGTTGCTTTTGGGTGCGCAGGGTGACGTCATGGCTGCACGTGGGTTGGATCCGGCAGGAGGGTGAATCCCTGCCGGATGGTACCGTCCAAGGGACGAGGTGCGCGTGCAGCTGCATGACGTCATGGGTAAGGTGCAAAGTGCGCGAGCTGTGAGTTGCCGCGCTGGTGCTGCGCGTAATTGGAAAACAAAAATTACGAAAGCAAGCCTCGCTTCGGTGAACAGGATTCCCTGGGCAAGGGTGAAAGACCCCTTACCAGGGCACGGATGGAACTAGTTAGGGGGAAGGGTTACTTAGCTATACCGGCTCCATGGGGCAGGGTAAGTCCTCATGGGGCCCGTGGAATGGATTAGTTAGAGGGATTGTAGTGAGCTTTAGGTTGGGAAATGATTTTAGGTTGGATTTTGAGACAGTGACAGACTGTGGATGTGTAGAGGGACGTAGCTTAGCTACGTAGTGTTAAAGGAACGTGCTGTAGTTTAAGGGATGACGTGGGAGCACGAGTTAGTTTGGAGGTAGTTAGAAGGTGGCAGGATTCAGCGATGGTGTGTTGGAAATTGTGAGGTGAGTACATGGTGAGTGAGTGAGGCAGCGGGTCTGTGTGAGTGGAGCGAATGTGGAATGCATGGTGCGATGAGTGATTGGGGGAGGAGTGACTCCCGCCAAGGGACCCCGGGTCAGTGTAGAGTGAGTTAGGTGGGTTAGTTAATGACAAAATGGAGGTCGTTTTGCTGTTGGTGGGAGTGTAGGTCGATACCCATTTGGAGGGTGCAGGAGCCCTGTTGACGGGCGGGAGCGTGGCTGCGAAAGGTGAGTATCGCTGAGTGGGTACCCCGGGCACCGGGCTAGTCGGCCGTGGTAGGCCAAGGGCCCATGGGGGGCCGTAGCGTAGTGGGCACGGGTGCGCCCGCTTGGTGCGGGGCCCGGAGCGCCGTTGGCCGCGTGGGCAGTGTCGTGGGCACGGTGACCCTCGGAAAGGGGCCCGGGGCCACGCCTGCCACGTGTGCGTTTCAGGGGATTGCCATGGGGGCACTCCCCGGTGTTTAGGGAGCTGGTAGGCTCGGAGGCAGTGTAGTGCCCGGGGGTGCCATTGTTGGAGATTCGGCAGAGGGTCGTGCCTGCCAAGGGAGCCACGCGTCCAGCCACGAAACCGTGCAAGGGCACGAGGGAAAATTAGAGGGCGAGGCCCGAAATTGGAGTGACACCAACACAGGCGACGGGAATCTGGGTTTTAGAACCAATAGATTAAGCGAGAGGCGCTTGTTGAAAGCCCCGGGTAGTTTAAATGTTAACGGTTAGGGTAGATAGGAAGTGTACCCCTCCGCACCATCCATCCCTTCGCTCTCGTTGTGGGCCGCTGGACCCACTTTGGGTTAGAGATCGCTGAGATCTGGGAGGGCATCTGAGGCTTGGTTGGCCTCGGCACAGGACGCAGCCCTCCTCATTCCCCCTCGGAAGGGAACGTAGGGGTTGGGAGTAGGCTAGGTGACAGAATAGGTTAGCCGAACAAGGACGATAAAGGGGGTTAGGGACGATTTATAGTGGGGAAGGATGAAAATAAAACAACAAAAAAATAAGTTGGGGCTAAATTGGGTTTGACAAATTAAGGGGGTGGGTATGGACAGTGACAGGCAAAGGCGATAGGTGGAGGGAGACCGTAGGGTAGGTCGAGCCCGCCTTCTCGAGTGGCCAGCACCACCGCACTCCTCCACCAACCTGTACTGCAAGGCCTGTGCCGGCCAACTTCATCGGCAGCTGTTGTTTTGCTACAAGGCCTGTGCCGGCCGGATCGTCAGCAGTTGTTTTGCTGCAAGGCCTGTGCCGGTCGATCGCCGACGGCTGTTTTTCTGCAAGGCCTGTGCCGGCCAGTCCATCCGCCGGCTGTGTTTGCCTGCAACGGCCTTTTTCTGCAGGCTGTGTTTGCCTGCCTGTTTTTGCCATGCCATGCCCACTGCCCACATCTGCGTTTGCCCCGTTCAATTTTGCTTTGCCCCCCTGTTCATTCCATGCGCGCCAGGATCCGCAAGCAACAGTTTGCAAGCTGCAGGAACTGTCCTGTTGGCAGCTGCAACACGGGCCTGCAGTGGCGGCCCGTGCACCGGTTTTCTTTTGACTCCTTGTTTTTTTCCTGCAGAGTCCATTGATCCTGGCCATGAGGTAGTGTAAATTTATAAGGCAAGTGTGATTGTGTATATGTAAATATGGTGCGCCCCCGGCATGTCTGTCTAGCGCCGGCAATTTTATTTAAGTCGTCTGTGTGAGTGAGTTTTGTTAGTTAGTTACTCAGCCCTCAGGTTATTATTTGGGGACACGAATACCATGAATGTCGCACTCAGGGATCCGTAGGTAAAACGTACTAGAGGAGAACTACACATGATGGCACACGATAATTTGACGACTCGGGACGAGTCTGTAAAAAGGGGAGGGGTAGTGTTGCGGCTGTGGAAATTAGCATTGCACCATCCAGGTCCCGTAGGTGAGAAATAGTTCTTAAGTACATGTGTAGTTAGCCCAAACCCATTGTCTAGAGGGAATTAATGTGATTCATTCGGGCTGCGATCCTTTGAGTTAGGCGTTTTTCTGTTCTGCTTTATTTTCGAGCCAACCAACAACAACAACGCTAACCACGCCACCACTCTAACAACGCCGGCACCGCCACCCTCACAACCACGCCACCATCTCAACCACGCTACCCACAGCAACGAACGCCATCCTCAGCGGTCTACGAACGACGGTTTGCGCGCTGAAGGCCGTCGAACGGCTTCGCCTCGCCCCCACAAGACGCAGGTGGGAGGGAACGAGAGGAACGCCCCCCTTCTCGAAGGCCTCGAAGGAGGGTGGAGCCGAGAACGGGGCGGGCGCCGGCGTATTAAGACGCGGAGGCGGCTGAGGCTGAGCTCTCTCGTCTTCGTCGTCGATGCTTTTGCTCTCTCGGGGTTCGTTGATTTCTTCTGGTTCGGCGCTCGCTCGTCCTGCGGCTCTCTGGGTTCGGCGTGTGCTGTCGGTCGGTGCTCGGTCCAAGCGTCGAGAGGCCAGCACGAGCAGGCGCGAGGCGCGCCGGAGAGGCCTCGCCGACCACGCTCGAGCGGGGAGTCACGGCAGAGGACGGTCGCCGAGGACTCAACACCGCAGGGAAGTCGACTTCCATTTCTTTTGGGGTTTTGTGTGAACGTGTGTGTGTCGGCGCCAAGTCCGTAGTAGAATTGTTTTAAGTGGTCCGTGTGTCGCGTAATCGTCGTAGCTCTGCGTCGTTGTTTCTTTTGTGTGCATTTCTTTTGTTTTCTATTTGATATATGTGCATTTCTGACTGTTGCTATACGTGTGCTTTGTGTCCGTCTGTGTAAATAAATGCGTCCTTGTTGAATTCTTCCCCCGTGTCGCTGCTCCTTCCTTCGTTGGGTCTCCATCTTGTTTCACGTAAAGGGTTGAGTGGGCGCGAGACGCCCGATAATAATCTGAACCGTCAAGGCCGCGATAACACGCTCGGTTATCCCGTTAGCCCGGAACGAGCCGCTTAAGCGGATCGTGTCCGAAGTCGGCTGTGGCGAGGTACAATCCTCGGTAGGTTACCCGCGCGGGTACTTAGGTTATCTGACTTTCGGCGATTACCCTATTCGCGCGGGGTAGAATGCGGACTGGGTTGTGGTGAGGCCGAAAGGTCCACCCGTGACTGATCCGGCGTTAGCCGGGAGGGTCACGACTGAATTGTCCGTCCGGTGGGCGAGCGCGGTGCGATTCGAGTCACGTGGCCGATCGCACGCCGGACGGCGCGAATTCGCCAGTATGTTGAAGTGTTTGACCCAGTGTTCCAAGGCTACAATGGCGCTGCAGGCCCCTTTGAGGCTGTTGTTAACCTGGGCCCTGTTCAGCCTCCACAAGGCAAAGGCCGTCCACCACAATATGCGCATGACAAGCTGTGTGAATTACAACACAAGTTTGATGACCTGGAAAAACTTGGAGTCTTTGTTCACCCTGAGGACGTGGGGATTACTGTGGAATATCTGAATCCCTCATTCTTTATCAAGAAACCCAGTGGCGGTTTTCGCTTAGTCACGGCCATTGCTGATGTGGGCTGGTACAGTAAGCCCCAACCCTCTCTTATGCCAAACGTAGATTCCATCCTGCGCAAAATTTCTCAGTGGAAGTATCTAATTACTACTGACCTTACGAGTGCCTTTTACCAAATTCCATTATCCCACCAGTCCATGAAGTACTGCGGTGTAGCCACACCCTTCCGTGGAATACGTGTATATACCAGATCTGCTATGGGAATGCCTGGATCAGAGACAGCACTCGAAGAACTCATGTGCCGCGTCCTTGGTGATCTCTTAGAGAAGGCGACCGTCGCTAAACTCGCTGACGACCTCTATTGCGGTGGGGACACAGTGGATGAGCTCCTCTAAAACTGGAGAATTGTTTTACATGCTCTGTGTAAATGCCGACTCCGCCTCTCTGCTACGAAAACAGTTATATGTCCTAAGAGCACCACCAACTTAGGATGGATGTGGTCTCGTGGTACTATCCAGGCCAACCCACATCGTATGGCTACGCTCTCCACTTGTTCAGCTCCTGAGAAAGTCAGGGGAATGAGATCCTTTATCGGGGCATATAAGGTTCTCGCTCGTGTTATCCCCAACTGCTCCATTCTCTTATCCCCCTTGGATAATGCTGTGGCTGGATGCCAATCACTGGACAGAGTTGTGTGGACTGACGAGTTATATGCTGCCTTCCAGAGAGTCCAAGGTGCTCTTACTTCGACCCATACAGTTACTCTCCCTCGTCCTAGTGATCAGCTATGGATTGTGACAGATGGTTCCATAAAAAAACACAGTATCTGATCGACTCTGTACATCACGCGCAATGGTAGACCTCACCTTGCGGGTTTCTTTAGCGCGAAGTTACGCGGGCGCCAACCTACCTGGTTGTCATGTGAGGTGGGGGCCCTTTCCATCACTGCATCGGTAAAACACTTCAGTCCTTTCATTATCCAGTCGAAACATCATGCATCAATCCTCACCGATAGCAAGCCATGCGTACAAGCTTATGAGAAGCTCCGTCGTGGTGAGTTTTCAGCAAGCCCTCATATATCCACATTCTTGTCAGCCATTATCAGGCGACCGTACGGCACCTCCCAGAATCTGCCAACACCCCATCTGATTTTGCCAGCCGCAATGCACCAGACTGTACCGACACCTCCTGTCAAATTTGTACCTCCATAAGACGTGAGGAGGAGGCCATAGTCCTGCATGTGTCAGCCCAAGACATCATTTCCGGCCGAACCAAACTGCCCTTTACCAACAGAACTGCTTGGAAGGCAGTCCAGGCAGAGTGTGCAGACCTAAGGCGGACTCATGCCCACTTGGTTCAGGGCAAAGAACTCATGCCCACTTGGTTCAGGGCACCTGCCCATCAAAGAAAGCAACCAACATCAAGGACGTCAAGCGATATCTCCAGGTCCCTTCAGTTTCCAATGATGGCCTAGTTGTAGTCCGTCGGAACAAGACTTTGTCCTCGGCATGTGAGCGCATCATTGTCCCACGTCAGGTGGTTAATGGCTTACTTACAG
>CM068961.1:34392623-34417242 GCA_035128595.1 Eptatretus atami | reverse complement strand
CGAGGCTCATTATGCAGGACTCCTGGCTGAAATAGCATACATCATGTGTGGTTGTCCATTGTCGACTAATGTTCTTGTATTTTTTTTTTGTAAAAGTTGGTCGATGTTTCCTGGTGTGTTTGTCCTGCATGTGATTTGTATAAGAGCTCCATTAACAGCCTTGGAACATTTAAAATAAAAAACTCCAAACTCCAGGTATTTCTTGTCGACTGCTGTCACTAGAATGAACTCTCGAGCCCAAGTCCGAGTTTACAAAATATTGAACAAAACACGAGTAAGTTATTGAGACGTAACATTTTGAGCTCGCACAGTTGTCATTGTTGTCGTTCTTTGTTGAATTCTTCAATGCACGGCTTATTGAGGCGAGGAGCCGGCATTGGGGCTTGACGAGCTATAGAGATAGCCCCTTCCCTCCCCACACCCCCAACACCACCTCTTCACACTTTCTCTCGAAAAATTCTAACTCGAGAATCTACACGGCCAATTGTTTCCTTTACGGCATCGCACGAGGCGAGACCTTTCGGAAAAAGAAACCAAACCTCCAGCAAATGAAAATCGACATTATTTCTGTAAGAAACCAGTCAAAAGTATTTTTTTTAAATTGTTTTAACAGCAGCGCTTTCCCCAATTATACTTTTTGTTTAATGTGCATTTTGAGATGAATACAGTCATTGTGGTATGTCAAATAAACATTCCTTTAGTGATTGACTTGTGGGTGCAGCACAGACGTGTTGAGCCAAATGGCCTCTTCCTAATGTAAAGTGCTGCTGTTGTGTCCAGCTTTTACCTGTGAATCTGTTTGTTTAATCACCGTGCTTTTTCTCTTTCACATCCCTTGGTGTTTCATTGTGTGGTTCTTTGCAATGCTCGGTGTTGATGGCCGATGTTTCTATGCAGGATTATCATTGCGATTCGCTGCAGGATTTACGTATTTACATTTCCCAACAACCCACAGAAAATCTTCGAGTTCGATACGCGAGAAAACCCAAAGGGTGAGCTTGATGTGACTGTAGGTTTTTGATTGGGTGGAACACCCTAGTACAGAGTGTGACTGTTGTTTGATGAATGTATCCTCGCAGGTCTCGCGGAGCTCTGTCCCAGTTTGGAAAAACCCCTGTTGGTTTTCCCAGGTCATAAATGTGGAAGTTTGCAGCTTGTGGTGAGTAGCCGCTGTTGGATTATCAGACTTGCTGGTTGGTTGGAAGGAGTTGTTGATGCTCGAGGATTTGTTTAATGATTGTGATTAAACCTTAACCAACAGTCAATGTGCTTCCTCAAATGAGCCCAATGGGTACAAACTTTGCGTTGATGCTGTTGTGTCGATGGATCTGATTGATGTCACCCGTCCTGCCAGGAGCTTTTGCTATTCCTGAATATCACTAAGCTTACCAAATTCACACAGTGTTCAATTAACTCTTCTTTATCATTCACAAAATCCCAAGGATCGCTCCAATCCGAGGCTGAACTTGGCGGTGCAATATGTGGGAGGCAAAAGGTGGGAAAACATATCTCTTCTCTTCAAATAAAAAGGTTTAATAAAATGAATACGACATTGGGATCGACAAGACAAAATAACTCGGACAGATCTGGCACACGAAGACAACAAATGGGGGAAGGTGAGACACGAAAAACTGAACTTGTGTGTAATCCTTACTATAATTCACAAACCTCGGTGCTTTGTGGGTTTGGCGGGCTACTCCTACAGTTCTGGCCCAATTACATCCAGACTTGCTACAGAGGATCAGCATGACCTCAATTAATGTATAGGGGTGTTTTTATCTTGGCCGGGGGGGGAGTGGGAGGGGGGGATGTGGGGACGCAAATCCTCTATGTAAATGTTGTATCGTGTAGCTCCGCCTCCAGGTAGGGAGGGTATTACAAGTCTCCCATTTACAGTACAGTATTTGTTTCCCACGTTTTCCAATGCAGTGAGGTGTTTTGAATTAATTATAAGCAGTAGGTCACGTAACTCGAGTTATTTATTTTTCCGATACAGAGCTGTCACTTGTCTGTACACCGCCCAAATAAAGGTATGTGTCAGAAGAACGTGTTGCATGCTTGGAACAAGATCGCCCGTAGGGCGGGAACTCTGATAGTAGGAAATAAATATAGCCTAACCTCCTAATGGTACCGTTTACCAGATTCCCACACTATGAACAATGGGGACAGGCAAGGGTTCGTGGCAGGCACAGGCTGGTTGGGGCTCCACCACAATGGCGTGGTTGTGTGGGTCAACGCTGCACAGACGAAGTGCAGCTCAGGGAGTAATGGAGCTGTGGAAATGGCAACGAGGGAAGAGAGATTAGAGGGAAGTCTCTTCCTCGAAGGGCGAAGCAAAGAGAGAGCAAGATGTTGGCATCGTCTTGTACAAAGCTCAACTGCAGTGTGGAGCGCAGCCAGGACCCTCGTGAACTCTGGGGCTGCCCCGAGGGTTCAACGAGCTCAACGAGCTCCTGTTATTGGCCGCCGCTGTTTGTGGGCAGGGCCATCTTCCAGGCCATCTCGCACTGTTGGACGGCCCTGTCACTTTCCTCCATGACTCCACAGCCGATCTCACCACCATGGCTTGCGCAGCCTGCTGGCAAAAGGGTTTGTCATGGTTGCTCTTCTGAAAGCATGATGCGCTTTCCAGTGTGCCTTTGGTATTAAATGCCTGGTGCCACAAGACCTCACCTGGCCTCGCCTGATTTACACAACAAATTTAAGCGTACATGGTGTCATCACAGGCACCACCCGAACCAATCATGCAACGCATTGCAGTTTTGCCAATGGTGATGTGCCCTCTGGGGTCCTTGTCGTGCTGGCACCACGTTGGACGTCCAACTAAGAGCTTGGGTCATGAGGGGGTTGGTTATCAGCCCACACAGGATGCAAACATCCCAAAAAAAAATCCCCTTTTTTTGTTACTTACCTGGCACCTCACATCGTTTACAGAGAGAACAAAAACGAATAATGCTTTCCTACCTAACAATAATGTCAACACTGCCCCTCTAATGGCAGAAATGATAACAAAACAACTTCACTCTAACAAATCCATGTTACAGAAGAATGTCCCAAGCTACTCGAGCCCAGGATCCAAACCTCGTCTCTTAAATATTATCTTGCCCATCAAATCAGGAGGGGCTGTGGTATGCAAAACTGCATCTACCTTGCATACCTGCACTTATCGTACTTGTTAGTTAAGTGAAGAATAGAGGAATGTGTTTTACTGTAGGTTGATAAACGTGGTGAAAACGTCATGCAACGAACTATGGGTCAGAAGCAGTCGTCATTGTTGGAAAATAACATGGCTGAGTGGCAAAGCAGGGATTTGTCCAGGCAAGTCAAATCATGCCCAAACAGGTTGGGACGTTGGAGGCATGGAGGCAGGGGCGTCGAGAGGGGAGAATGGGGGGGGGCACTGCCTCGGGGTGCAAGGTCCGTTGAGGGGCCCGAGCTTCTCTTGTAACTGTAATTTTTAATACAAATGTAAGAGAGAAATGGTGGGGGTGAGGGCCCTTAGGTTGTTTGCTTCGGAGTCCGTGCTGCCTCTCGATGCCCCTGTTGGAGCCATGGGCAGCTGCTCGATTGGCCCTCAAGCGGTGTTCCTCATTCGCAAGGCATTAAATAAGGTGTAAAATATAATTGCTAATTTCAGCAAAGAACTAATTGTCTGCGTTGGCAACACAGGAGAATAAAAACACGAGAATAAAAAGGTTAAAGTTATCTGCTGTAAAAGATTGCGAAGCGTTGACGTTTTGGCCTTTTTCCTCCATCGGAGCTGTTTTGCCGAAAAGAAAAGAAAACCCTAAATGTCAGCCCTTTGTGTTCTTTCACAGCAGATAACTTTAACCATTTATGTCTCTACTGCTCACTGTACCGTCATGTCGATCATACACTGCTTGATTAAAAACTTTGAGTTCCTGCTGGTTCTACGATTCACTGCACCCTCAAGTTGATCCTTCCTTGCTGAATAACAGCGTCACAGACTGCGATTGCTCTGGTTTCGGGAATCAAGAGATTGTTCTGTCACATTTTGGTGAACTGTTATTTTCTGTGTATATGTTTCGGTGAGGTGGAGGGTTAAGATAATCTGGGTAATTCAGGTAATGTGTGTTGTATGTTGTTTGGAGTTCATTTTCAATAACTAACATTGTGACATGATTATTTTTCCTCCGTATTTGGTTCGACCTCTTTAATCCTTAGTAAAGTATTTTGTTCCTTAGTTCTTTGACTTCTCTGTTCAGTTAACAGATTCTAGTTACTATGTTGTTGCTAATCCAAACATGGCACAAGAGAATTTTTAAAAAGAAGAATACGGTCAATTTATCCGCTATGAAAGAAGAGAAGGTGCTGACGTTCGTTTATGTCATTGTGAACAGGATTTGTCAAACACCAAACCAGGGACATCTTCATCCCCCTTCACCATCAATGCTCACCAGGGTGAGATTGCCTGCATCTCCATCAACCAGCAGGGATCAATCGTGGCTTCCGCTTCAAGCAAAGTGCGTCGTTGTTGTTGTTTGTCTTTTTTCATCGTTGCCTTTTCTTTGTCCTTTTGTGCCACTTTTAGCAACATAATCCACCTTTGTCAGCTATCTTGCTTTGATTAGCACTAATTGCATTTATTTTATTATTTTACCCCATCCTTCTGGTAATGCCACACAAACACCACGGTAGCTCATACAGTAAATGGCAGATTCTGTTTTCTGATGAAAAGGAAGTTTGAGGTCAGATTAAAACTGGGCTATGATTGTAAAACACGATTTACCAGCAGGGAGAGGGAAATCGTTCTTGGTAATGGTTATTACAGATCACCACGTGAAAATAAAGGCCTGTGGAATAGCACAAGCTTGCATCAAGAACCAGTTACATTTTTTGGTTCACGAGCGCCAGCCAGAGTGACCACTATATGCGTTATTGGGTAGTCAATCTAGTCTACCCTTATTATCAGTATTTCCGTCGATATGTTTGTCTGTCTGTCTGTATGGGTATGTGTCGTTTCGGTCCAGTGCTCCGTTAATACAATGGCGATTTCGATGAAACTTGGTTGGTAGGTTCATACCATGACTAGTTGTGTGCAAATGAGAACCGTTGCTATGGACCCATCCGTTGCCTAGCAACGGACTTTGAAATTTTCAAAAAAATCCATATTGTCAAAAATTTCCAGCCGGATCCTATAAAAACTGTCGGAGAAGATAGACTTTGAATGAACCCTGGTCGAAAACAATAAAAACGAAGTTAGTTATATCTCAGAGACTATGAGTCAGATATACATGAAATGGTATGGTAGGTTCATGGTATGTCCTAGTTATGTGTGAGAGAACCGTTGCTATGACGCTTTTGTTGGCTTGTAACGGCTGAAAAACGACAATTTTACTTGATCGACTACCCATATCCGCCTACCGGCTTGTGTCTGTGTGTGTCTGTCCAGAGCATAACTCCGTGGACTTTGATCCGATCTTGATGAAACTTGGTTATGTGTTCGATATCAATGTCTAGTTGTGTTTTCCTGGATGAGGGCGTGCTACGCCCATTGTGGCGGAGCCACGCCCCCAAATAGCCATTTTTAGGGGTAGTCGGATTAAAAATCTATCTTCTCCTCGGGAATTGACTGAATAGAATGGGTTCTTCAGTATTTGAATAGCAAATGAATTATCTAAAATTTGTCGTTGTCCGATTTTTTCATTTTCGTCCCAAGGTCAAGGTCACAAGGTCAAAAAATTAGAAAATTGCAAATTTTGACATAAAAATCATACGACCGCCCAAACTTTGAGAGCTAGGATGACAATATTTTTTATGCATAATCTTGAGGTCATTCCCCACCTAAAGTCTTGAAACCATTTTGCTCTATCTCGAACACCTTGCCCGTGGCGCCCCCTTCAAGTTTGTTTTTACGCTGATTTCATCAAAGTATGGATAATCCGAGGAATGCGAAATGCCATATAGCCTATATGACGTTATATTGTTCCTGGAATGTTCCAGAGGAAGTTTTGCACCAAAGGTCATAATCCTTGACCTTTGACCTTTAAAGTTCACAAAGGTCAAATTTCAAAGTTGTGGGAATCGAACCGGGTTTTCGACCTTCTTCGACGAACTAACTCCAATAAGCTATATCACGTATCCTGTTTCCTTATTTTAATGTCCACAACATTGTTTTGTGACCTTTAAAGGTTATGCAAAGGTCAAATTTTGAAAGTTGTTGAACGAAACCGGGTTTTCGACTTTTGCAGCTAATAACCTGTCACCCGTACCACATCATGTTGATCATTTTTATAACTTGGTCAAAAATTATCACATTGTCTCACCCTTGACTTCTGAAAAAATCTACATCGTCAAATACGGCTTAGTGAAACCATCGTCGTCTTCAGACTTGTTATTTTTTAGTTTTGTTTTTTTAAAGTAAAACTCTCATTGCAAAGACAATGACTACTACGAGACTATCAGGCTTAGTTTAGCAAAGGTTTCACCATTTTGTGAACGTTGTGACATAAATACTTCAAAGTGTGAATGTCTCAACTGAAATGTGCAAATAGCGGCCTGTTGAATGGGGTACGATTCAAGTCAACGTGAGGTCACGTCGAGTCTTTATCTCTTCCTCTTTATGCAGTGACAGTCATTGGAAGAGCTTCTTGAGTATTCATTCCTGATTGGCAGGGAGGTTGCTAATTCCACCCCCCCCCCACCTTCCCAACACTTACACAGCAATTTTAAATTGAATTATCCAATGAGAAGCCTTTGTTCTGCTGTTTATCCACTTTTGTATTGTTTATTTAAGGTATCTTCATGGACGGACACGTCTGCTCTTAGTCCTCCATGTCCAGATCCTGGTGGAATAATATGTTGGCCTGTTTGTTTTTCTCTTGTGAATACTTGGTTCACTTTCCTAAGAACCCAGGTTCAAATCCCGTAAGCCGTGTTCATTTTCCCATTATCAACGAATGTTCTTGTAGTCCGTGTAAAAATGCACTGACGTCTACTAATGTCCTGCAATTCGAGGTCTTTGAAAGCTCCTCCATTAGCCTTCGAGCATTGTTTAAAAAAATAAAAAAGGAAGCAACAAGTGCACGGTGATCATTGTGCTCATTGGGCATTTGCAGTAACACGTGCAGCATGGAAAACAACAACAAGTACACACAAAGGAAAACACAGAACTGAGTGCACATTTTAGGATTTGTCTTTACTTTAATGAAGAAAGCATACCGGATCTCCTCTTTGCCTCTCTGCACACAGTCAGCCATGAATGTCTTGAATGTCTTGTAGCAGTAATTTTGCGCTCCGACAGCACGTGAGGTCATACGGCCTTTTTCAAGCCACTCGGGCCCTTCTTCTGTCCGACATCTCGAAGCGCGGTATATTTGAGAAATCTTTCAATTCCCAGGAAAGTTAAATAGTTTGTAAAAATTCCGTACTCATAATGATAAAGAGAAAGAAATCGTCAAATAATTTCCCCCACATTCGCTTCTCGATGGGTTGTGAGCTTTTGTCCTCAATGGGTATTACGAACAACATGGGAAATGTTCAATCGACAAGTCACCGTATTCCCGATAATTGTGACCCTGTTGCTGATAAGTGGCACCATCAGAGATAAACATCATCATGTTCGTGATGTTACCGATAAGTGTCACCGTCTTACTAAGATATCTCCATTGAAGTCGAGGAATGGTGCAGTCTTGCATCCGTGACACGGCGCATGGTCCGAGTGTTGTAACAGTCATGGAACTATGCAGCGAGCGATGCATTTTACCTAATGCGTTTGAGGAAGACTTCCATAAAGTTTCGCACAAGAGGCACCACTGATCTGGGAGAAAAATGATCTCCACCATTTTTCCCTTGGCAATTTGTACAACTCTGTGATCTTGCTTGCATCAGGGCAGTGAAGGCTCGAGTGGATCTCAGTGGTGGAATGTCGTGCAGGCCTTGTGCTGTTACGGCCTGTATTACCGTGTGCCGTAAAACATTTTTGTGTGACCTTGTTTGGCCGAATATGTGACCAAATTTAATTGGTATGGCACTCGCTAAAGCATGCTAATTATGGGGAGTGTTCGTTTTCATCTTCACGTGACAGGGCACCTTGATCCGCTTGTTTGATACGCAGAGCAAGGCAAAGCTTGTCGAGCTCAGGCGTGGTGCTGATCCAGCAACGCTGTACTGGTGAGCCCATCAACCACACCAAAAAAACTCGACTTTTCTCATCAAATGTGTTCTTTCCCTTTACTCGTACGGCTTAGTTACCTTCTCAAAAACTAATTTAACTAGAACGGCACTCAGTAGAGCACATACCTATTCCAGGCTTAACAGTTTACATTTTGTAGCCCACTGATAAGCCGGATCTGCATCCGACACACACACACACACACACACACACACCCGATTACATCCCCATTTTGTGTTTTTTTTTGAAGCGTGGGGATAATAATAATAATAATAATAATAATAATAAAGGGATACCACCTGGTTCACTTGCATTATGACTGCAGAGCTGTAACTCATGCATTCACTTCGCAATGCACGACTAATTCACTCATCTCTGACTCATTCATTCCACATGAGCCTTGACTTGTGGAACTCACCATTAACCTTTGTTTTGACTGAAGAGCCTTGACTTGTGCATTCATTCCACAATGCGCGACTCATTCACTTATTCATACATAACTCATTGACTGCACATATGGAGCTACGACTTGTGCATTCACGACACAATGCATGACTCGACCGCTCAATTATTCATTCATTTACGCATTCACGAATTAATGCGTGGCTCATTCACTCCACCGGCAGAGCCTTGACTCATGCATTTGCTTCACAATGCATGAACCCTTCATTCACTCATTCCTTGCAGCATGACTCGTTCACTGCAAATGTAGAACAGCCCTGACTCATGCATTCATTCCATCACGCAAGGGCTCATTCATTCCACGTGCAGAGCCACGGCTCGGGGATCCCACTTGCTTCCCGTGTGCCATGACTGCCTGGTCGTACTCAGTTAACACCCGAACACACCCTGGTGGTCTAAGAGCAGTCCCTGGCCAATGACAGAGCAAGTTAAGACGAGTTGTTTTAAATGCACGTTAAAGTGCAGCGAGTGATGCATGGATTGATGTTGATCGAAGTATGGCAGAACACAACAGAGGGTTATAAAGCTGCTGTTCATGGGAGAAGGGAGGTCTTCATGAAGAATCAATGACTATTCACTTTAAAATGAGTGGGACGGGGAGGTGATGATTTATCAGATTCTGACATCAGGCTCTTGCTTTTGTTTTTCCTTTGACAGTATCAACTTCAGTCACGACTCCTCTTTCCTCTGCGTTTCGAGCGATAAAGGCACGGTGCACATTTTTGCACTCAAGGACACAAGACTAAACAGGACATCAACGTGAGTTGTTTGCAGACGTTGGCCTGTTTTAGATGGTCCTGAATAAAGCAGGAGGCACACAGCAACTGATATGTATATTGACACTGCAGACAGGTTTCCCGGGTTCAGTACTCAACGTTCGTGTGTTTATTTTCAACACCGACTGAACTCGTGGAGATTGTAACTCACGTGCAGGGCAAGGACATCGATGTGTTTTCATGTTAACTGCAAGGACAGGGCATGATGGGCAGCAGAGGCGATTTGAACCTGGGTTCCCAGAATAATGACCATTGTGCTCAGATGGGAACACCAAACAGACACAGACACCGATCCTTTGTTACCTCAGCCACCGAAGGTTATGTTTTCACCCCCTGTTTGTCTGTGAACAGGATATCTCAAAAAGTTATGGACGGATTTGGACTAAATTTGGTGGACAGGTTGGGTGTGTGATGAGGACAAATCCATTCGGATCCGGATCCAGATATGAGGTTTTTGGGGTTTTTGCTTTTTAATGATTCTTCGCCATTGAGAGAATCGGGGCCAAAAACTAGATATAGCTCGATATTTCAAAAAATTGTAGACAAGTTATGACAAAACTAGGTGGATGAGTTGGTTAGGTAACAATAACAAGAGGATTCGATTTTGGTTCAGGTCTGGATCCGGATCCCAGCCTGTCAGTGGGATACAAAACGTAAACTGCTCAGCCTGACGGAGATGTGCGCTCCACTGAGTGCCTTTCTAGTTTCATATTATGACATGATGTATGTTGGTTGCAATGCTCGAGATGTTTCGCAGGAGTCACTGCCAGTTCCGGCGTTGTCCACCTCCACACAGGCTTGCTCGTGTGGGGAAGGTGGGCCCGGTGATTGGGCAATACGTGGACTCACAGTGGAGTCTGGCGAGCTTCACCGTACCTGCAGAGTGCGCCTGCGTGTGCGCGTTTAACAGGAGTACTTCCAAGATGGTGAACTCTGTTGTTGGTGAGCACCGTGGCTTGACCTTTGTGGTCTGAGAGGGGTCAGTAATGTGTGCACCGCACATGCACTATTCGTTTTTGAGAATTGACATCTAATTCATTATGGGCTGTCCGGTGAGGATACAAACTGTGTACAGGGAGGATAGAGTTTAAAGACACAAAGTTTGATGATAATAGACTAACATGTGAACTCATTTATTTGTATATTGATTGAATGCTCACGGAGGAGCTCATACATACATCACATGTAGGATACGGACAGTAGGAGACATCGATGTTTTTCCACATGAATTACAAGGGCAGTAGGAGCCACCAACGTGGACTTACCCAACGGTTTACATAGCTGTGACATCATCACACGAGTTGATACCATAATGGATATTCAAACTTTTTGTGATCATTCTTACAAGGTTATGTAGAAATTTAACCTTGAACCACACTCGTGAGGTTCCCCTTGAGTCGTGCTGCCCTTATTTCCATTTTCTCTTGTGCTTTCAGCCGTATGTGTTGATGGAACATTTCACAAGTATGCGTTTACACTCGAAGGAAGCTGCAATCGGGAAGCGTTTGATGTCTATTTGGACATCGGTGATGACGATGACTTTTGATGTCCTCCTGGGAATGTGCTGCCTCCACTGCCTCGCGTGTTGTGGCTGCGGTTGCACGGGCATCGTGAGCCGAGGTGGCTGCAAAATGGCTCCTCGTTGGATTGATATTATCCTATTTGAGTGTTTCTCCACAACATTGGCTCTTACCCTCCAGATCTGCCAAACCATTAACATGAGCTTGTGATGTTTGCCTGTTATTTGTGGAAAGATTATATTCATGAGCTTCAATATCAGTGGTTGATTGCAGCGAGGTCAAATGAGGAAGTGGTTAGCCTTAGGGTTTTGGTCATAACTCTAACAGCTGAGGAAGCAACTCCAAGCTCCAAGTTGTCTTGATCACTGTCTCGTCTACAATGTTCGATCTTGCTCTGATTGATATTCCCTCGTGCTGATTAGCGATCCTTACGAGTGGAACTATTGGGTTTTTATTTAATCAAATCAGTCAATCCAACTTTTCACATTACTCACCAATATCAGTTTTCATATTTCGCTCTGGTTTCTTTCACTCGATCCACCATTCATTCTTCTTTGAGTAAGAAATGGATGTTATTTTAGCAATACGTTGCATTTCCCAGAATTCCATCACACCTTCATGTCGAGGGCACGGTTTGCCACTTTGGAGCTTGGTTTCTGCTTATGGGTTTCATCCCATTTGGTCCATGTGTTTTTTTTTCTGTCTCGATTAATTGCCATCTCACCCTCAACGTCCCATTCCCCTAGTTATATTTTGGCTCAAATCCAATCAACATACAAAACACCGATGCGGATAATCAGCGGTGCACTGAAACTCAACACTCATGCAGTGGCTTCCGCTGATATGAATCAGAAAGCAAGAATGCTGAAAGAGTTTTACTGCATCAAAGCCAACCCCGAGCTTCCAATCCATGAAGAGCTGCATAATCTACCAAATATGCGACAGGTCACGGAAACCTTTGTGGGGCCTGTAAATGTTTTGAGTGACGTGAGGTTTAACACAAAGGACGAGTGGCACAATCTCTGCACAAACAACATTGCTAACAAAGAACTGTTGAGTGATCCGAAAGAAGAGCCTCCACGTTCCGACCTCCCTGGAACCAGTGGTCGATGTTCAACAGGATCCGTACTCTTCATGCAAGGAGATCACACCACCTCCACAAATGGAATTTCAGACAGCCCAGCATGTGATGGTGGTCACCCAGATTAGACTGTTCATTACATTGTGAATGAGTGCCACCTATGGTAATTTGATGAAGGATTTAGGGCAATCCACCAAAAAGAGTACTGCGATTTAGCTGTTCAACTTAGATATGATATGTAATTTGTCATATGCAAGATTAGATTACATCAACAATGCCCCTCTTTCTGAATGTCCCAAACCCATCTCTGAGTTTAGGCACTTGTGTGAATTGGTGATTGCTGTGTGTGTGCGCACAGAGGGCTGAGCAAAGGCTGCATGGTTAGCTACATTTTGATCATTTTTGAATCTTTGTAAATGCAACAAGAAAAAGAGCAATCAGATTGCAAACCCTCGCCAGGACTTCTTTTGAGTGGTGTATTTTATGGGTTTTAGGGTAAATCCAATATGGCTGCCAAAGCAAGTGACCTGTGATGTCATATGTGACCCTTTTGTTCCTCATTGATAGGTGGTCATACTTGTAGTGTTGCCTCGATCTTTTCAGCCATTTTAGATTTTTAAAGGTTTTTAAAAAGAAAAAAAAAACAATATGGCTGCCAAACCACGTGACTAATGATGTCATCAAAAACATTTTGTGGACCATTTTATCCCGAGATGACCCTCAAAATTTTTTATACTGATCGGATGTAGCGTGAAGCATATGCAATTATGACGTTATAATGAAGGCACCTATGACATCATAAAAATACTCATTCCCCCTGAGTACTTACCATGTGCCACTTGTACATCCATGGCTTGGGGAACACCCTGTGTGAAGTTTCCCCTCAATTTGTCCAGCCGTTCTGGAGAAGATTTTTAGATCCTCGTGGAGGATCTCTAAGTCTTACTCACGTTTTTGTTCTTCATCTTCTTCTTGAGGACTTTTTTGTTTCACAGCCTACAGTTTTCATCGAAACTTCCTGAAACTTGGCATATATATGTAAAAATACCCCGCGCAGACAGTAACCATCTCCGATTTTGAAAATCCTCTAGAAAAAAAAGTTGATGTCAAAATATCCCGCTTATGGAAATCGCCTAAAAAATTATCTCCGAAACTGGGCAAGCTTTTTGAATTCTGTTTGCGGGAATCGAACAGGGCATTAGCAGAGATGAATTACCGCACATATGATACATCACCAAGACATCATATAATTTTTATGACGTCATTCCTATTTTTTGACATTTTTTGTTTCACAATCCAGTTTTCATCGGATCTTCGTGAAACTTACCATGTATATGCAGAAAGCCCACACGCAGGCAGTAACCATCTCCGATTTTGGAAATTGTTCCTAAAAAAAGTTGACATATCGCTATTACCATTATCTCCGAACCTAGGCAAGCTGTTTGAATTTTGTTTGCGGGAATCAAGCCAGGCATTAGCACAGATAATTTATCGCAAACCTGATACATCACAATGATGTCATATTCGGGACCATCGCACAATGTGGGACCGTCGCAGGATCGGTGACATTAATCTCTGAAAATTTCAGAACAATCGGTTGAGCGGTTTGGGCTGGAGACGAGTGGACAGACAAACACATAAACAAATGGAGGGCTCAACATGTAAAAAAAAATATATATATTTTTAGCCAGGTAACAAACGGAACCAAATGTAATAACTTCTCCGAATCCTTCGGCGAGGGTTAAAAAAGCCACACCCCGATTTGAGGCAAAAATTGTGTAATCGTACAGTAGGATGCATGATATGTTTACATGCGCATTTGACACTTCATGGATTTGTAGCATTTGAAAAATGCAACATTGAAATAGTGTAACTAATTAGTTTGTACATCCTTCCAGGGCTTTGACTCACTTGGCTGCACATGATGGATGGGTTTGAAGGTCGAGGAGGGAGCAGCAGCTGAAATGCCAAATCCTATCGGTTACTCCTGATTAACCCTTCAATGCAGTATTGGGAGTTTAATTTGATTTGTTACCTTTATGGAAATGCAAAGGCAACATGAATGAATTCTGCCAACCTCATTCTTCAAAATTAGTTTTCAATGAATGGTTCCACTACCATTTTGATTTCAAGATGGATACAAGCTTTTAGGGTTAGATGGATACAAAAATGGATACATCTAACAAAAAATAAGATGGAGAAAAATTTATACTTCATTGGTGTTGGAACCTGGAAAGTGAGACTTGAGCAGTCAAAGGAAAATTCATGGTTAGACCCGAGTTTAAATTAAGGGGGTAAAAAGGTAGAGTCCTGGTCATTGGCATGATGCTCCGAGCTATGGGCTAGCACCCAAGCATGACTGTCTCCTGTGAAATCTAATGCTCAATTATTGGCAGCTCCAGTGATGAAACCAAAGCACAAGGTCTGTTGCTTTTCCAGCACAGGTGGCTGGGTGGGGTTTAACACCTCTTGTCCAACCCTCCCCAGCTGCACACGTCACTCCTCCAATAAACCCCTGAGAGTTAAACTTCAAATCAAGGCTGACTGCACACTTCAACTTTTTCCCATCCAAAGAAAGATCTTCCAGAAGCTGTTCTGTCGCCATTCTTTTCAGGGCTTCAAGCAAAGCGAACCACCATCCAATTTCGACCCATGATCGATTACCCCCACTAACCTTGATGTCAGCGTTTCATCCCCTCCTGTTCGTTTCACTGTCAGATCTACTTTGCTCATCCATGAGCCTCACTCTTTTAAAATAAAGGGTCAGGGTGGGATGCGCAAACAGATGACAGCAACACAAGTATATGACAAAATGTGGATCAAGAATGAGGCACAAAATAGTGTTGGACTATGGAAAAAGCACGACTACACGAGAGAGAGGAGAGAGAGAGAGAGAGAGAGAGAGGAGAGAGAGAGAGAGGAAGAGCACAAAACAAACATGTTGAGGGTGGGTACATAGACCGACACATGCAACCTCAGGCTTCAGCACAATGACCAGAGGGGCCAGATGAGTAGGAAAATAAAGGACCTCAAAAGGCAAGAAAGAGCCTCAAATGAGATTTGGAAACTCGTACCACATTGGAGAAGGATGCTCCGTTGACCCATGCACGAAGGCTTTCGAGGACGAGGAACATCGCAAACTCCAAAAGAAATAAATAAAAATGAAATTGCATTGCAGAACAATCCTATTGGTTTTTTATTTATTTTATTGCATCAACCATAAGATACTGTATCTGAATATCTTGTCCATTGGCAAATAAAAGGTTACAAATTCAGCCTCAGTGGAAAAGAGCAAATTCCTTCTTTTGAATCAAGTTTGTTACCGTTCAATTAAAAAAAAAAAAAACCTTTTAAACATCTGTACAATTTTATTTGTACGACCCCCCCAACAAAGCAACACTTACAACTGAATCAAAATAAACAAATGATATGTTGGAAAAACAAGATCGATTTGACTGCCTGGCGACACCAAGGTGAACCGAGACGCATTGGACCTCATTTTATTCCTGTTCGTGAGATTTGGCTTAGTTTTAACCCAAATGCTTTCAACATGATAAATGCACACAAAATATTTACAAACAAGAGGAAAGTGCAAAAAAGGGAATGTTTAAAAAAAAATAAAAAAAGGAAAACAAAACATGACATGATGACAGCAATAATAATTAAAAAAAAAACAATGATGAGGCGTGAACAGTCAAGGATTTACAGCAGTGAGGAAATACCACCACAAGGGTTCTTAGAAAGCATAATACGTACTGGTGCATTGTGGAACCACAATGAATTTCCACCTGAATATTTTTAAACCAGGTGGTCTTGTCAATCATGCGGTTATGACGAGGAAAGCAATCATATTCAATCATCCTATTTTAATCCCAACAAGATGCATCCTTCAATCAGTCCGACGGTGCAATTCCTATCCCCAGGATAAAACACATCACGAGAGACGTGGACAGAGGATTTAGGGACAGAAGAATGCACGAGATAAAGAAAAAAAAAATTTATAAATTAGTCTTTTATAAGCACAAAGAGATGCAGACAGCGACTGAAAAGTGGGTTTCTTGCTCAAGTCTGTTCCAAGACATTACACGTGGACCCTGAGGTGGTTCAAAGGCCGATCGTTCCCACAAAGGATGTAATGTACGTACCGAGTCACAATACCCCCCACGACACAGCTGGGTGGCGTGCGGTATGGGCCTATTCGGTAACAAATCCAAAGGCAGGCGAGAGACGTAGAGAAGATAGGTCAAAAGCAACTGTCATGCTCAACGGCAAAAATGTGCATCAGTGCTGTCCCACATTTTACTATTTTGTCCAACAATGAACAGGACAACATGGGACAGAATAACATTTTAACAAGGACCTTGCGAGGAATAAATTGGACATTTGCAATCGTAGCTAATGAGCTTGGATAATGGACCTTTACAAGCACAAACTCTAGTGCACAGCTGGCAGAGTGCTGAACTGTGCAAGGTTTGTTGTTTCGTTTTTTCCCCAAATCATTGAACAACCAATCACTTTCAAAAAAAACCACAATTCCCCTTACTGAGGGTCTCGACACTTCCTTTGTTCCAAAAGTCCTTGGTCCCTCCAATAGGTGTCTAATTCTAGCCCAGCTTCAACACAAGACCATCCTCGTATAATCATCCAGCATGCCGCGTGGCTCCCCCCAAATCCCCTCCGCTATTCTCATCAACAGCTGCAGTTCTCTTGTCGCGGTGGCTCTGTGTTCGACAGCTTTATTGGCTCAGGAAACTCACTCTGAATCTCAACATCCGTCTCCTGAAAAACGAGCACAGCCATGTTCCTTCAGGTGATGAAACATCCATTGCTAAAAGCATCGTTGTGGAGCAATCAACACATTCATTCTTTTGACACAGTTTTACCGTTAATCCACTCGTATTGAAAAAAACCAAAACAGTTCCATAGAATTCCTTTTCAAGCCAAGGCATGGATCGTTTCACTTTTGCTGACCCAGAAAACAAACAAACGCGTCCAGAGACCAACACCGCCGGACGTGTCCGGAGACAAGCTCACACCCAGACATATAATACCGCCCAGACACGTCCGGAGACACACGGATGGGCTGAATGGCCTCCACCTGTGTGATTTCCTTGTATTTTGTTTCCATCTTCATTGTTATTCCATGCAGAATCATTTTGATGAGACAGTATGAATCGTAATGACACTCCACCGCACGTCTGCCTCTCCCCGCCCCCCCACCTCACTCCCTCTCATTCACCCTCCCTCCTCCTCTGCCCGCCCCCCTCCTCCTCCCGCCCCCGCCCCCTCCTCCTTCCGCCCGCCCCCTCCCCCTCCTCCCGCCCCCTCCTCCGCCCGCCCCCTCCTCTCCCGCCCGCTCCCCCGCCCCCCCTCTCCCCCTCCTCCGCCCGCCCGCCCTCTCCTCCGCCCCTCTCCTCCTCCGCCCGCCCCCTCCTCCCGCCCCTCCTCCTCCCGCCCCCCTCCTCCGCCCGCCCCTCCTCCTCGCCCCCGCCCCCTCCTCCTCGCCGCCCCCCCTCACGCCCGCCCACCCCCCTCCACCGCCGCCCACCCCCCTCCCTCCTCTGCCGCCTCCCCTCCCCGCCCGCCACCCCCCTCCTCCTCTGCCCGCCCACCCCCTCCTCCTTCTGCCCGCCCACCCCCTCCTCCTCTGCCGCCACCCCCCCTCCTCTGCCCGCCCCCCCCCCTCCCAGTTCTAGTCAGTGAAGCAACTTTGAGAATTGTGTGTTCTTGACGATGCATTCATATAGCACCACCTGGTATAAATCACCATGACAAGTCATAATAAAATATGCCATACACCTCATCGAAGTGGGAGAATTAACCGGTCAATTTGATCACAAGAGTCCCTCAGGAAGGGTCCTTTGCTTGGAATAAGCAATTTCATCTCCGAGCAGCGTCTCACGAGAGTCAAGCATCACAAATTCAAACCAAACTGCAGGAGGAAACTGCTCACCTGTTTGAGAGCATTCCGTGCAATGGTCTGAAATGCTTGCTCCACGTTGATCGCTTCCTTCGCACTCGTCTCAAAGTAAGGGATTCCATTTTTGTTTGTGCACCATGCCTGTGCTCGTTTGGTCGAGACCTTAATGAAAAGAACAGCAGCACAAAAATCACAATGCTGCATTCCACACCACCTTGCTGTTCGATTAAACTCTCACTCCACAACCTACAAACACATGAATATGAACAACTGTTATCTTACAAAAACATGGCATTCACCATTTCAAGCTTGTCAACTATTCATCAATTAGATTTAGGGCAAGGATTATATAAACAACTGAAACTTTAGTGCTTCTGTGGATTACCTAAAAACCTCACCTGAATGTGCTGTTTTTGAAAAATCATCAAATTATTTATTTATTTATATATACTGTATAATTATATACACCAATAAAAGGCTGTGTGTGCGTGTGCATGTGTGGTGTCTATGTCTCCTCCATAACTCCAAATCTATAAAACCTAGCAGCCTGAAACTTTGCATGAATACTAAGAAAACTCCAAGGAAGTGCATGAGAGAAAATTGGGTGTTTGGGTTAATTAAAACACCCCTTTTGAAGACAATTAATGGCCTAATTGAATTATATCCTTCATCAGGCGATCCTTGGCCACCTCGCTCTCTGGGGTCTGAAGGTGTTTCCTGGGTAACCTCGCTGAGGTCTAAAGCCGCCATGTTTTTTTTGGCCTGTTCCACCATACTCTGACTTGGAACAGCATGTAACAATTTATTTTAATGATAAAGTTTCTCCACCCCCCCCCCCCTTTCCCACTTTCCTCACTCATATTATCGAATGCCTGTTTCTCATAGTTACGGATATCACTGGGTATATTGCAATGCTTATAAACGCCTGGAGATGCCAGCGTTCGTGGCTTTATTTTATTTGCACATATGAATAACCAAGATGATCTCTTAAACTAAGCAGAATTACAAAATGTAAGCTCCAAATTTGAAAGTATCAGCACTTCAGACTCCGAAAAAAAAGAAGTGTTGATTTGTCCAATTCGGACATTGCACGGGCGTCTCCGGGTGTAAAGTTGGATCAAAGGCAATTGGTAATCACTTGCCAAGCCAGGCATTCCACTTAAGCCACATACTAGGCTGTACAGTTCATGTCCCGATCAGGATGTAGAGTCGACATTTACAAGGTAGAGGTACGTATACAGCACACACGGACATGGTACATATGGATAGATTTGGATATGCAGGGACTCTTCGCGGGTGTGTTGACATGCCATGCCTATTACGGGTGCCCTGGTGGCAAAGTTTCATCCCATATCTTATGGAGGTTCTTTCAGGTTTTCCTTTGTCCTCATACCTGTTTCTAAAGCATTTCGTTATCGGATTTGCTTTACAAAGATTAAATGTTTCCCTTTGTGAGTTTCAAAGCAAAATATATTTGAAAACGCCCGATTTCTGAGCCATTTGCCGTATTAACGTGTTTTCTAAATTATCGAGCCAAATGTTTTTTTCACCCATCACATGCAGCTGTTTGTAAAGAATAATGTTTGTGAACATATCCCTGAAACGTCTATGTAAATGCAACGTCATTTTTCAGTGAAAGCTACTCATGGTTTCTGGGTTGGATGCAGTATGTATTGTAGTCGGTAATCACACTGACTCCAACCTGCCGATTCCTGAAAAGTTGCCGATATTGGCCAAACGTGTGTGTGTGTGTGTGTGTGTGTGTGTGTGTGTGTGTGTGTGTGTGTGTGTGTGTGTGTGTGCACGCACGCGCACGCGTATGTGCATGCATGTGTGCAACTTTCTTGTTGAGAGCTCCCTTACCCCACATCTATCTCTATCTCTCTCTCTCTGGACATAACTGGATGGTGTCATCTCCATGCATCTGGACAGTGGTTGTGTCTAGATGGGAGTTTGTGTCCAGACGTGTCCAAGCGGTGTTCGTCTCCCGATAGCTTGGCTCCGGACGTGTCCGGGTGGTGTTTGTCTCTGGGTGACATTTATAGTATGACCGGTAGAAAATGGTTTTCAGACATTATTTTGTTTCCATCTTCACTGTCATTCTATGCAGAATCATTTTGATGAGGCAGTATGAATCATAATTCATGCTCCACCACACGTCTGCCTTCCGTCCCCCCTCCCTTTCCTCACATTCTCCCACCTCTCCTCTTTCTTCCCCCTCCAACCCAATCTTCGCGTCCCCGCCAGTGAAGTGACGGGTGGTATTTGCTCATAAAAAAAAGATGAAATAAAATTAGAAATCAAGAGAAATTATGAATGAAAACCTCATCTGAAACCTCTCAAATTGGTTTAATTTTACATAAATAAAGTTTCTCAAAAAGAATCTCACATTAAATCGTGCAGATGTCCAATTTTTTTTTAATTTTTTTAGAATCACATTTTATTTGATTTGATCCACATACCAAGAACAAGCAGTAGGTGATGCAAGTTGTATTTTTTAAACAAAAGTTGCATCGTATTATCAGCATTATATGCGATTCTTGCCAATACAGTCAAAGCTCGTTACTATGCCACCTCGCTTCTATGCCACTCTCGCTTTATTATACCACTTTTGCTCGGTCCCGACAAAATTCAATACAAAATAAATTTACTATGCACCCCCTACTCTCGCTACCATGCCACTACTGTGTGACTGTTAAAAGGCACGAGTCGTGAAAAAGTCTGTATTGCGCAGTGCTCGATTATCACACTCACGTCCAAAGGCGAAGCGACGAACTACAGTCCAGCTGCGCACAACATAACTCAATACGTACGCGCATAGTCAGGACTGTGTCAAAACACGCGTTCTTCTCCCCGATGCCAGCCACAACAAGCCAATCACAACACGCACAACGAGACACAAAAAAAGCACGAGCCACACACACAGACACGCAGGCACACGTACAACAGTGACATCATTTTTTTTCAAATTCAGCCCATAATGTCAGCTCAGAAACGCAAGCGAACCGACTTTACGCTGAAGGAGAAGAAGGAGATCATCGATGCCGCGAAGAAGGAGCCGAATCAGTCCAAGTTGGCCAGGGAGATTAGCAAGAAATGGGGCGTCGAAGTTAAGAGAACCACCGTGAAGGGCATTCTCAGCAAGAAGGATGCAATCGAGGCTGCAATCAAAGCTGGATTTCCATCGAAGCGCATGAAGTTGACGCAGGCTCACGACCCGAAGCTTGATGAGGGGTGCTCATGTGGCTGAAGCAATCAAGGACAGAATGTGCCTGTCAGCGGCGATCTGATCAAGGAGAAGGCGATGAAACTGGCCGAGCTGATACACATCCCAGACTTCATGGCGAGCGACGGTTGTTGGGCAATTTCAAGAAGCGCCACGGCATCACGTTCAAGACAGTGGCAGGGCGAAGCTGGAGCGGTGGATTCGCAATCCCTTCTGAGTGGCAACAACAGGTTCTCCGGCCCTTACTCGGGCAGTTCTCCGCAGACGACGTCTTCAACCTGACGAGACTGGACTCTTCTGGCAGCTGCTTCCGAACAAGACCATGGCTTTCAGGGGAGAGCGGTGTACTGGAGAAAGAAAAGCAAGCAAAGGATCACTCTTCTGTTGGGGCAAACATGAGCGGCAGCGAGAAGTTCCCTCTTCTGGTGATTGGCAATTCCAAGAAACCCCGTGCCTTCAAGAACAAAGAATCCCGGTCAAGTACAAGGCGAACTCGAAGGCGTGGATGACGGCGGAGCTTTTCGAGGAGATGTTGCGTGCGTGGGACGGACGACTCGGCCAGCAGGACGCAGAGTGCTGGTCTGTCTCGATAACTTCTCTGGCCACCTCCCGAGCTCGAGCTAACAACATCCAACTGGTCTTCTTCCCACCCAACACGACAGCCAATTCGCAACCAATGGATCAGGGAATCATAGAGAACCTCAAGCGCCACTACAAGAAGCTCCTGCTATGCCGCCGGCTTGAAGCCATAGACGAGGGAAAGGAGTTCAAGTTCACGTTGCTCGACGCTCTACACGTCGCCCAGCGTGCTTGGAGCAGGTCGGCAAGTCGACGATCAGGAACTGTTTTGCGAAGGCCAAGTTCATCGAAGAGGAGATCCAAAACTGAGCCATAGGATGCGGAGCTGCCCGACATCTGGGAAGCTCTGCCTGCCGAGGAAAAGATCACGAGAACGAGGAGATCGAGCTGTCTGACTTTCTCGAAGCCGACGAGCGCCTCGCGACTGGCGGTATTTCACGCTGGAGGAGATTGCGGAGGAGATTCTGTGCAGTGAGGAGCAGGTGGAAAGCGAAGATGACGAGGTAACTGATCGAGGAGGAAATCGTTCCGTTCGAGGAAGCCCAGCGCGCTTGTAGCACCGTCCGGAAGTTCATTGCAGCAGAAGAAGCGGGAAGCCCGGTGTGATGCAAGCGTGCGATCGGCTAGACAAGGAGATGCACGAGATCCGCCGAAAGAAGATGCGCCAGCCGACGCATCTGAGAGCTTTGTGTGTCATGAATTTCTCGCCATGCCATAGTTAGTGTGTGAACTCTGTTAGTGTGTGTATGTTCTCCGTTCGCTTAGCTTATACACGTCGTGCCTTTACTTGCTGAATAAATTTGTCTAAAGATTAACTACAGATGGGTAACTTGAGAAAATAAGGCCGTTTTACAAAAATCTCGTTACTATGCCACTCTCGCCTACTATGCCACTTTTGCTCGGTCCCGACGGGTGGCATAGTAACGAGCTTTAGACTGCAACAAACCATGAAGTTATCTATCAATGTGGCATTTCCATTCACCTACCAACCCGTGCCAGAGAAAATGGACACCCAGTCAAGCTCATTTCAAGGCAACTTGAATTACTAACCAGTGCAAGAAATCTTAACGCATAGACGGTTAAGCAGACAAATAAAATAAAATAACCTTGAAATAATGAGCATCATTGCTGTGAATGCATTAATGCAATGCATGTAAACCATCCTTTTATGACTCACTTCAACATGGTGTTGCAGAGATGTGATATGGGTTAAAGGGAGTAATGCAGTGTAGTTATTTCATTATTAAATGTGTGGCATAGGAGTATGATATTTGTGTACAAAGATTACGAGGTGTCGAAGTACGTCTCTCGACAGATTTTAATTGGACCATTTAATCCTTTATCTTTTTTAAACGTTTCTTCAATCCTTCAAAGTCATACAAGGTCTTGAGGCTGCCAAGGCTGGCAATTAGAATCTCCACAAGACACCGTTAAGACAGTAAAAGGAGATCATTGATCACACACACTGCGGTGCCATCAAGATTGGCAGACCGAGATCAAAGGTTTAAGATCGACAGATAACGAAGCACTAAAAGACAGAGATAAAGGCAAGCACCACAGATGTGGATCAAATTTCTCCCTGGAGTCCTAAGAGAGGAGTTTTGCATTCACTTCAGTGCTGCTGGATGCGCCGAGCTTACAGAGGGCTACTGAGGCGCACTTCACCGAACAAGCTGCGTTTCTGGTATTTTCTGTGCAGAAGAGCAGTCACTTCCTGCCAGGACCGGAACTCCGGACACTTTGCCAGGCTCCACCTGTGGGTTTGCCGATTGTGAATTTCCACAGTGCGTGTCATGATGCTTGTCGAGTTGATGGATAAGGTAAACGGTTCGTGTTATCATGGGCACTGAGTAATCATTACTGTATGATCTTTATTTGATCGTTTTCGTACAGTACTGTATATCGATTCTGTGATTGTCATCGATTCATGTCTTTTTCCCCTCCAATTATTAGATCTGATCACTTCAATTAACTTGTGTCGGCTGGTTTGCGGTTCTTCATTTGATTATTAATGCCAGTATGGTTAAAAATCACGATCATGTGAAATTGGTGTCATGACGTCATTAGAGGCTTAATAAAACCACTGCCGGATCACCCAAGCCACCACTTGGGATTCCATCCCATTCATAGAGCGATCCAGATAGAGCGGCAGATTCTCGTTTGGAGCTATTTGAATGTCAAAAACTGAAGTAAAAATTAATTTGGCTTTCCTGATGGATGGCATATGGTGTCTTGACGATCTGTCGCTAAATTGGTGATCATACGAGTGGAGGATTTGACCTCGAGTCCACCCCGAGTGAACCGTAACATTGGTTCGGCACGATTGGGATTGGGACACTGATCTGAATTTGACGACCGCAATAATAATAATAATAACATTTCCACCAAATAATAGCAATAATAATGAAGATAGTGGCAGGATTCCCCCAAGCCTCAGAGGAAGCGGGTGTTTTTCGTTCAGTTAAACAAGGAATTCAATAAATAATAATAAAAAAATATATACATAAATTGCACTCAAAATGCATTTTAGTAATTAAAGAAGAAAAATAAAGATGAACAATGAGGAGTGAACAAATAAAGGCATTTTTAACATCACAAGGATTCTTTTTTTCATTTTTTTTTTTTAAACAATGTCGAGACTCGTACAAGAGTCAACACATAAAATATAACAATGGGAGCAGGAGACAAGAGGGACAGGAGAGGGGACACAGAACAGTGGGGAACACAGAACAGTGGTGAACACAGATGTTAGATCTGTGGAAGTGAGAGGGATGGGGCGAGGTACACGGGGTAAACAAGATGGTACTGCAGGGCCTTTCAGAAAAGAAAACAGGGAATTTGAAGGAGGTGGGTTTAGGGTGGATTAACGGGGGTAGGAAAGATCAAGGTTTTGGATGGGGGAATTTTGGCCTTTTTAAGAT
>CM068961.1:34377082-34391544 GCA_035128595.1 Eptatretus atami | reverse complement strand
CGTCGCATGGTACGTGCCCCAAGCCACACTCCACGAGTGGGAGTTCATACGTCGTGGTTTGTTTGCTTTAAAGATAGCCGGCTCAAGGCGCAAATTTGCACAACGCACGGCAAAGCTGTGTCAAATGTGAATCCACGATTTTAACAAGTGTGAAACACCAATTCCTCTCCAGGGATAACAACAATGAAACTGGAAACGTTCATACGCGGGAATAACGGCAAGGATTAAATTGCATTCGAATTACAAATATAAAATGAAAAATTTAATCGTGGAAGGACAACATATTTGTTACGGTTGTGGAAATTCACAGAACACCATTCAGGTCTCCCGAAGATCAGTTATGTCTATAAGGTTTGTGTCCAGATAGATTTCCCCACCGGATGGTCTACGGGATTATTCGTGAGCCCGGCTGGTTGCATCTTTGAGGGTATGTTATAATTCTTTCTTCGTTAGTTTTTGAACAATCTCCTTCACCCAACCTAAACCAACAACACCAACATCTCCTCACCACCTTTCGCCACAACAAGCCAACACCGCTCCTAACCACACACACCTCTCACCACCAACAACCGGCCAAATCGTCCTCACACCTCTTCAAATCTCACCACCTTAACCAACAACGCCAAACTCACACCTTCCAACTAACATTGCTCACCTTCTCCAACAACCGCCAACATCTCCTCACCACCTTAACAACGCCAACATCCCTCACACCTCCACACAACATCTCCTCACCACCTTTACAACCACCATTCTCACCACCTTTCGCCAAAACGCCATCTCAACCTGACCAACCATCTCCACAACACTCCAACATCTCCTCCCACCTTTAACCAACAAACCAACTCCAACATTCTCACCACCTCGCGACAAACTCCAACATCCCCTCACCACATCAACAAACGAAAACATCTTCCTCACCTTCATCTCCAAAGACGCTCATCTTTTTCGCCTAGCAACGGCATTCCACGCCGAGCGGCCGCCTCCCCCCCTCCCCTCTCCCCCCCCTCGCGATTAACGCGGCGAGCTCCTCTGGGCGTAGGCCGGTGATCATACTTACCATGTCCCTTGTCCGCGTCATGGACGCGAGATCAGATCAAAATATGACAAAAGGGCGTAAGCCAGCTGGGGGGGGGGTAAGGTCAGAGGTGAAAACCAAAACACCCCCCCCCCCCCCCCCCCCCACCCCAACCCAATAAAATGCGGGACTGAAACCCGCGAGTTTTCATTTGTCTGTTCGTCTGAGTCTGGGTTCGTGGCTGAAGGTCGAGTGGAGCGTGAGTCCAGCAAGCCTGCAGTGCCGTGCCGGGAACAATTGGTCGGGAGGCAAGCCGGAGAGAATCGCAGCCACGGGCATAACGAGTCCGAACAACGCTAGGTACGAGGTGCGGGGCTCTAAAGGGGCATTCAACTCTAAAAGAGTCTAAGCCTGTTTCGCCTGAGGCGTCCGGTCGGCTAGCCTGATCGACCAGTGCCTGTACGGCTGGCCGACCAGACCGCGCTGCGCCAAGCCAGCTGCCTTTGCCGACGAATCGAGGGTCGCCCATGCGTATCACCACGAAGTGCAGTTAACCTGCACGGCGGTCTCGCGGGCTCCTTCGGTCTCCACAGCTCCGTTGAACATTAAATGGCCTTACGGGGCCTTTCTTTTCTTGTTCTTTTCTGGGGGTTTGCATTGAAGTCTGGGCTAGGCCTTGTCCACAAGTAGAACTGTTATGTGCCTGTTACATTACTAATAGTATAACAACTGGCTGTAGGTTCTTTTGCTCGTCTTCCCTTACCCCCATGCTTCATTTGACTCATAGTGCAGCGTGTGAAAATTAAATGTCATTGTTGAATGTTCACCTGCTCGTTGATGTCCCTTCCTCCATTGAGCTGCCGTAATTGCGTTTCGTTCGGTTTAATAGCCGATAGATAAATCGAGTTCCGACGGGGCTTGCGATAATAACCGCTCGCAATCGACAAAACTGCGCAGCTGCGTGAAGCGGCTCGTTGTCCGTACGCGGGTCCCGTCGAGGTGGTAAATCCCCGGCATTTCTGTCTGCCGAATACTTTAGGTAAATCGACAATTCGGCGATCAACTCCTGTCGCACGTGGGACAGAAGAGTTGGTGATTTTCGGTGTGGTTAAAAACACACCCGTAGGCTGGGATTTCGCGTTGATCCGAAAGCTACGACTGGGTTGCCACGGTGTGTGGGCGCGTGCGGCCGCGAATTAGCTAAAAGCGGTCGTCCGCACGCCGGCGCGGTGAGAACCACAACAATATACAGAAGTCCTGGATGGAAGACCACAAATAATCATGATAACCCACACAAAAGAGTGAGAGAATAAATCCCTGAAGGGCACATATGCACAAGAACCATTCACATAAATACTGGGTGAGATCAAAAGAGCAAGCAGACAGTGGAGTCCCAAATCAGAAGCAGCAGCTTGTCAGGGCATAATGCCCTGGTGGCAGACATGGACTAAGCTGGAATAACTCTGTTAGAGACAAAACAGCTCAACCATGCAAGACCCACAATGCAGAATCGAGAGCATGAACGAATGCCTATCCCCCATTCATCAGCTTACCTCACCCCCTCCCCCCATGCCCCAACGCATTGACATCAATACAGTATGGATCTCAAACAACCACTTGCCACCCGACACCAAGCAATATCAACATGGTCTAATCAGACAGCGCTGATCCTGAACCAATCATCACAGTGTTCTGCCCAACAGAACTGTCCAATGGTGCATTACTTTTCTTATAGCAAATCAGGGGCAGCCTTATTGGAAAGTTGGAACTTCTTCCTCTTTCCCAAGATGTAAGAGGAGGGAGGGGGGGTGAAAAGACATGCCACAGTGTAGCGGGTGAAATGCCTTTAGCATTTCTCTCTTTCACTCACCCAGCTCCTGCCCAGTTAGACATGGAAGACACATCCTTGCCTCCCCCAAGCTGCTAAAGGTTACAATGTCACTTCCCAAAGGCACACAAAACAAACAAGACTTATCCCTCTTCACACGAACTTAATACCGGAAGGAGACCTTAAGCTCTGTGAACGCAAACAGAGATCTATAATCAACTAGACGACCCGTAAACCCAAGGTTTCCCTATGATGAACACGTTTGATTGGAAAAAAAAGAACGAAATTTTAATTATTTAGTGGTCAAACTTTAACTTGAAGAAAAATTTGAGCATTTACCTCAAGAGTCATCGTTCAACGAAGGCACAATTTTACTTAATGAACACGCAGAATAGAATCAAAATGGCGGTTTATTTTATGCTTAAAAATAAATCTTATTATCTATACTCCTTTTGAGACTATTTAAATAAATTTTCAAAAACAAAAAAACAAAAATAGCTCCAGCGAAACTATACCTTGAGGTTTTGCATTGATCAAATCTCCCGAAGAGTACTTGACTGAATCGGGAATTGATTTTTAAAATTTTTTTTTTCGTTGCCCGATTTTAACGAAACTTGATACTACACACCGCAGGCGAATGGTAGTAATGTGGGCTTGAATTTTTTGCGCTATAGTGTACCGTTTTGGCTGTATTTCCGGAACATACATACATACAAGAGGAACTTTTATAATATATATAATATATATATATAGATAGATAGATAGATAGATATGACCAGCCTCTATATTTTTACAAAACTCACTGCTAAGCATTTGTTACTAATGTTTTAACCTTCTATCTTTATGTGAGGGGTGCTTCACATACAACTGCACTTTTGCTTTGTCTCTAGTGTTAACATATTAAACGATAGCGCACACACACACACACACACTGTATTAACAAAAGCCATGATATATAATCATATAAATAATTAACAAACAAAAGTGGGGTTAAAAAAAAACCCAAAACCTGAAGTGATGGACAAGAGATAAAAGGATTATGAGGCTGGAGAAGAAACAACGAAGTGTTCAGCTGAGATGAAAGTCACAAGGGAATTGGGGTGGGGGGATGGGGGTGGGTGGAAGGTAAAATCCCAACATTTATGCACCTGTAATATAGATGGTCAATAAATAAAAGTAAAGCAATGCTTCAGCTGCAGGAGAACAATCGCTCACCTGCCTGTTCTCCAGGTCAATCTTATTGCCAAGCACAACAAAGGGAAAGTTGTCAGGGTCACGTGGGCTGGCCTGTGGAGACAATGCAAAAAGACAAGGTCAGACTCGCGACCTGCCAGCAGCGGGTCACAAACATGCCCGAGATTACTTGTTGGCTCTTCTTTGCCTTTCCATTACAATGCATTACTTGCAAGTTCATTATAGTCTTGGATATTTTATCCCACGATGAAGCATTGGAGACAGGTAGGTGGTCTCTATCTTCTACAGCCTCCTTTGTGGTGTTGCACCCTCTGCTCTTTCCATTCTTTGTCCCCCCCCCACCAGGTTTGCTCAGGATGGACACAGTCGATCAACCCCCTTCTGGTGAAACTACCAAAATCCAGGATCACTGCTCACTTCCACTCATTGGTTCCTCTTTTTTTCCCCATCTGTGGAACCAACGTCAACATTCTCTTCAATCTCATTCTTCCCTCCAGGTCTTCAAGATAGCTGTTCACCACAATCTCAGATCACCCCCATTCTGCAACCATGATCTTTTCTACCCTCGTTAACCCCACCTAACTCCTTCCTCTTTCCAATTTTCCAGTTGTCCCTCCTTGGAGTTTCCTTCTGTATCTATCTCGTCCACTCCATGCATGCGCGTTTTGCGTCCTCATCCATTCTCGCTCTTCCACATGAAATATATATATACAGGGGGCTGCAAAAGTAGGTATTCAGTAATGAAAAAAGTACAGTCCTTACTGTATACCTACTTTTGCAGCCCCCTGTATAGGCACACACACACACACACACACACACACACACACACACACACACACGTGAAATGAATAACATTGATTATCTTGTTACAATGGCATCTGTCAAGGGGTGGGATATATAAGGGCAGGAAGTGAACAGTCAGTTCTTGAAGTTGATGTGCTGGATGCAGGTGAAATGGGCAGGAGTAAAGACCTGAGCAACTTTGACAAGGGCCAAATTGTTATGGCCAGACGACTGGGTCAGAGCATCTCTGAAATGGCATGGCTTGTGGGGTGCTCCTGGTCAGCAGTGGTGAGTATCTACCGACAGTGGTCCAAGGAGGGGCAAACCACAAACCGGCGACAGTGTTAGGCGCCCAAGGCTCATCGATGCGCGAGGGCAACGAAGGCTATCCCGTCTGGTCCGAACCGACAGAAGGTCTACTGTGGCACAAGTCACAGAAAATTGTAATGGTGGTCCAGGGAGGAATGTGGTCACAATCCACAGTGCATCGCACCATGCTGCGTAGCCGCAGACGCGTCAGAGTGATGCCCATGATGACCCCTGTCCACCGTCGAAAACGTCTACAATGGGCATGCGAGCATCGGAACTGGACCTTGGAGCAGTGGAAGGAGGTCGCCTGGTCGATGAGGCCCGCTTTCTTTTGGATCACGTGGATGGCCGTGTACGTGTGCGCCGTTACCTGGGGAAGTGATGGCACCAGGATGCACTGTGGAAGACGACGACAATCCGGTGGAGGGAGTGTGATGCTCTGGGCATTGTTCTGCTGGGAAATCCTGGGTCGGCCATTCATGTGGACGTCAATTCGATACTTGTCACCTACCTAAACATCGCTGCAGACAAGTACACCCCTTCATGGCAATGGCCTCTTTCAGCAGGATAATGCTCCCTGCCACACTGCACACATTGTTCGGGAATGGTTTGAGGAACATGATGAAGTGTTCACGTTGTTGCCCTGGCTCCAAATTCCCAGATCTCAATCCGATAATGTTTGGCTTTCCCAGTTAATGGGGTTAATTGTTTATTTTTTTTTAACCAATATACATTACAGTGGACAATTAAGCAGTATGACATCTTAGACTCTCCAACGATACAAATACCCAGGTGTCTCACGACTTCACCTGCCATCGCACCAACTGGCTCGGGGCTGATCACCAACCTCCAGCTCCAGAATCATTGCAGAGACCTTTTTTGAGAAAGCTGGTTTTATTCAATGGGTCAGATTTACAATCAAGTCAATACCTCCAAGCAAACTACCTTCTTTTCAACCTGGGAATATAGAACTGACCCTCACCTCATTCGGACTCATGCTCTTGTGGGATGCTCAAATTGCATCCTGATTAAAGTTTAGATTGGGTGCTCGCACAATAATAACTAACATTTTTAAAACATTTTTTTAGTACTGCCGAAAGATTACCAAAAGAATTTAGAATTCAACAACTCCCAATCTGGTCCTTTACAGGTGAGAAAGTCGAGCACATGATGGAGAAGTGCATGTAGTTCACCTGAATGAGGAATTCATCTCGCCAGCTGTCCAATGTACGGAATGTATTTGCCATGGTCACATCGAAAACCAGCACACAACAGTCGGCACCACGGTAAAATGCAACACCCAGTGATTGGAAGCGCTCCTGGCCTGCAGTGTCCCAGATCTACAAGACAAAAAAACAAAAATCAAACAGCTCACCATTTCAACAAAGAAAAACAACAACAAAAAAACAGCACTCAGTGGAGTGCATACCTCCACCAGGCTGAACAGTTTTTTTGTATACCACCAATAGGCCAGATCTGCATCTGAACCAAAATCCAATGGGCTTGCTCTTGTCACCTACTGTTGAAGGCACACCAGGCGCTGGAGGGCCAGTCGGCCAGGGTCGGCCATGAGCCCATGATGTGCACGCTAAATTTGTGAATGGGCCCAGAGGGCCAAATGCCAGTTAAAGCATCGGAAGGGGTGGGGTTGGGGGCAGGAAGCCGGTAGAGGTACCCCCCGTATTTCAGATTGGAGTAGGTAAGCTCAGAGGCAGCCTCAGCATCCTGGAGGTGCCATTGTGCAAGTACGAAGGTGTGCAGACATGCTAGTGGAGCCACACTGCCTAGCCGGAAAATTATGCGGAGGCATGGATGAAGAACAAAGGGTAAGGCCAGAACTAGTGTGAGCACCAATGCGCGGAACGACAGGTAAATTAGCTCAGTCGAAGCATATAGTTTAGACACACACATTGGTAAGTCCCGGGGAAGTTTAATCATTGATGTAATTATGGATAGAGTAGTTGTTGCGTGTTGTATTTGCCCCTTCACACCATCACCACTCAGGTAATCACCGGCCACTGGATTTGCCTGCCTGGAGAAGCCGTGGGACTAGCAGACATCTCAAACTTGCGCTGAGGTTCCCACAGATCCACCTTTTCCTCCAAAGGGATTCTTAGGGGTTGGAGGGATTTTTTAGGAATTCGGCACCGACTTAGGGAACCCACGAGACATGGAGACTATTTAAAGAGGGGTGCTGAAGACAAGAAAAGAGGTGGGACAGAAGGCACAGATAGGGACTGGGAGACACGGACCGTGACAAGGATAGGCCAATGAGATTAGGGGGAGAGGGCAGTTAGGTTAGGGCCAAACCTGTTCTCAGATTGGCCAGCACCACCACCACCTCCCTCAGGTACGTGTGCACAGAGAGGCTGGCCAGAGGCACCAGCCGGACCTGGTTTGCCATGCCTTTGCCTACCACACTTGTCACACCTCAAGGACCAACTTCTTGTGGCTGCACTACTGTTGCCATTGGACCATTGTGGACTGTTGCCAAGAAACACCAGGACCACTTCCCACTTCTTGTTGTGCCTGCATGCTGCTTGCTTCTTCGTTGTGCCATTATGGACCATCAATGAGAGCCAACAAGGACCACTTGTTTGTGGCCACACTGACCTGCTGCTAGCCATTCAAAAGGTGATCCTCAACAATGTGCTTAAGGGACCACACAACAGCCACCAGGTCCACTTGCCACTTGTTGGATTGCTGCTGTCACCACCAAGGACTGCAGTGTGTGCAGCCAGTGCTGCCGTTGGAGAGGACTGCTTTTCAGAGCTCTGAAAAGAAGACTGTTTGTTTTGATCAGTTCAAATGGAATGAAATGGCACATGGCTTGCCATGATAGGGAAGGATGCCTGCAGCAGCCTGATGAGCACCACTTGCTTTGTGGCAACCGACTTGCCGTCGCTCGTGCACCAAAGACCACTTTTTTGTTATGAACAGTTCAGGATGTTCACTTTCATTTTTTCATCTTCACTGCAGGTCCTGGACCAGGGTGGAGTGGAAATGGTGTTAATAGTTTAAACCCACCTGGTTGGTGTTTCGATATGGAGTTGTATTTAGAACTGTCTCTTGTGAATGTGTTGAGTAACAGAACCCAACGCATTACTTTTCATTATTTTCAAAGGCGGGACATGTTTGCATGATCACACTCAGAGGCTAGGCGAGGTAAACAGTCTTCGAGAGAACTACACCTCACATGCGCACAAGATTTGGCAGATTCGGGACGAGTCTAATACAGGGAGGGGGTAATGTCAGGGTTTTGGAAATGTACCCCAGGGGAGAGCATTCATGCACACATAGGAGTCCCAAGAATGAGTTATTTCATTAGTTACATGGTAATGTAGACTATGGCCCCTTGTCTTAGGGTTGGGATGGGGGGGGAAGAAATGCATCTTCATTTGTGTATCCCCAGTGTGTTTGTTCTCCCCCCCCCCCTGCAACTTTCAATCCACCAATCCCCATCCCCCCGCCCCCCCCATTCTCAATCTTCAACATCCGTTCACCATAACTTCAATTCAATAACCCCTCCTTCCTCCCACCCATCTTTCCCTCAACCCTGCAGGTTTATTCTCATCTTCTGTTGCATCCAATTCACCACCAGGTACACTCATTTTATCAGTCTCAATTAACCATCCGTTCATCCAACTATTGACGATTATTATTCACCATGAGAGACTCTTAATCCTTTGTGCCGATCAAATTTCCCTCCTCCATTCTTCCTTCCATGCACTTCCACATTGCATACAGCACAACGCTTCTCGAATACAAAGTAAACGACGACGTTTCTCCCATACCCCGTCCAGTACAAAGGACATCTCGCATTCGCAATTCTGAAAACATTGTACAACGGAACATTTGCGCTCGAGGGAGCGAGCGGGGTGCTCATCGCTGCCTTGGGTGCGTGAAAGGAAGGGCGGGTGTACCCGTGGCCATCTGCACAGCATGAAGTGGGATTGTCCACTACCGGCACTATTGGTGGAAACGGTGCCTATCTGAGGTGCATACAAACAACAGACGATGCATAGTGACATGCAGTATTTCTGTACTTTGCTTTCATCTGCCATCACTGCATTCAAGACCAATGTGAACGAAACTTGAGCGAGGACAGCAAAGAAGCGAATAAACTGGCCGTCTATAAAAGCTGTCGTTAAAGGGTAGAGAGAGGTCTGCAAGAAAATAAATTATATTGACACGACAAAAACTCTTGAACTACCCATTGAAAACTGTGCGTGATACCATGCCTGACCATAAATAGAAAGCTACTGGAGGGCAATTTTTAAAAACATCGGAACTCAAAAAGGATAAACAGATTTGCAAAAAATATATTAAAATTTTAAAAAACGTCACACGGTTAACACGAAGTATACACACGCACACATACAGGCCTCTTGTAGGTGAGTTACCAGATGAGAATAACGATCACACTAAATTTGAAAATGCTGCACTTGAATAAATTGCACTTCAACTTGCAAACAATTGGCAGGTTGCACTTGAAGTTGTAAAGCAGGTGATACAATCACATACCTGCAGGGTGACGAGCCTGTCATCAACCACAACCTCCTTGGTGAGAAAGTCTGCTCCAATCGTGGCCTTGTACTGATTGCTAAACTTCTTGTTCACATACTGGTTCATCAGCGACGTCTTTCCAACACTGAATCAAAGAAGTAGAAAAAAAACAAAACAAAAAACAAAACAATCTACCTTCAAACCAACGGCTTGTGCACATATTGCTTGCAACATCGTGCATTCGGTCAAGGGGTCAGAGTTCCACAAAGTCCGGTCTCTGGGGACACAAAATTACACGTTACAAACGGTCACACAGCACAACAGTGAGGGTTCCTATGAAGAGGAACTCCAAGGTAGAGCATCAATCATTTCACAGGGATCTAAAAGACTTCACAACATACACAAAAAGGGAGCTCACTCAGCTCTGATAACACCTAAGAAAAAAAGAAACAAAACAAAACAAAACTGATTTTGATGATGATGTATCTGAAGAGTTTCGATCCGTTCTACCTGCAATGGAAAAACTGGGCAATATCATCCACCTGCGAACAGACCACAGCACGACGAGCAATTCACTACACACTGAGCCCCCCAAAATTAAATAATTCCGAGCAAAGTAGTAGTACCATTGCAGACGCGGCAGAAAAACTACAAAAATCCAACTGTTAACGCAAATGTGTGTAGTTTGTGTGGCTGTCAAATTTGATCCAGCACTGAGCAACACTCAAACCACAGCGACGGCACATTCTGAAGGGTGAAACACTTACCGGTACACTAGTGATGGAATCTCAATGTGCGATACCTCCTTCTTGCACAATCATTAATTCATTCATTTATTCTTGTGTCAACAACTGTGAGCAGGGCCAAAACTTGCCATATTTAATAACAACCGACTCACCCAGAATCACCCAAGATGATTACTTTGAGAAGAACCTTCTTTCTGGTTGCCATTGTGTTTTCCTAAGTCGAAACAAAGACACACATGGACCAAACAGAAATTACACATCAGGGAAAATTACAAAAACATGTTAATGATAACACCCTTAAACTGTTAAAAACTGCTTGAAATGCCACCACCACATCCTGTAAGCAAGTATATACCCAATCAACCCCCCCTCCAAACAACAATTGTATTTCCTCACCCATATGGTGTACACATATCTCGCCCTCCCCGCAAATCTCAGTTTTACGCACCCCGCCCTCTCCCACCCCCGCAAACAGTAGGCCCCGCCCACCCCGCAAACAGTAGCCGCCCTGCCCCTCCCCACCCCGCCAACAGTTGCACCCCGCCTTCCCCACCCCGCAAACAGTTGGCACCCCCACCTTCCCCACCCCGCAAACAGTTGCACCCCGCCTTCCCCACAAACAGGACCCAAATAATTTATCCCCACCCCTCCCACACCACCAAAACTATTGTACCTACAGCGAATCACAATTGTACATTTCACGATCGAGTTCTAACCCACGCAATCACACACACGCCATCGACCCACCCCGCAAACAGATGCACCCACACCCCTCCCCACCCCACAAACAGTTGCACCCCACCCTCCTCCCCCGCAAAAGGTGCACACCGCCCCTCCCCACCCCGCAAACAGTAGCACCCCACTCTCCCCACCCCGCAAACAGTAGCACCCCACTCTCCCCACCCCGCAAAACAAGGCAGCACCACCCTCCCCACCCGCAAACAGTAGCACCCTGCCCGCCCCTCCCCGCAAACAGTAGCACCCCGCCCGACCCAACACCCACCTTAGCACCCCACCCACCCTCCGCGCCCACCCCGCCCCTACCCACACCACCCTCCGCCACCCACCCCCACACCACCCTCCGCACCCACCCCGCCCTACCCACACCACCCTCCGCGCCCACCCGCCCTACCACACCACCCTCCGCCACCCACCCCGCCCTATCCACACACCACCTACCCCGCCCTACCCACACACCCTTCCGCACCCCACACCGGCCCGCCCTACCCCGCCTTCCCCACAAACAGGACCCAAATAATTTATCTCCACCCTCCACACACCAAAACTACTGTAACCCTACAAACAACTACCCCCCTACAGAATCACCATGTACCATTCACGATCGAGTTCGAACCCAACAATCCACACAACACCATCGACCCACCCCAAGCCCCGTTTGAGCCCCACACGTTCCGTGTGGAAGATGACAAGTCGCGGTTAATAAAGGGATCACTCTAACACGGCGTCACCTTCATCGGTTCTTCGCAGGGGAAAATCCAGGAATTTGGGGGGGGGGTTCCAAATAAATTACTGAGTTGTTAGTGGTGTATTGTTCATTAGGTAGTGTATTGATAGTTTTTCTGAGGCCTGTGGCCTTTTTCATGTCACACTTTCATGGGAGAAGGAGCTCTGTGTGACCAGGGAACCCCCCTGGGTTTGCCACTGCCTCGTCCCGTTACTTTAACCCACAGAACGTCTCTCTCTACTCATTTGGATTTTTAGGAAACGAAACTACATTTGGGAAATAATTTCACGATGAAAAAACAAACAACCGGGAAAAAGTAGAGAAACTGGAAGAGACGCCGCGGACACCAACGTCCAGGATAAACACTCCACACCACAGTTTGTCCACAAGGATGTTGGACAATTGGAAAGAGAAACCAAAACATCCACAAGAAATTACCGATTACTCACCACGTCCGAAGGAACCGTAAACAAAATGGCGGAAGGTGACGTCAGGCGGAACTTGCCTCCTTTTAGTTATTTTCGCTTTTTCACAATTAAAGATTTCAATTCTTGTGGAATTCGTTTTATAAATAGATCTTTTGTTAATACCGGTCCGTATTTAGTCCGTATTAAATTAATTATTAACGTAATAACAACAAATATGTGATAAACAATTTTTCCTGCCGTGCAGCCGACGGAACTTGTTCCGCCATGACCGACATACATTGCTCATAATTAACCAAACTCCGGGAGACGTTGCTGCTCCAGTGGAATCAGGGAAGTTCCGCATCGGAGAGCGCCAAAGCACAAAGGAAAACGAGGGGTTGAATGAAGTCAAGTGCCCTCTATTAAACTCAGTGCAGCATATTTTAAATTTATTTATATAAACAACCTTTCCGATAAACTTTCCTTAAATCCTAATTTATTTCGCGATTATGTTGTATTTTAAATTCAGAGGAAACGGAGATGTCTTTGGGGTGTACCTTCCAGCTCAGCGTGTAGTCTTCACTTAATAATGAACGTTAGTTTACCCAATTTACATCAATCATAGTCGATTCAAACACACCACGAAAACTCAATACGAAATAATAAAACAAGGCAGTCAATATTCCAAGAACACTCATCAATATTCATTAATTTTCCCGCGCTTAGCGGACCACGTGACCCGTGTTCGTGAATTTGGCGCGGAAAGTTCGTCGGAGGTGTCATGGCGGTGAGGAGCGCTTTCCTTGCTTGTTGCCTCACAGTGTAACGAGTCGTGTGGGGATTAACATGGACCTTGTAACTTATGAGTCTCGCTTTGCAGATCCCCGTACGGGTTGTGTTTGTACTTCGTTGTCGTTCCACGGTGATGGTGTCGCGATGTTTCAACTCGAGAATAAGTTCGTCATTGTCATTTGTACCTTGGTTTGTGTGTTTTGTTGGATCATGGAGACGCTGATCGGGTTTACGTTTGGGTGAAACATCCGAGTCCGATCTGGTGTTGTGTTGGTGGTGGTGGTGGTGGTTCAGCACCATGGAGCACGGCCTGGGGTATCTGTTCTTGTGTTCGTATCTCCGACTGTCCTTGTCTGTAACAGGACATTCATATCTCATGTTGTTCATGTTGTTCATGTTCATTGATGTATCCTGTTGTTGTTCATGTTCATTGATTTATCCTGTTGTTGTTCATGTTGCATTGATGTATCCTGTTGTTGTTCATGTTCATTGATGTATCGTTGTTGTTCAGTGTTCATTGATGTTCCTGTTGTTGTTGTTCATGTAGTTTCTTGATGATATCCTGTTGTTGTTCATTTCATTGATGTATCCTGTTGTGTGTTCATTTCATTGATTATCGTGTTGTTGTTCATGTTCATTGATATATCTGTTGTTGTTCCATGTTCATTGATTGATGCCTGTTTGTTGTTCAGTGTGATTGATTATCCTGTTGTTGTTTCATGGTTCATTGATATATCCTGTTGTTGTTCATGTTCAATATAGTGATGTATCCTGTTGTTGTTGTCATGTTCATGATGTATCCTGTTGTTTGTTCATGTTCATTGATATATTCCTGTTTGTTGTGTTCATGTTCATTGATATATCCTGTTGTTGTTCATATTCATTGATGTCATCCTGTTGTTGTTCATGTTCATTGATGTATCCTGTTGTTGTTGTTGCATGTTCATTGATATATCCTGTTGTTGTTGTTCATGTTCATTGATATATTCCTGTTGTGTTGTTCATGTTCATTGAATCTCCTGTTGTTTTGTTGTTCATGTTCATTGATATATCCTGTTGTTTGTTCGTTCATGTTCATTGATATATCCTGTTGTTGTTTGTTCATGTTCATTGATATATCCTGTTGTTGTGTTCATGTTCTTGATATATCCTGTTGTTTGTGTTTCCTGTCATTGATATATCCTGTTTGTTGTTGTTAATGTTCATTGATATATCCTGTTGTTGTTGTTCATGTTCATTGTAATCGCTGCCTGTTGTTGTTCATGTTCATTGATATATCCTGTTGTTGTTCATGTTCATTGATGTATCCTGTTGTTGTTCACGTTCATTGATGTATCCTGTTGTTGTTGTTCATGTTCATTGATATATCCTGTTGTTGTTGTTGTTCATGTTCATTGATATATCCTGTTGTTGT
>CM068961.1:34356261-34375031 GCA_035128595.1 Eptatretus atami | reverse complement strand
GAGGCTGAGAGAGGGCGGTAGAAGACAAAGACCACCGACCAGCCTGCGGTGAGAGAGTGAGAGGCCCAAAGACTCAGCCTCATTGCGGGAGATGCCAATGATCCAAAATGCCTTGGTTCTACAGCGTGAAGCCGAGAAAGGTGGGAGCAGGAGCACCATCCAGAGGGGAGAGCAGTACTCCATCAGGCTGCGGACGAAAGCTTTGTTAGTGGTCAGGAGCTCAGGTGGGCTGAGGAAGGACTTTGCACGACGGAGGATTCCCAGTCGGCGACTGGCTTTGGAGGCGAGTTTGAAAATGTGGCTTTCCCAGGAAAGGTCATGGCAGATAGTGAGACCCCCCAGAAGCTTGAAAGAAAGGACTTCTTCCAGAGGATTGTTGAGAAAGTGGATGGGGGGGTTCTCTAAACCTTTTTTCACTTTCTCAACCCCATCCACCCCATCCACTTCATTGATATATCCTGCTGTTGTTGTTCATGTTCATTGATATCTTCCTGCTGTTGTTTGTTCATAGTTCATTGATATATCCTGTTGTTGTTCATGTTCATTGATATATCCTGTTGTTGTTCATGTTCCTTGATATATGCTGTTGTTGTTGTTCATGTTCATTGATGTATCCTGTTGTTGTTCATGTTCATTGATGTATCCTGTTGTTGTTGTTCATGTTTATTGATGTATTGTGTTGTTGTTGTTCATGTTCATTGATTTATCTCATTTTAAATTACATTAAATTGCCAATTTGTCATGGTTGTGTTCATGGATTCACAATATGAATTGTCACCGTGTGATAACGGATTAGTACCAAAGGGATTGTGGATATCACAGATTGACCGGTCAAATGGCCTCCCTCATTTACCTTCTGACACTGTATTTTCCCCAGGATTCAGATTCAGTTTTGACTCCAAGCAGTCCTTCACAACCACTGCTCACTGAAGATCCAGTCACGTCCAGTCCCGGTAGAGACCGGCCACCTTTCGAGGATGAAACGGACGCCTTGCTTGGCGCAGATGGAGACGGGGATGCGGACGAATCGGGGGAAGGTTTGTTTGAAAACAATATGGAACGGTGAGTTTGAATCGGGGATTTGTGGAGATTTTAAGAATACAGAGTTGGAAGCTGTGATTCCAACCCACATCTTGTGATGAAAGCTGTTTTGCTTTCACAGCCAAAGCTTTAAGTGTCTTTCTCATCAACGCTCATATATCCACCAAATGATGACTCGTTTACAATTTACACGTTTTCACAATTTACACAAAATCCTTTTTGGCGGTGAATAATTCATGATGCAATGAGAAGCGGTTTGTCATTTCAGAAACCAATTCTGATAACTGCTAACCAATTAATACTTCTGATAACTGCTAACCATTTCAGAAAACAATTAATAATGATAATCGTATCATCATAGCGTAATAACAGCATCAACGTTCAGTATCAATGCGGTGTATTATTGATAATTCAATGATGAGAAAGAAGCTTGTCAAGAAACTGCTTCGGCAGCACCAAGACTCTACGATGGACTACAGTACCTTCCATCAGAATGAGAATGGATGCATGGAGCTCGCAGGATGCCCCCACATCTCCTTTTTCCAGGCTGATCCAAGAGATATCTCAGGTGTTTCCAAGGCGGAAACATCGGAACCACCGCACTCATGAAAGTGTGGTAATTAACCTGTCATGAGCCACGATATTCAAAACCAAGGGGGTGAGGTTCCTGGACTTGGAGAATATATTGAGGAAGGTGGGCGACAACTAAAGATATACAAATCACAATTGGAATAAACATGTAAAATGTGTAGAAATCAGCTTTACCATGATGTCTCGTGCTGCGTTGAAACAGATAAAACGTGGCCCCACCACTCCTCCCCTATGAATCTTTTGAATTGGGCATACTGTTGTGGGGCCGAGTTTCGGTGGCGAGCACAACCGCTAGGTGGAGCAGTAGAGTCGGCTCCACCGAACACCCGGATTCTAGATCGTGCTTCTCGGAGAACTCCGAAAGGCACGGGTCCCTTACAGGACCGTGAATCGCCAATAATTCGGCCGCGTGGAATAGGGTTAATTGCCAATTTCAATATACCTAAGTATCCACGCGGCAAAGCTACCGGGGAATTCACACCCTCGGCAGACCTCGAGCGGAACGAGCCATTATCGTGCTCGAACCGTGCGTAACTTGGATGTAAAAAACAGCTGTAAAAAAACTTGGATGGTTACCAAGACCCATCGGTCCAAATGCACAATTTACCGTTTCCCAATTTCCCAACACGCCACCGTTTTGCTAAGCAATGAAGGAAGCACAGAAAACGAGCTGGTACATTCAACAAGAGGGATTTATTTACAATGGGGGGAAGGGAACACAAAGAGCAGAGCTATCACGACTATAAGAAATGCAAATTTACAATGTCAAGGCACTTAAACATTGCTACTTAAGACCGGGCCACACAGACAACACACACACACCACACACACACACACACATGGACCCCGTCGGGTCTTTATTGAAGGCTTCCAGCTTCGAGAAAGGAGAGCTGGAGACCAGAGCCTGTGCTTGGACCTGTCCACCTCATGTGGTCTTCGACGATTCCGGCTCGGCGGGACTTGAACCGCAACACGATGCCGCTCCAAGCACCAGGTACCGCCGCTCTCCAACCGGCCACGCACCAATCGACCAAGACCAAGGAGAAGATCAGAGACGACGATGATCCAGGACCAGACGAACCAGCCAGCTCCAAGACCCGCAACCCCCAAGACGACGACGATCACCACGACCACGACCAACGCTCCCAGCCTGGCGTTCCTTTTATTCCTTTTTCCTCCGGGGTGAGAGAATCGCCATCTGAGGCGATCTCCACCCTCATCCTGGACGGGTGTCGTCGGAAGTCCCCTCTGTTGGCCATCTTCAACGTCCCATTGGCCAGGGCTGCCGCGGCAAAGCTCTCCTCCTGTGCCATCTCAACCCCATTCCAGGGTGCCGGTGGGAAAGATCGCCTCGTCTGTGGCCATCCTCAAACCCTCATTCCGAGCCGGCCGCGATCGTGCGGAAAGTCGCCCTTTCGTGTTGCGTGATCATGGGACAACGGGGCACCCCATGCCTGCGCTGGAGGCGGAGTCCCGGTCGCAGTAGCGCATGACAATTCCGCCCACCGTAGCGTGCGAACCGCCCGTGGCTATTCCGGATCGGTGTGTGAAGTGAAGTGAAGGAGGTTTGTTGTAAACGAAACTCCGCAGCGCCCCCTACCTTAGACGCAGGTAGGGGGCCCTAACTATAAACACACACTTACCGATATAACTGCTCTATAAGGACCTGAATGCTGTGTGCTCATGGCTGCCAGATTCATAACAATACACGCACACAAGCTCCCTGCTATATTGCACATGCACAAACAACACATCACCAACAAACAGACTTAAACACAATGCACAGTTTGCAACATGACGGGCACAGAACCAGAATCGAGATAATAGCTGAGAATCGGAGTTGATTTTCACACGTAAAGAACCACCCAAGCCTAAAACTGTGAATGTTTGTTTTTTTAAAAACATCTTTGTTACCACAAAAGGTTTGTGTAATAGTTATTTACTTCTACGCAATGTGTGTTTTGTAGGTTTTTGTAACTTTTGAAAAACTAGCGAAAAGCTGGGCTTGACTGATGAGTTAGTTCCCTCAGAATTACATGTGGGAAAACCACCCCAGCGTTATGCACGGGACAATCACCCCGGCATTACGCACGGGACAATCACCCCGGTATTACGCACGGGCCAATCACCCCGGCATTACGCACGGGTCAAATCACTCGCATTAGGCACGGACAATCACCCCGTATTACGCGACGGGCCATCACCGCCGCATTACGCACGGGTCAATCACCCGGGTATTACGCACGGGTCAATCACCCCGGCATTACGCACGGTCAATCGCCCCGACATTACGCACGGGATCAATCCCCGACATTATGCACGGGGACAATCGCCCGGCGTTACGCACGGGTCAATCACCCGGCATTACGCACGGGACAACGCCCTGGCATTACGCATGGGACAATCACCCGGCGTTACGCACGGGTCAATCACCCGGCATTATGACGGACAATCGCCTGCATTACGCACGGGTCAATCACCCGGTATTACGCACGGGACAATCGCCCCGGCATTATGCACGGACAATCACCCTGGCATTACGCACGGGTCAATCACCCCGGTATTACGCACGGGTCAATCACCCGGCATTACGCACGGGACAATCACCCCGGCATTATGCACGGGTCAATCACCCCGGCATTATGCAGGGTCAATCACCCGGTATTACGCATGGGACAATCGCCCCGGCATTACGCATGGACAATCACCCCGGTATTACGCACGGGTCAATCACCCGGCATTACGCACGGGACAATCACCCCGGCATTATGCACGGGTCAATCACCCGGCATTATGCACGGGTCAATCACCCCGTATTACGCAGGACATCCCCCGGCATTATGCACGGGACAATCACCCCGGCATTACGCATGGGTCAATCACCCGGTATTACGCACGGGACACCGCCGGCATTACGCACGGGACAATCGCCCGGCATTACGCACGGGACAATCGCCCCGGCATTACGCACGGGACAATTCGCCCCCGCATTACGCACGGACAATCGCCCCGGCATTACGCACGGGTCATCACCCCGGCATACGCATGGGTCAATCACCCCGGTATTACGCACGGGACAATCACCCCGGCATTATGCACGGGTCAATCGCCCCGGCATTACGCACGGGCATCACCCCGGCATTACGCATGGGTCAATCACCCGCATTACGCATGGGTCAATCACCCCGGTATTACGCACGGGACAATCGCCCGGCATTACGCATGGGTCAATCACCCGGTATTACGCACGGGACAATCACCCCGGCATTATGCACGGGTCAATCGCCCCGGTATTACGCACGGGACAATCACCCCGGTATTACGCACGGACAATCGCCCCGGCATTATGCAAGGGTCAATCCCCCCGGTATTACGCACGGGACAATCACCGTGGCATTATGCACGGGTCAATCGCCCCGGCTATTACGCACGGGACAATCACCTGGCATTATGCACGGTCAATCGCCCCGGTATACGCACGGGTCAATCACCCCGCATTACGCACTGGACAATCACCCTGGCATTATGCACGGGTCAATCACCCGGTATTACGCACTGGACAATCGCCCCGGCATTACGCACGGGTCAATCACCACGGCATTATGCACGGGTCAATCGCCCCGGCATTACGCATGGGTCAATCACCCGGCATTATGCACTGGGTCAATCGCCCCCCGGTATTACGCACGGGACAATCACCCTGGCATTATGCACGGGTCAATCGCCCCCGGTATTACGCTGGACAATCACCCTGGCCTTATGCACGATGGTTCAATCACCCGGTATTATGCACGGGTCAATCGCCCTGGCATTATGCACGGGTCAATCGCCCCGGTATTACGCATGGGACAATCACCCTGGCTTATGCACGGGTTCAATCGCCCCGGTATTACGCATGGGACAATCACCCTGCATTATGCATGGGTCAATCACCCCGGCATTATGCACGGGTCAATCCCCCGGTATTACGCACTGGACAATCGCCCTGGCATTACGGCACCGGGTCAATCACCCTGGCATTATGCACGGGTCAATCCCCCGGTATTACGCACGGGACAATCACCCTGGCATTATGCACGCGGTTCACAATCACCCCGGGATTACGCACTGGGACAATCGCCCTGGCATTACGCACGGGTCAATCACCCTGGCATTATGCACGGGTCAATCGCCCCGGTATTACGCACGGGATAATCGCCCCGGCCCTCTCGGGATCATTGCCCCGGTTACGGGGTGTTCTCTCTCTCCCTGAATCCCCGGGACGATGATTTTTTTTTTTAACTACTCCAAACCTCTGTGCACACACCGAGTCCAAGGAGCCGTTTTTATCTCATCCCGTCTCCAGCGTTGTGGGAGTGCGTTGATGTCTAACAAACCCACAAAAAACCGATACTTCCTGAATTATCGTTTGATATCCCATTGCCTGCAGTTACAGTGTGAACTGTATTGATCAGGGAACTGGGTGTGCAGCATGTCCACAGTATATCGCAAGCAAATAGCTACACTTCACGGAATTTTCCCCAAAAATATAACTAAATGAAGCTGCTCAGTGCTATTTGCACTCGTTTCCGGCTGCGATACATGATAATTTTGTTAGCGGTGTGCGCGCGTACATTCCTGTGCACTGTACTTGGTTGTTCCTTTCCACCGATCTTGGGATTGTGCATTAGTAATCTCCTTGATTGCTGTCATTTTTCTATAAGGAAACGTTGTCTGTATTTCGCAATTGCTTTTCAATTTACTGTGGTTTTATTTATTTATTTATTTATTTTTGCACAATGCTTTCAAGTCTTTCACAGTTGGTTTTTGATGTTTTGATTTGTCTTCTGCTGTGTTGAATTATTTAATTAAGGCTTGGACAAATGTCTGAACCGTGTTAAACAATCCACCAAATGACGAAAACCTAACGAAGACCTTTCTTTATTCTCATTACCTCACAATCCCTCAGTGACTACCGGCCAATATCTGGCCTGGACCAGTACGAGCACGAGGGCTTGGACGATGCCGATTCGATGTCTGAACTCTCTTTCGGGGCCCGAATGGAAGTGGAAGACAAGTTGGATAAACGAGATCGTGATCAGGGTTGGGGAGGCTCCCGGACAGGAAGAGGCTTGCTTTACGGTGAGAGAGAGAGAGAGGGTGGGGGGTTGGGGGGGGGCGAGTGGAAGCGAAGACATGCATCAGTGATGTTGGTTAAAGGTGTTAGCGAGTGCCTGTTGGACTGGGGTGCAAATTTCAATTGGCGAGCTGGTTGTCTCGTTACTTGGTGCGCCGTGCTGTTGATGCCTTCCACATTCCACATTTGGGCAGGAATTTGTAATTTTTTCAAGGTGCCGATGATTACATGAGCAGACAAGACACTTGGCTTAACTTCCAATGGATGACGTGCTTTGTGATGTTGGATGACGTGCATGTGAGACAGCAAGAGGGCAGTTTATTAGCTGGGTCGAGATTCAAATCCAGGGTGGACAGCTCAGAGGCGAGTGCGCGTACCTTTAAGTCTAAGCTATCCTTTCAGGCCATAAGATCATATAAAAGTCACGATAAACTGTCAATTGTTTTTCCTGACAATTGACAACATTAATTCCTTGTGTAGAATCCAGTGATGAAGAGGATGGCGCACCTTCGCGAAAACGACGGTTAGCAGAGAGGGCTGCAGAAGGTCTCGAAGATGATGAAGAGGTAAGGAACAAAGGGAACAGAACAAGGGAACTGCTGTGAATTGCAAGCAAGGGAACTCCCTTTCTGTTTCACCGATCTGCGTCTGCCAATCCACCCCTAAACTCGCCTTCACCCCCTCCCCACTATTTCAATTTAAAAAATTTGTTGTTGACAGGCTGTCAAAGATGGCTGTGTGTCCCTAGATGCAATATGAGCACAATTGCCTTTTTCCTTGTACCCCTGTTTTTATGGAGACTATGCATCCAGTATATGCATTTGCAGGAAGTTGTTTATCTTGGTTGGTTGTAGAGGTTTTGGAAAAAGCGAAAAGGGCAAAACATTCCCTTTTTGGAGAAAGTAGTGGGTATCTGTGAGACCATCAAAAGGTATTGTGATCTCTTTTCTGGCCTCCATTTTTCCAGATGATTGAAAGCATCGAAAACCTGGAGGACATGAAAGGGCACTCTGTGCGTGAGTGGGTGTCCATGGCTGCGCCACGTCTTGAGATCCACAACCGTTTCAAACACTTCCTCCGTACACATGTGGATGAAAGAGGCCACAATGTATTTCGTGAACGCATCTCAGACATGTGCAAAGGTACGCACGTGTGTGGTGTGCATTCCTCCACCATGTTTGATTATGTTGGCCCGTGTTCTCGATTCCCTCCCGACACTTTTATATTTGTGCCACGGGCCTCGAGCCTCGTGTGGAATCTGCTTTTTCCCTTTTCCATAAATTGCGAGAGGAGATTAATGCACAACTTTTGTTGGCTGTGCCTTTAATAGTTTGATTTCTTATGTAACGTGATCGGGAGCAGTGGCGATGCTCCGCAGTCATAGCCAGGATGCCAAAAAAATATAATACGTGAATGCCAAAATTAATATTGATATCCTTGACTAGTTTCTGATATCTTAAATGCTGTAAACAATGGGTTAGATCGCTTTGAATAGCTCTGATTATTTTTATTCCACCTTATTCTTTGCTGTATTCAATGCAAAATAGTATTTTTGATCCTCTGTTTATCTAATTAGGATGTGATTGACCATGTCTGTCACATTGCGTGGTGAACGCTGGCACAAAATAACAATCCATCCATTCCTTTCCAATGGGCACCGAAGGAATTCTGCAGCTTCAGGGACACAGTTTACTCACCGTCTTCCCCACGGGTGTAGTTTTGTGGTTGCCGTTGGCTAATACGAGCTCATCCGCCTTTTGATGGCATTTGCTCCATCAAGGGTACTACTACCCATCTCAGGCTTCCTGAGTTGCCACCGAGGAATCAGCATTGGTGTTTGCTGGCAGTACTGTCCCTCAATTGTAATGTCTCTCAAATGATTTAGTCAGACCACAGTAGCAGCGGGAGGATCCACAAGAACATGGAAACACCCACTTGCCAGACTTTAATGGTCGCCACTCCTATTTTTGAAGTCATGGTACCTACCTTCTATTAGATGAGCTGCTAAAAAGCTGAAGAACCTCAATCTGTCCTGAAGATGTGACTACTGTTGATCCGGCTCTTACCCTTCGACCTGCCTGGCTTGGTAAGATCTACCAGCAATGAGGCTACCTCCAGAAGAAGCCACAGGAGCAAGCAAGCTTCCCCACTATGATCAAAGTGGTAATCACGATCAGGGAAAGATCATGTTACCCATTGGTTCCAGCTAGCAACTTACTTAGAGTGTCAGGCTGACTTTCACGAGGGCTGCTGATGAGTGACAGAGCATGGAGTTTCTGGAAAGGCCATGACTGCCGAGCCCCTGCTGGATCCAAATTAAACGAGGTGCTGAGTTAGCTGAAAACATAGTTGTAGAAGATTGTGTTGCAGCATTTGATATTGCAAGATGAGAGCGTATGTCTTCCCGCAATTAAGAGTTTCTTTATTTGGTGGCAAACCACATGAGTGGTGTGATCCACGAGGACAACGAGAGCGGTGGCCTCTTGTCAACACTTTCCCTTCAATCCAAAACGTGTGGCCATTTTCTGGCCATAAGGTTGTGAATCCCCTATCATCGGATCATGCCACTGTGCTCCAGTAGTTTCTTGCATGGTAGACGCTGTAACATCTATCTATATATTACTAAAACTCTCATCTTGTATATATATGTATATAAATATATATGTATGTATGTTCCCAAAATACAGTCAAAATGGTACACGACAGTGCAAAAATTTTGGGCCACCTTACTCACCATTCGCCTGCGGTGTGCAGTATCAAGTTTCATTCAAATCGGGCAATGAAAAAAATTATTAAAAAATCAATTCCCGATTCAGTCAAGTTTTTGGTTTGACGATCCATAAAGCACAAGGACAAACCATGGAGAATGTGTTGATATACCTCGAGAACCCGGTTGGCCGAACGATGACTCATGAGGTAAATGCTCAAATTTTCTTCAAGTTCAAGTTTGACCACTAAATAATATGAAAATTTTGTCTTTTTTTTTTCATCAACCGCTGTCACAACAAGAACCCTACGGGTTCACGGGTCGTCTAGTGTCTTTTAAAATTGTGTATCTGCACCACCTTTGTTCTGCATGACTCGGCCGAGGTGTCACCACTGATGTCATTGGATTTCAATATACAAACCTCTGCAGTGTTGTTATTGATAGTGATGTGATTTTTGTGGGTTTTGGGGGGTTTTTTTGTTTGGATAATGTGACTAACAGCCATAGTTGTAAACGTTCTTATTGAGCATTTTCTTGACTCTTTTCATATAGAGAACCGTGAATCACTCATTGTGAGCTATGAGGAATTAGCAGCTCGAGAACACGTCCTCGCTTACTTCCTGCCCGAGGCTCCGGCTGAGATGTTGAGCATTCTCGATGCAGCGGCAAAAGAGGTTGTTCTCTCAATGAATCCCAAATACGATCGCATTGCATCTACAATCCACGTCCGCATTTCTAACCTGCCTCTGGTAGAGGAGCTCAGAACGCTGCGGTAAGCACCTGCTCCCACACCTTGCTCTTTCTCCGGTTACTTGAACAGTACATGCTGTGTGAATGTGCATTTGGTGGGGAAAAGGGAATTTTTATTTTGGTAAAAATGGTTGATAGCTTTGTCACACACGATACCGACGAGCTGCTTTGTTCTCTCCGATGTCTGCCGGATGCAAGTTGTGAATGCTGGAGTGCTTTGTGTTCGGTTTCACTTTGAAGATAATTTGAAAACACAATAATAATCTTCTTGAAAATGTCCACTTGATATTTTGCACCCGTAAAAAAAAAAAAAAACCTTAAATTATTCCTCTGCCCCATTTCCCCGGATAATGATCCTCAAATGCCGTAAACATTCTAATCAGGTAAATGTTGGATCACTGTGGAATTGCACTTCACTTCACATTGTTAGAGTCAGTGGTTCCCCATTTAAAAAAAAAAAAAAAGTATTTTCCGTTTCCAAAAAAAAACGAAAATCTTTTTTGTGTTATCAGTGGAAAAAGAAGAATTTATTTGTGCACTTGCATTGGAAAAAAATAAAATGTTCCTCAAGTCTCCGCATCTAAAATCCTCCACAGCACACCTGTGCGGTGTATTTTGCCATCCGTGTGACACTAGCATGTGAAATAATTAAATAATAAATTGCAGTTGTGAAAATGTGCAGACTGCATCCATGGGACGTGGCGCTTCAAACGAAATGAATCTCAATGACGATGTTCATGTATGCTCACCAACAAAGGAAGAGCCCCGGCGTTACGCACGGGACAATCTCCGTGGCGTCACGCACGGGATAATCGCCCCGGCGTTACACACGGCGTTGCACACGTTACAAACTGCAGCTGTGGCAGTATGCACGTTGACATAAACACACCGGGTGGAGAAGTGAAAAGCGTGGTTAAGCAATTGGTTCATGTCTCTCCATCCGTCTGTCCACAAATGTCAGTTTATGATCGATGAACAACTTGATTTAAATTGAATGTCGTACTTTATTTTGATTGTTAATCCGGAAGCAAAGCTGCCGTTTAACAGTACTTTGGCTCTGAATTCATCCTGATCATACATGTGCAGAGACGAGTGAGATAATATTTTTATTCTGTCTGCCTGTCTGGCAGTGAAACAAAATTGAAAATCATTCCAAACAGGAAACTTACTGTTTTTAAGGATGACATAAAGGACACAAACAACAGGGACGAATAACTCATGTAATTTGATAGGGTGATGTAATCGACACTGCCTCAATGGCAGTAAATTCCCGGAAAAGTTTACACGACTTTTCCGATCTTTATTTTATTTCAATTGAATTTTACGCTTGAACACTGCAGAACATGCATTGCCTTCTTGTCACTTACACGAACTTGGTACTTGTACTTGGTTGGACATGTTAAATAGGATGGCGTATAAGACTACTTCAATAGCACTAAACTTCTGGATAAAAAAAAAATATATATATTTAAACAAACTTTAAAACCGTTATTTTATTTAAATTTAAGTACATACCGAAACACTGCGCAGGGTAACGTGTTCAATGAACTCTCGAGTTATTTAATGTTTTTTAAATTTTCTTGTTTTTGGCAATCTCATCTGTATTTCGACCATTTTTCACCATAAAAAAAGTTTCTCCAATGTGGCATACACGCGTCTGTGATGACTGACATTTTGCTTTCACCGGCGTTCGTATTTTCAGGGAATATTTTGATTGAAATTTCAAATCGAATTTCACTTTGACTGGGCACTCCAGCGATTGATTGATGGAATTTTATTCAGGACGGTTGGACTCCGCTATTCGCGGATTCGCTATTCAAAGAACTTGCTGATTCGTGGTTTATAAAATGCCAGCTGCTTTGACATTCGTGGCCCTGTGTTTCACGTTTTTGTTTTGTTTTTTTTTTTTTGCGTTTTCGTGGCGTATTTGTCGTTTCTTTCACAAGATTTTTTTTCATTTTCCCTCATGAAATCACCAACCGCCGGGAACCTATCCCCCTTTTTCCATTGAAACAATGCCCCGGCATTCGCAGCATTTTTCAGGAACATATCTCCCGCAAATAGCGGGGTCCGACAGTATTTCATATCAGTAATAGAGATCAAGATTCAGAGCTCAGCTCATCAGCGTCCGAAGCGGCTGCAATTGACGTAAGCAAAGCATTGACTGCTCTTGCTCTCCGGGTATAGACGTTATCACTTGTGCATCAAATTGCGGTGCATGTTTTTTTTTTCCTACTTTTCCTAATTATGCTGCGGGAATTAGGTCTGTGGAGAATCGCACACACAAAATCAGACGATATAGTGAATATTTTATTTATAATTCGACCTTGTCTTGACTTTCTTTTCTGTAATTTTCTACATTCCATTTCTTTCCGTGTCAGATAGAGTTTTTCCGTTTCAAGGCACCAATTCTGTGAGTTCCGTCCATTTTCCACGATCAGGGAAAATCACTGGCTCTATATAATTCAAAGAGGTGATTGCATATTGGTCACGGTGCCTTTTCATTCGGAGCACTTGGACGTTCATCTTGCGCCGATTGACCGTGATGGCAATGCCATTATATAGCTTTGCTTTGACCCCATGCCTCATACAGGCAGCTCCACCTGAACCAGCTGATCCGTACCCGTGGTGTGGTTACGAGCTGCACGGGAATTATGCCTCAGCTGAGTGCAGTGAAGTACACGTGTGCCAGGTGTAACTGCATCATGGGTCCTTACATGCAGAACCAGCATCAGGAGCTGAAGCCGGGATCATGCCCAGAGTGCCAATCTTCAGGCCCCTTTGATATCGAAAATATGGAGCAGGTTTGATTTGTGCATTTTGTTTGTTATTCTGCTCTTTCTCAATGTACGTGTTTTATAACAAGCTTGAGCCAGGGCTGTTTTGAGCTGTACACGCGATTGCTCTGTAAACTAATGAAAAAATGTTTTTGCTGGGGTGCAAACAGGGGGGGGGGGTGGGGGGAGGGGTATCTGTCCCTTCAACTGAATAACAATTACCTTATACTTTACTATTGTTACGGTGCCGGGCGTCGGCCGCTCTCCGACGCTCTGACGGAGCCGCAAGTCGAGTCGGCCCGACCGATCACCCGGAATTAGATCGCCGCCCGGATAAGTCCGAGTCGACGGTCCTTGTACAAGAACCGAAATACGCCAATGGGCAGACCACGTGGGGTAGGTTCGATTGCCAAATCTTCAATTTACCTAAATACCCACGTGATCCAACTACCGGGGTATTCCACCCTCGACGGAACTCGTACGGACAAGCCGCCTAACGGCCTGTCCGTGCGCGATTCCGAGTGGCTTAATCGCCAAGAACCGTCGGTCCAAATGTCCCCCTTTTACGGCAAACCAACGGCTTTCTAACTACCAACACACGAAATGCTCAGTCAATGAAAGAATCGACGCGACGAGCTGAAAACATTTAACAATTGGGGTATTTATTAATAATAATGGGGAATTAGGGAAGCACGTAAGAGCAGAACTATACCGACTATACGAAATGCAATGCAAACATTTACAGCACACAAAGCACTTAACAATTTCCTACTTATTAGACGGGCCCACGGACACACGTACACACAACACACACACACACACACACACACACACACACACACACACACACACACACACACACACACACACAAGAAATGGTGGCTGAGGCCTTAATAACGGGCTCCAGCTGGAGGACAGGTGAGCTGAAACCCAGAACCTATCTCGAACCTCTCCACCTCGTGTGGTCTTCAAGTTGTTCGGACCCGGGCTCCAGCGAGAGCGAGCTGGACCCAATCGCCGTGAGCCGCGATCCTTCCTGAGCTCCAGCGAATCCTCCCGCGCTTCTCAACATGTGCTGGTGAGACGAGGCGCCGATGCTTCCCGTCGATGCGCCGCTTCCCTGAGGAACTACCTCCAAGATGAGGCCGATGAGTCGCACCAAGCCGGGAACCAAAACGGAGAACAAAGAGCTCCACGAAACAGAAGAAGAAGAACCACCACCAGCAGCTCGAGCCGAGCAACCGGCTCAACTCTCTTCCAAACAAAGCAGCTCTCCAAAAAGTCTCCACCCGAGCCACGCCGAGGCCGAAGCTTCCTGAGCCACCAACCCACTCGAACCAAGCAGGACCCGAAGGCCTGCTGAACAACCAAAGCAGAAAGCCTTCAAAAAGCCTTCAAAAAGCCTCCTCCCTAGCCGAAGCTCTACTGAAAGCCCCAGCCGGAACAAAGCAGAGTATCCCTTTTTTATTCCTATCCGCCCCCTCCCCCGCTACCGGCGTGACTCATGCCCTCATGCTCCATCCCCCGCTCAACCACGGGTGGGAGGGAGTTGTTGACGTCATGAACCACGGGACGGGAGGGCTCTTCTTCTCTTCGCAGAAGAGGGGGAGGGGCGTCTCCATTGTGTTATGATCGCTCCCTAACTATTAAATTGAATCGCGCAGCGCACTTAATCGATTTCTGCCCATTAAACAATGGAAGGTGAACTATAGGGAACAAGCACAGGCCTCCCTAACAAACGGATGCCAACGTTGTCAGACGGAATGAAAACCCATCATTCTTGTTACAAAAACAGCTAAAATTGATGAAAAAGTGGCCGAAATTGAAACCAACACAGTAATTACGGTCGCAATAGCAAATATAATGGAAACCAACATTACATGTTTATTCTACACGCAAGAACGGTCGTGACGGACACAAGAAGGTCAATCCCGAAATAGAACGTGGGGAATGGAAGCAACATCGGGTATTTCCTTCGCGAAACGGCGGAGACCGAAGTGAAAGCGATTCATTCCGGTTACCATAACGTGGAAAATATGGCGGCTTGAAAAGTTCTTGAAGTTATGGTAAGTTAACTTTAACGTAGTCTGCCTTGAATATATCATGTCTGTTTAATGAAAACCCGTTTGTGGTACGGGATATTATACAAGCAGCGATAAATGCGCCCTCTTGACTTAATGTGTGGCTGACATTTCGTGTAATTCGTGCCCCCGTGCTGCAGCGATCAGTGACGATTGATCGTTTATATTTGCAAGAGGTAAAATTTGATAGTAATAATAAATTGCAAATTCCAATAAAATAACAAAGTTATATGAAGTAAAAACTGTAAAAAGATCCCATACACGATCCCCTATGTTGAACTGGGCATACACAACTAGCGATCCTTCACTCGGGGGCTCGAAATACAGGCAAACCAAACATTATCATCACAACAAAATTCGTTTAATAAATTGTTAAAACTACATCAGGTACTACCCACTATATATTATCGATATTACATTTATGTTCGAGGCACAAGCACTAAAAATTTACATACCGTAACAGGTCGTTCTACTGCATCCGCCATCTTGTTCGCACTACAGTAACCGGAATGAACCGCTTTTGTTTCGCTCTCGGACGTTTCGCGACGGAAATAACCAATCTTGCTTCCGTTCCCACCAATCTATTTCGGGATTGTCCGTTCTTGTTTCCGTCACGACCGTTCTTGTGTGTAGAATAAACGTGTTGTTTCCATTATATCTGCTATTGCGACCGTAATTACTGTGTTGGTTTCAATTTCGGCCGCTTTTTCATCAATTTTAGCTGTTTTTGTAACAAGAATGACGGGTTTTCATTCCGTCTGACAACGTTGGCGTCCGTTTTTAGGGGGCCTGAAGCACTTATTGACATAACTGACTAAAGGAACCTGAATGTTGTGTGCAATCGAATTCCCAAATTCGTAACACTATTAAAGGGGAGCCCCAGCACCTATTTCTGTGTTCACTGTAAACTCCTTTAATATCACAGAAATTCATATTGACACGTACATGTATGGACTGGCGCTGTTCGGTGGGGTGGTGCACATGCTTGGCCGCTGGGATGACGCGTTTGCGCTTGCGGGTCGGTTGGCACGTGCTTGGTGGTTGGCTGGCATGCGTGCTTGGAGACCGGGGTGGCGCACTTGTGGTGCATGCCTGCTTGGAGACCGGGTGGTGCACTTGAGGTTGGCTGGTGGGTTTTTCCGCACAGTTGTGAGGAGAGGGGGGGTGGGGTGGGGTGGATGGATGTGTTGGCGAGCTTGGTTGGGGGGGGGGTTGGGGGTCGGGGCGTGTGTGGTCGTGGTTGTTGCTGGATGGACTTTTTATCTGCTCAGTAAAATGTAATTACATTTGGGGAACTGCGAGTCCTTCTTTCAGGAATGTATGGGAAACAAAATGACTCCAGGGATACCCCTTCCCCTGCGCTGTCTGCACCCGTTCCTTCAATGCTGCAATTTCCCACTCTACAGATATTTATGATTTGACGTGGTAGTATTTCCATCAACTGGTTTGAATGTGCAATCGTTTTTGGGGCTTGGAGGGAATGCATGCAGTGTTCTCCGGTGTACCAACTCATCTCGGGGTACTTACTTGTGTCTCCCAGACAGTGTATCAGAACTACCAACGTATCACCATTCAGGAGAGTCCTGGGCGAGTGGCTGCTGGACGTCTCCCTCGATCCAAAGATGCTATCCTGCTGGCAGACTTGGTGGATTCAAGCAAACCTGGAGATGAGATTGTGAGTTCGGGAAAGTGTGCGTTCACGCCACGATTATGGGAACTTGGCTTTTTTTTGGTTTTTTTAAATTTTCCTTCCTTATACTCTCTGCAGGAACTCACAGGCATTTACCATAACAACTATGATGGAAGTCTGAACACTACCCATGGGTTCCCTGTGTTTGCCACTGTGATTTTGGCAAATCACATTGTCCACTTTGGAGATCGCACTGCCTTGGAAACCCTCACGGATGACGATGTGCAGAAAATTGTCACGTTTTCAAGGGATAGTTGCATTGGGGAGAGGGTGAGACCTGGGGAAGGGAGTTGTAAAATCTGATTGACATTTGTGGGTGAACGTAGGTTATGGGATGTATGTGTGTGCCTACTTGCGTGCATGCAGAGTTTCATGAGAGATGGACTGTAAAATGTTGTCAGTCGTGTGTGAGACTCTGAATGCAGCTCGAAACCTCACTTCCCGAAATATGCTGGTAACATGTCATGGTGGCGGTTTTCCCTGCACAGTCAGTGGGGAAATTTATGGAGAAATTTCTCTCCCCAATCAATGCCCACACGTGGGATTTATCCAAACTCTATCCTCTAAATGCTGAGTATCAAGCGAGGAAGCAGCACGCACCAATATTGAACGACTTTGGTATGATTCAGCCATGATCGGAATCAAACTGCCGACCTCTCAGACTTAGGGCGGATGCTCGAACCACATTGCCACTTGTGTTTTAAAGAAAGCAGCATTTGTTTGTTTTACTAAATAATAGTGCCATCCATACTTCATCTATCTCATTGGATGTGTAATTGCCAATAACTTCTGCCTTTCCTTCTCCCTTTTCCTTTCCCCTTCCGTCCCCCTCCCCTCCACCCCCCTTGTCCGTCTGCCTCTCCGTCCATGTGCTTCTCAATTTCCCTCTGCCTCAAAACGTTCTAAAGGGTTAAAATTTCTAACTATTGTTTACATTTTAATTGGTTGCTAGGCAAAACTAAGAGGTCGAGTTTATGATTACTGGTCGAAAACAAACGTTCAGGGGTGGAACTGGAACTTATAAATGAAAGTTAAAAAAAAACAATCGGTGATTGACGTGTTCTTTAATTGTTCCCACGTTGAATGTCTTTAAGAACACAGCCAATTTGAGTTATCATCTTGTTAAGTTAGCATCTCTCCTTTTTGATTGGTTGATTGAATTTAGATTCGTAAGGATTGCATCATCGGCTGCAAGAGATATATTGATTCTATGTCTGGTCTGGGTTCAATTTCCGACCTGACAATAACGCTTCGGAGCCGTGATCCACTGCAGGCAGGTCATTGTTTTTGGTCACATGGCCGTCTGTGAACTGGAGCTCTACTGACCTACTTTCACTTGTAGATACAGTGCCGATAGAAAGTCCACACCCCTTTCAAAATTTTCACCTTTTGTTGCCTTATAGCCTGTAATTAAATTACATTAAATCAGACTTTTTCCACCTTTGTTTACACATTGTTACGCCACAACTTCAAAGTGAAAAACAAATTATACAAATTTCAGAAAATTAACTTAAAATACAAAACTAGAATATCTTCGTTGGATAAGTGTCCACCTTCCTTATAATAGCAATTGTAAATTTGCTCAGGTGTAACCAATCACCTTCAAAATCACACAAGTTAATTGACCGCCACCTGTGTTAAATTGTCATGATTCTGATGATTTCAGAATAAAATCAGCTGTTCCTGTAGGTTTTCTCTGCTGGGTAGTGCATTTCACAACAAAGGCTCAACCATGAGAACCAAGGAGCTTTTAAAAGACCTCTGGGATAAAGTTGTGGAAAGGCACAGATCAGAGGATGGGCATAAAAAGATTTCAAAGGCCTTGAATATCCCTTGGAGCACAGTCAAGACAATCATTAAGAAGTGGAAGGCTTATGCTACCACCAAGACCCTGCCTAGATCAGGCCATACCTCCAAATTGGATGACCAAGCAAGGAGGAGACTGATCAGATAGGCTACCAATAGGAAAATGGCAACTTTGAAAGAGCTACATGCCTTTATGGCAAAGACTGGTCAC
>CM068961.1:34339311-34354958 GCA_035128595.1 Eptatretus atami | reverse complement strand
CAGACAGACAAACAAGAAAAAGACATCGTGCAGAGCATGATATTTGCAAAATCCGCCCCCTCTCCAAATATTACCGTGGATACGTCAAATTCTCCGTTTCATTAAGATTAAAATTGACAATCTTAATCAAAGCTCAGGTCAATCGGATGAAAAGTGATTATTTCTCAGATTGAAATTGATGATTTTGGAAGTTTGACCTTTGATTTGACCTTATGACCTCAAAAATAGTTGCTTTCCAAATTCAGTGATGCTTACAATTTGCAATTGGTGCTTAAAATGTTCAGGTTAATGAGATGAAAATTGATGATTTTTCAGATGAAATTTGTTGATTTTAGAAGTTTGACCTTTGACCTTTTGATCTCAAAAATAGTTGGCTTCCCAATTCAGTAATGCAATTGCTGCTTCATTTGCGATTTTAGAAATTTGACATCAAGATGACCTTTGACCTCAAAATCAATAGGCTTCTCTGTTGAGACTACCTGTACAACTTCGTAAAGTTTGTGAAGATTGGTTTTAAATTGTGACCTGTAGGCATTTGACAGACAGACATACAAACAGACAGAATAACAAAATCGACTGACCAACATACCAGAAAAATCTTCGATTTTCCAAGTAACAAGAAGACGTCGTGCAGAGCACGATATTTGCAGAATCCATAAAACAAATTCGACCTCAAAAATTAATGGCTGGTTGAATTCAATGACCAAATATCAATCCTTTTCATATTTTAAGTCAATTGGATGAAAATTGAGGATTTTAGAAATCTCACCTAAGATGTTGACTTTTGGCCGAGGTTGACCTCAAAAATAATTGGTGGTTGAATTCATTAAGCTGATATGAAAATGCTTTTCAAATTTCGAGTCAATCGGATGAAAATTAAGGATTTTAGAAATTTCACCAAAGTTGTTGACCTTTGGCCTATGTTAACCTTTTGACCTCAAAAACAATAGGCTTCTTGCTTATGACAAACTCCACCATGTGGTGAAGTTTCATGAAGATTAGTTTAAAATTGTGACCTGCAGGCGATAGACAGATAGACAGACAGACAGACAGACAGACAGACAGAGACAGAATAACAAAATCGACTAACCAATATACTTGGAAAATCTTTGATTTTGCAAGTAACAAACAAACAAACAGACAGACAGAAAGGGGTGAAAACATAACGTCCTTCACCTTTGGTGGCAGAGGTAAAAAAAAAATGCTCCAAAGGAATCCCTTAAATTACAGGCAATCGAATAAATTAACAAAGGCAAAACTCAACTATCTCTCCAAGAAAGACAGAAAATAATCCAAATATTGGGGTCAGGGCTTCAAAAGTTTGAAGTGGAGCTTTAATTATTATTATTTTCTATGAAATACATACAAGTATCGAAGTGATTGATAGTATCTACTATTTGGTTGTTACCATTATCATCCCAAATTCCATGAAAAAGGAGGATTACTTCAAGGTAAATGCGATAACTGGACAGACGAGAACACCAATAGAACAAAAATCTTTGAAATAAATAATAAACAAACTTACTTAAAATCTTGCCGATGGTTTCTCACTGGGTAAATTTACATTTAATAAGGCTGTTATTAACACAAATGCCATACTCGTAAATGATTTCATCTGGAAAGTGTTTGACGGTGCTCGTTTATACATTGTAGCTGAAGAAGTCGAAGCCGTTGATTGATATCTCCGCTACATCTGAAATGATAACATTTACGCGATATACATTTAATGATAGAATGGGTAAGGGAGCTGTCGACGCTTTTCTTCCTGACAAGCAGGGCTACCTGGCGTTGTACAGTGCTCTTCTCATCCTGTTGACATTTTGAAGAAATCAAATATATATATATTTTTGTTGTTGTGGGGGCCTAAAACACTTCCCTACACCCACTAAGGAATGGGGTTGGGGAACATTTAATATCTCTTTTCACATAACTACAAAGGCTGAGGCTCCATGGAGCAATTAAAAAAAAAATAAAAAAATACTACTAATGCAACTTTTTTTTTTCAAAACAGTTTTTGCCTAAACACTCCCTGGCACTCACTGATGAACCTCTGAAAGTGTGATGAAGATCTGTCCTGCAATCTGAGAAAAATGACCACACACAAACACATCTTGTTTTTTTCCTTTTCTGTTTCTAACAATTCTGTCACACACACACACGCACACACACACACACACACGGCTCTCTTATAGATTATGGTAACAGGAACAAACAATGATCCAAATTAGTTCTCTAATTTATACATTATATTTTAGTGAAATTCCACATATTGAGTCGCCGTATAATGAGGGGTGTACATGTTGTTGCGTCCTTGTGTGTGCAGGTGGCAAGCACAGAGTTCGTGGTGATATTAACATCCTTCTCTGTGGAGACCCTGGTACGGCGAAGTCTCAGTTCCTGAAGTATGTGGAGCAAACGGCAGGGCGTGTCGTCTTTACTACTGGCCAGGGATCATCGGCTGTCGGCCTCACGGCGTACGTCCAGCGCCATCCTGTGAGCCGTGAGTGGACACTTGAAGCTGGGGCGCTGGTGTTGGCCGATCGGGGCGTGTGCCTCATCGACGAGTTTGACAAAATGACTGACCAGGACCGAACGAGTATCCACGAAGCCATGGAACAACAGAGCATTTCCATTTCAAAGGCGGGGATTGTGACGTCGCTGCAAGCGCGTTGCACGATCATCGCTGCAGCAAATCCTATCGGTAAAGCTATCCCTGTGCATCGCATCCTCCAACATGTCTGTCTCCGTGCCATGTGGCCATGTGACTTGTGCGCTTACCAGTGTCTGTGGAGTAAGGACTTGCAGCTCCAACTTGGACAACTCAATTCTCACTGCAACTGAATTTGTGATGCGTTAACTGCACTCAAATCTCGACGGGGCTCATTGTTTTACATTCCACTTTTATTCGTGAATAGCCCATGTGACCCGAAAAGATTCTTCACACTCGCTGCACCTCCTGCTTTCCTTCCTGGTTAACCATGTTGGGAATGCAGTGTAAAATCGGAGCTGAATTTAATGTTAATATATTCATAATACGCATTCCGTTACAAGGAACTTTAAGGTGGGAGTAGACCATTTGGCCCATCAAACCCATGATTGCCTCGATCCTTTTAAAATTCTGATCATCAAGCAAGGAAGCATCACGTACTAACTTTTTAAATACTTTGGTACGACTTGGCCGGGGTTCGAATCGCCGACTTCCCAGACTCAGAGCGGACGGATACTTCTAACCATTATGCCACCAAGGCTGATTAAATAGAAAGTCTTTCAATTACAAAACAATGATTTTGTGACGTGTGATTTTTGTTTGAAATTTTATATTTATTTCTTATCGTTTCGTTGAACTCTGAACCGCAAGTGTGCCGGTCGAACCTCTGACATTGATTTGGAAGTGAATATTCGAATTTTAAACAATTTGTTAAGTCATGTGATTTAACGTGCAAAATTGAATCCAATGTTCATCTTTTTGCATTTGCGTTACTGTGCAATGAAATGCTTCGAAGTCGATGTAAACCATCTGTGTGGGAACGGCACGACAGTGTATTATACAGCAGTGTGTTGTCATGATCCAAACAGCGTGTCCTCTGGACAGGGGGAATGCTCCGTGGAAATTATCCCTGTTATTCCCACGACTATCCATTACACCTGGATTGCATATCGGCCGATCACGCTGTCCGGTGTGATTACCTCCGCCATAGAAGGTGAAGGAGGTTGTGTTTTCACCCCTTTCTGTCTGTTTGTTTGTGTACAAGATATAGCAAAAAGTTGTGGACTGATCAGGATGAAACTTGGTGGACAGGTTGGGTGTATGACCACGACAAATTGATTCGATTTTGGTGAAGATCCGGATCTGGCTACTGGAATTTTTAAAGTGATTCTTCACCATTCAGAGATAGAGCTCAAAAACAATATATAGCACGATATCTCAAAAATGTATTCGGCCAGATATGTTCTCGTGGATCAGGCATTACGAGGTGGAGGTATGTGCTCTACCGAGTGCCCTTCTCGTTTAACCATGTGATGGGAGTGTTATTCTGTATTGTACGAGGTCCGTCTAAAAAGTAACGGGACTGAGCCTGCTGTGTGCTCCACTTACACAACTTGAATGAACGGGTTGCGTCACAGTCTTTTGCAACATTCCAGCAACATATATATGATTGGTGATGGTTGACTGCGCTCATTGTGTGATTTTTTTACAGGTCGTGCTTTACACGTTGTCTAGTCTGAGTCGTCGCGCTATGAGTCGTGAACAGAGAGCCAATCTGGTTTCTTGCCAAGCTTGGCAAAACACCTTCCGAATCCTTCGCAATGCTGCAGCAAGTCTACGGGGAAGAAACGATGTCACATACATGTGCATTTGAATGGCACAAGAGGTTCAAAGAGGGACAGGAGGAGGTTGAAGACGATCCACGGTCTGGAAATCCTTCAACGAGCAGAACGGTGGACAACATCGAGCGTGGGAGGCAGATGGTGCGCGCAGATCGTCAACTCACGGTGCGGATGATTGCTGAGGAACTTTCCATCAACAAGGACACTGTCTGGAGCATCATCACTGAAAATCTCGAAATGCGCAAGGTGTGCGCAAAGATGGTCTCCAAGCTGTTGGCCGAGGACCAGAAACAGCAGAGTCACTGTCTGTCAAGACATTCTCGAGCGCTTCGAGGACGATCCAGACCTGCTCGGGAGAGTCATTACTGGCGATGAATCGTGGATATTCGAATACAATCCCGAGACCAAATGGCAGAGTCGTCAGTGGAAACGTCCGGCATCACCAAGACCAAAGAAAGCAAGGATGTCTAAGTCGAAGGTCAAGGTGATGCTCATCACGTTTTTTGCCATCAAGGTCATCGTCCACTTCGAGTTTCTACCACATGTCAAACAGTGAATCAATACGTGTACAAGGAGATCCTCCGGCGCCTCATGAGATCAGTCTGGGACAAGAGGAGGGATCTGTGGGAGAACAACGCCTGGGTGCTCCACCATGACAACTCCCCTGCTCACAGTGCCCTGAGCATCTGACAGTTTCTGGCGGAGAGGAACGTGCCAACTCTGGAGCAACCCCGTATTCGCCAGGCTTGGCCGCTTGTGATTTTTTTCCTATTCCCCAGCTCATAGGGGTGTGATCAAGGGGACCCGATTTCCTGATGTGGAGGCCATCAAAAGGGCCGTGACGACGATGCTCCAGAGGATTCCAGAAGAAGCCTTCCGGGGGTGCATCGAAGCTTAGAAGAAGAGGATGGACAAGTGTGTGAGACTGGAGGGAAGCTATTTTGAAGGGGACAAGCTGTGATTTCAATATATTTTTTGGAATAAAATTTCTGTGAAGTCACTCCTGTTACTTTTTAGACGGACCTCGTACATGTACGTCATCCAGTGAGAATAACATCAACATTACATCATGGCAGTTCACAAATGAATAACTAGAGCGAAGTCAATGGCATGCAATTGCAAATACCCACGCTTCCCACCGAAAGCAAAGGGTTCTACCAGGAATGACCCTTTGAGTGAAACATCATTACCTCCACCACCGAAGGTGAAGAAGGTTATGTTTTCACCCCTTTCTGTCTGTATGTTTGTTTGTGTGCACGATATTTCAAAAAGCTGTGGACGGATTCGGATGAAACTCGGTGGACAGGTTGGGTGTGTGACAAGGAAGAATTGATTGGATTTTGGTGAAGATCTGAATCCGGATCTGGAGACGAGAATTATTTAATTTTCGAAGTGATTCTTCACCATTGAGAGTCTGGGCCAAAAACGATATAGTACTGAATAGCATGATATTTCAAAAATGTATTGGGCCTGATATGTTCTCGTGGATCAGGCGTTAAGTGGCGGAGGTATGTGCTCTACCGAGTGTCCTCGTTTTCTGTTGTGACCCCTGTTACCCCAAGTCCCCACCAAGTGGGACATGAACCTGGGGGTCATATCCAAAAAATTGTTGCATATTTCATACGTCCCCCGATGTTGATTGCATGCACAAAGTTTCATTTTAAAATGTGCCAGTAATTGCATTTTTCGGTATTTCACCTTTTGACCCCGTCCAGGGAGCTGGGGCAAACATGGCATTGCTCTTGCACCTTCTTGCCATATGATGATCATAACTACCAAGTTTGTTGAATTTCTGCACAACCATTTAGGAGATAGCATCACAGACAGACAGAGCCGGCTACAGTATCCCCCTGTGTTTTTTTCCAAAAGCGTGGGGATAATGAGGGTATCACCACCGAGCACATCTACCAAGCAGTCAAGGGCTCAGGTCTAGGGATTTGAGCCTTACCTATTGTGCAGCTAGCTACATGAGTTCCTTGTGTCATTGGTTTCTGAATCGTGGCATTTTTTCACTTTGTAATTGGAAAGATGGTGGGAGCAGGCGTGGTGGTTCTCTTTTCAAGAAGAGGACTCTCTCGGAGGCTGCATTCAATGGAGCCCAGCTTGGTTATTTGGAGATGTTGGCGTGTGCTGTATCTCAAGGCTTGCGAGCACCTGTTGGGCCATTCATCATGCTTGGATCATTACCTGCAGGAAACTGGAAGTTCCCCAAGAAATGCCTCATCAAAGTTTGGGGAGCGTATTATCCACGAGAACTAAAATGAAGGCTCTATTTCTCGAGATTTCTCACACCGACATAAAAAGACGAGACTTGAGGAAGAGGTAAACACAACAGAACAGCCAGGACACAAGCTAAACATACCTTCAGCAGAGTAGAGGGACACAACAGAGGGTTGCTTGAAGGAAGAATGGTAGAGTAAGGGGAAGGGGGGGAGACACAGGTCGTGAAGAAGCTGAATGTAACCTCAACCACTGCAAGAGGGCTGAAAGAACAGGAAGGGGGAACCAGCAATTAACCGGCAATGAAAAAGAAATGGAAAGGAGGGTGAACAGAGAAAACACAATAACCTGGAAAGGAAAGGAAGGAGTGGGGTTGGGGAGGGCTAATGTTGGTAGAAAAGATTGTGAATATGGTTTATGACCTGAGGAGGAGGTGAAGAGACATTTTGAAGCCTCGGAGGGTGGAGTGAGGTTGAAGACTTAGGAAGTTGGTCCCACAGATGAGAGAAAAGCAGAATGCATCCTTGTTGGAGAAACCTCGGGGATGGGGGAAGGGGTAAGGAAACAGAGAATGGAAAAGGCAGAGGATGCAAGACCACAAAGGAGGTGCTAGAAGACAGAGGCCACCGACTTGTCTGCAATGCGAGATTAACAGACCCAGAGATTCAGCTTCATACGAATACAAATTCCAATGATTTTGAGGGCCTTGGTTTCCACTGCATCAACAAGTGCAAGGTGTGAGGCAGGGGCACCAGCCCAAAGGGGGGAGCAGTACTCCATCGAGCTGTGGAACATGGCCTTGTATGTTGTTGGAAGTACAGTTTTGTCAAAGAAAAACTTGGCACGATGGATAGTTTTCTGCTTACCTCCTTTATCCGTGTAGTATTGCAGCTTCCTGTTTCCGTCTCGTTCTTCCTCCAATCTCTGAAGTTTGTGGTTTACCACCATCTCATGTGAAGCACATGTTCACCTTTCAGGATTACTGTTTACTTGGGCTCTTTTATACCCTATGGCCAGTCGGTCAACTTTCAAAACTCCATGATTTAGCTATTCTTTGAGTTTTGATCTCTCTCGAAAAATAAGTCGAACAAAAGGTAATACCTTGTTGACATACCTGTGTACTTTGTTCAAGGTGTTTTGCTTGCTTGGTTGTTTGTTTGTTTGTTTTTACTTGTTTCTTTACCTCCACCATCTTGCATCATTTGCTTCTATTTTTTATTTTTCCTGACCTTTCCGAACAGGTGGTCGTTACGACGCCTCCTTAACCTTTGCTGACAATGTTGACCTCTCAGAGCCAATCCTGTCCCGGTTTGACATCCTTTGTGTGGTTCGTGACACTGTGGATGCTGTGCAGGTAGGGAGAGTACCATGTTTAGATGAGACGTGTGAAAGCTTTTAAAAATAAGAAGATGCCTATCGTTTGGAATTTGAAGTAAGCCCATGTTTGTATCATGTCTTGTTTCCAGGACGAGATGTTGGCAAGGTTTGTGGTGAACAGCCACGTTCGGCACCACCCCGCCGGTCCTCGCGATTCTGCGGGGGCAGGTGATGGTAATTCGTCACTTCCACCCATCAACACCACTGGCGTTCAAGCTCTGCCCCAGGATTTTCTTCGAAAGTACCTTTTATACAGGTGCGTGAGGGTGTGGATCATCAAAGGATAAACTGAAACGCACTGTGATGGCAACAGAAATGTCGGCACTTGAAAGTTGCTTCTGCACAATGTTGGCGATTTCATCCTTTTCTCATGAGCAGAGTCTATCATTGTCAAGACCTGCGTTGCACACAACTAAATTGGCAGCGCATTTCAACCACGATGGCGCCTTGACTTCTATGAAGCCGACCTATCTGTTTGCATTTGGCCCCATTAAATTTCCTGCATTATAGCCAGACTGACACAATTGATGAGATTTTCCTGTTCTTTGTTTTTGAGAGTAAGGCTTCCTCAGATACACTGAAATATATATGTGCTATTGTCGAACATTGTTTGAGCTATTGCTGGAGTTTATCTGGCATATTCACTGAACCACCTGAGAAAATGGTATTTTGACGCAAACTTTGGCTTTCTTCATTGATCCGTTTATGACACGTTAGTCTCCAAAGAGACCTCCCAGGATGGAGCGTCTATCCTTTTCCGTACTTGGCCATTCAAACTTCCTGCCCATCCGGGGGAAGGGGAGGGGTGGTTAAGTTTAAGGTTATGGTGACTTAAGGAAATGCCATCACGTTCCCATTTCTACACACTTTGCCAAGTGGCATGTATTTGTTTTCACGGTTGCAAATGCTGTACGATAAGCAGGCCTCAACGACAATGACCCGAGCACATGATATTTTAACACGAGTGGCTTTACCGTGCATTTGACATTTCAAATGGACAATCTCAAGATTTTCAAGGATTCTGCAATAGGCAAACAAACTCTTGTTGAGTGTTGGACTCCACAAACGATGAAGCAAACATTAATGGTTCGTATTCACCTTGATGAGAGAGAAAAAGCTTCACTCCTGCTATCGGCTGCTTTCTTGCGCAAATGAAGGAATCCCCAGGCTTTGTATTGGATCCTTTTCCATAGGTTCCGTCGGTATCGTTTTTTATTTATTATTTATTTGTTTTTTTCCCCCGATATTAATATAATGGTGGGCTCATACCGATACATATCAGCATATCACTACATCAAAAAAAATACTACAATTTTACTTCAACTTGTATTATAAATGATTTTGTTTTCAAGCGAGATCAGTATTGGTAATCGGCACAGGCTGGTGTGACTATCGTGGATCGCCGAACTGTTAATCGACACAGGCTTTCTAAAGCGCACCTGATTCGTATAAATAACCAATTGGCAATTGTTTCAAAAACAGCCACGACAGCAAAGAAAAACGCGATTGCTTCTTACGGTGCTCAGATGCTGTGGGTTAAAAGTTAAAGCCTACTGTACCTACTTTCTGGTACGTCTTGACGTCATACGTTCCACTGTTCTCCGTGTAGCTGAGTACATCAAAGCTTTTAAAATCGTGTATGGTATTTAAAGATTATGAACACCTTTCTTCAATTTGTTGATGATGTACGTTTTTTTTGTTTGTTTGTTTGTTTGTTTTTTTGGGGTAAAATGCGGACAAAAATTTTGGACAATAAATGGACAAAACGGGCACGGATAACTAATTAAACATCTTGAATAAGGTGGTGTAAAAGACTGTGTATCCCAAAATGCATCAACGGCGGTAAACTTCAGATTCAATGACTTGTTAGTTTTCTACAGCCTTTAAAACTTTTCTGTTATTTCAATTCAATTGTATATTTTGAACACAATAATACAAATCGACTTGTTTGTACTTCAAAAAAAACCTTCAGTCTCGCTAGCAATACTTTGGCAAAATTGTGTACGCCATCTCGACCAATCAAATTTGCTGCTCACACTCGCGGGGCGGGGAAGCATCGAGATTCAGACAAAATGGTGGCTCCCAAAGATGCAATGCCTAAGCTAACTTCATCCAAATAATGAGGGGGTAATCCTTCCCATGTCCTTTTTCTCAAGACTGTGTGGGTAAGGTGTTCCATGAACTCCAGTTTGTTTATGCACATAGTCTAAGGCATTTAGATATCCAAATAATTTTGCTTTGTTTTTCTAGTAAGGAGCGTATACGACCCAAGCTGCAGCAGGTGGACCAGGATAAAGTGGCAAGAATGTACAGCACACTTCGCCGGGAATCGATGGTACGTTAAATTGAGAAAAGCTCCAGTGGGATTAATAGAATGTGATTGGATGACTTGGGAATGTCAATATTTCGATAAAGTCCATATGTGCGTGTGCTGCAGGCAACTGGCAGTGTTCCAATCACTGTGAGGCATATCGAGTCCGTGATCAGAATGGCTGAGGCGCATGCTCGCATGCACCTCCGGGACTACGTTCGAGAGGATGACGTCAACATGGCCATTCGCGTAATGCTCGAGAGCTTCATCAACACCCAAAAATTCAGCGTAATGCGGAGCATGCGGAAGGTGCTGCCCCTTTCCTTTTTATCCGTTTGCATGTTTCACAACTTTTCTTGTGACAAGTGGCCTCTTTTTACCAACGTTTGAAGGGAGATCTGACATCACAGTGAGCACGTTTGTTGCCTCCCGTAGACATTCTCACGTTATCTGGCATTCCGGAGAGACCACAATGAGCTGCTGCTTTTTGTCCTGAAGCAGCTGGTGACTGAACAGCTGGGGTACCATCGCAGTCGTCATGGTGCTGTGCCAGACCAAGTCGAGGTTTCTGAAAAAGACTTTGTAGAAAGGGTCAGTGTCGTTCTTATGTTTGCAAAGTTGCTTTGTGTCGTTGCGTTTATTTGGGGGATCAGAGATAAAATTAAGGCTTTAGCACCATCCCCATTTGTAGTAAGAATTTAGAAGAACTTTTGCATTAAGATCAATGCCTAGAGTGGAAAGTTGTCCTTTGTGCCACTGCTGGGATGGGGGCGGGGGGGGGGGGGGGAAGGCGTGTACAAATTTTATGGTTATAGACGGTAAGGACGTCTCGTCTGGTGTTCCTCTCATCTGAGACTGGATCAAAACAGACCATGTGCAGGGTGTTATGGCAGTGGTGCAAAACCTGTCTGTGGTGGCTTCTGGCACTCACATCATGATTGGTGGATGGATCACGCTAGTAAGCTGGACATCATTGGTTCTGCACACATTCGTGATGGCCCACCAGTAGGATTGGCTTCCTCTCTCCTCTCTCTCCTCTCTCTCTCTCTCTCTCTCTCTCTCTCTCTCTTCTCTCTCTCTCTCTCTCTCTCTCTCTCTTCTCTCTCTCTCCCCCCTCTCTCCACCTCTCTCTCCACCTCTCTCTCCACCCCTCTCTCTCTCTCTCTCTCTCTCTCTTCTCTCTCTCTCTCTCTCTCTCTCTCCCCACTTCTCTCCATCTCTCTCCCTCCCTCCCCCTCCCTCCCTCCTCTCTCCATCTCTCTCTCTCTCTCCATCTCTCTCTCTCTCCATCTCTCTCTCTCCATCTCTCTCTCTCTCCATCTCTCTCTCCATCTCTCTCTCTCTGGCATTTCTTACAATTGGGCTGGCAACTTTCTCTTGCTGGATCTTTCTGCATGGACCCTTTGTTCTGGGCGCTTTGCCTCCATGTGCTCTGTCAAATTGATTACAAGCTATGTGTCAACGGCTGCCAGTTTTGCCGCCCTTTGGGCAATACCCTAACAAAACTTGGTCCGGTTTCTATGTGGAAGAGCATTGTGTGTAGAAAGCTCCTTGCCTTGTTGTGGGTTCTCTGACCTGTTAAGTATTGTGGTTAGTTATCGTGTTTGCCTGTCTGTCTTTCATCCTGAAGTCTGTTATGTTTGTCGTCTGTCTCGTCTCATCACAATATATTATTCTTATTTCTTAAGATCATGTATTTGCTTTGTTCAGCAACGTGCCGCATTCGTAAAATTGTTTTGATCCATCGGATGCGTCCCTGGAGATGATTAAATTGGCTAATCGGATTATAGAAAGCCAATAATTACCAGCGCTTAGAGGCTTTCGAAGGCGGGACTGACAGACCCACTTACTGTTGTTTTCACGTAAATGGGACTTAATCGACCATTTGTGTGACGTGAGTGTTTAGATGTCCAAATGAGTGTGCACGAGTCGCTCGGCTTGAGTAGTAACCTTCATTGGGAGGCTGGGCAAATGAAATTTGGTGTCAGAAGTGGGATGTCATGTGCACAGAAGTGGGAGGTTGGCAGGTCAAACCTGACCCCCAGCCGAGTCGTATCAAGGACTTTAAAATGTTACTTGCTGCTGTTTTGCTTGATACTCAACATTTGAAAAGGATGGAGCAGAGACAAGCAATCATAGGTTATCAACTATTGTGCAGCCATGATGGACCTTTTGACCTTCTCCTTTGTAATGCCTTGGACGAAACTCGTTTTAATATTAATAATGTATAGGTGTTTACATTTCAACTTTTTTTTCATATCCTTTTTGTCATCTTCTTCTACTTTTTTGATATTCTTTGACGTCTTTATTATCAATGAGTAAATGCAACCCGACGCTTCGTTGACGGGAATTTTAAGACGGAGGAATGGGGGAGTGAAGAAAGGGGTGGGGGGTCAAGGAAAGGGAAGGGAGTAAGGGGGGGGGTGGAGATGAGGAAAGAGGGAGTGCTTCGAGCCTCCACCACCGTCACAATTACCACTTCTGGGAGGGGGGAGGGAGCGAAGAAGATGGTGGAGACTGGGTAGTGGGGAGGGGAAGGGGGGTGTTCTGGAGATGCGTTTGAGAGGGGGACTTGAGGGAAAGCAGGGGTGGAAGAGGAGATGGTCCCCTTATGCTGGCATTGGTACAGGATTGAACAAAATTGGGTGCGTTAAAACGGCACATTCAAACAGGTCATACTAAACACTGCCCGGAGCCATCCATGGGGGTGGATGGGCTTTGGGAGGAGGGAAGGGCATCTTCCTTCAATTGTCGAAAAATCTGCGCCATTGTTCGGAGGAGGAAGGCAGCATGAGGGGGGGAAGGGGAGGGAAGGAGAGGCAGCGTGAGGGGGTGGGGAGAGGGGAAGGAGGCGAGTGAGGGGGGTGGGGAGGAGGGAAGGAGGCAGTGGAGGGGGGTGGGGAGGAGGGGAAGGAGGCAGGTGAGGGGGTGGGGAGGAGGGGAAGGGCAGCGTGAGGGTAGGGAGGCAGGTGAGGGGGGGAGGGAGGAGGCAGCGTGAGGGGGTGGAGGGGGAAGGAGGCAGGTGAGGAGGTGGAGGGGAAGGAGGCAGCGTGAGGGGGTGGGAGGGAAGGAGGCAGTGGAGGTGGGAGGAGGGGAAGGAGGCAGCGTGAGGTGGGAGGAGGGGAAGGAGGCAGCGTGAGGTGGGAGGAGGGGAAGGAGACAGCGTGAGGTGGGAGGAGGGAAGAGGCAGCATGAGGGAGGAGAGGAAGGAGGAGCGTGAGGGAGGGAGGAGGCAGCGTGAGGGGGAGGAGGCAGCATGAGGGAGGAGGGGAGGAGGCAGCATGAGTGGGGAGGAGGGGAGGAGGGAGCGTGAGGTGGGGAGGAGGGGAAGCGAGGCAGCGTGAGGTGGGGAGGGGAAGACCGTAAGTGCAAGGGAAGGAAGCGTGAGGGGAGGGTAGGCAGCGTACCAGGGAATTACCGGGGTGATACAGCACGCCCAAACAGCACCGTTTTCTTTTTAACCACCGTGTTCTATCTAAAACCGGGCGGAAAATCTCTTACTCCTTCATCTTATTCTTCACTTATGATAAGATGAGTCTCCTTCAATCCTGTTGCTCAGATCGATTAGATTCAGAAAACACTAATTGTACACCGCCTTTTAAAGCATCACAAAGCAGGTCGCTCTACTTGCAACACAGTTAAAAAAAGGATTTGAAAAAGCAGCTAATATTCAATAATTTATTCGCACGGTTTTCAAGGACAAAAGTTGATTTTTATTGTTTATTTATTTATTTTAGCAATTACGCCAAGATTGGTATTCCTGTCAGCGAAACGACAGGTCTTACTTCTAGTTGTTTTGAAATGGAACAACCAAGCAGCTCGCTGAGCACGTGCGAAGTGGCTTAAACACTCAGGCAACACACTCCAATGAAACGCTTGATATGGAACAGCTGGCTTGGCAAGGATTACCGATCGCTGATCAGTCATAAACACCATGCACCCAAAGACACCCAATTGATGTCTGAATTGGACAAATGAACATTTTTTTTTCCACAGTCAGAATTACTGAAGTCAATAACGAAGCTTAAATTTTGAAATTCTGCTGAGATTCAGATTCTAGAAGTTTTGCATGTGCGGAAATGAAATAAAGCCACGAACGCTGGCGTCTCTGAGCGTTTATAAGCATTGCATTGTATGCAGCGATTTGTAGCTGTGATGAACAGGCCATGATAACATGAGTGAGGAAAGTGAAAAAAAAAACTTGATAATTAAGAAATCGTTGCGGCTTGTTCCAAGTCAAGGCATGGTTGAGCAGGCCAAAAAAAAATGGCGACTTAAGACTTGCAAACTGACAGGTCTGACCAAGATAGCGTGCTGCCATATTGGTACGGCTAATTTTGGTTTGTTGTGATGAGCACCCTCTAAATTATCCTCAAAATGGGTGTTTAAATTAACCCAAACACTCAGTTTTCATTCATGCATTACCTTAGAGTTCCTCAGTATGCATGCAAACTTTGGGACCACTAGGTTTCATCATTATGGAGGAGACTGACGGACACACTCTGACATTTATTAGTATAGATATTTTAAAATTCATTTTCATTCAGCATACTTGATTCATTGCCTGGTAAAAGTTTTTTTTATTTTTCAAGGAATTATATTGACATTATTTTTGTTTATTTAAAGGTAATACCTTGTTATATTTATTCAAGGAATTATTTATATTATCATTATCTGCATGCTTTCTGACAGTTCTGTGATTTTTCTTGGTGTGTCGGCTTCACTGTCCATCGGCATGCAAAATTACCCTGCTTCCCCAATGTCTTTGGTCGCTCACCTGCATTTATTTTTTTTCATTTATTTATTTGCCTTTATATTTGCATTTATGGATGCTTTCCAAAGGTTCCGTGATTTTTCCCGATGTACCGGCTTCGATGTCCATTGGTACACAAAATTTCAGCTTTCTACGTCACCTGGAAGGCACCGATCTTTTATATCAGTTTGTCACTAGTTAGAAAAAGCTATATATATACTGCTTATCTGGACTCACTACCTTGACTCTCATGAGGAATTTACGTGTGTTGTGTATTTTTCAGGCACGTCAGATAAACATTCATAGTCTTTCTGCTTTCTACAACAGCGATGTCTTCCGTCTCCATCGATTCTCCCACGATTCACATCGAAAGATTATTGTGCAGTCATTCTGAAATGATGCCTTATTCACTGTTGGAAAGGCAAACAAATCCATAACAAACGATGCATTGTGTCATATTCATGTCATAAATGTTTGTGGTACATCAATGTTTTGTGTATATCTGTGCTTTGACGCCATTCCATAAAAGACACGTGTTTTTGTCTTTGAAAATAATAAAGTTTCTTCTCTTATCTTTGATGAGTTATTTTTCTTTTCAGCTTCAGTTCCTATAACTAACTTGATTGTGCAACTTTTTGCCAAGTTTTTAAATATTCT
>CM068961.1:34325341-34339301 GCA_035128595.1 Eptatretus atami | reverse complement strand
CTTAATGTGGAGTCATATCCTTTACTTGTTAGTAGCACAGGTGGGAATTGTTCCATCTTCCGGTTTGACAATAATTTGGTTCTGTTTAATCCCTCACCAGAAACGAATTATATTTTGGTCAAAAGTGTTTATGAAAGGTTATTAAAATGGATTTGGGAGCTGGCATCTATGTATAAAAAGAGCTCGGTTTTGGCACGCGTCCATCCCTCCGTCCGTCCAGCCGTGTGGCTGTATGTTTATTATTTACGTACTATTGGAATGTACCTTTTGACCCTTTAAATTGCTGAGACCCCTTAGACCTTTGAAGACCCCGAGGACCCAAAAGACCCAACATACTCCAAAGACCCCGAATATCAAAAAATGTGACCAGGTCCTTAACCCCACTCCCACCACACCCAAACTCTGTGCTCCCCTCCCCCTTCTTCAAGTCCTCAAGCCCCTCGATCCAAACTGTCTCCTCTCTGTCCTCCCTCCCCAAGCCAACTCTGTCATCCCCTCCCCTTTCTTCAAGTCCTCAACTGCCCCAACCCCAAGTACTCAATTCCCTTTCAACCCCAAGTCCATCCCCTTGCTTCCCAATGTCTCAATCTCCCTCTTCCAACTCCTTAACCCTCACCCTAACTCTGTCCTCCCCTCCCCATTTCTTCCTGTTCTTAACAACATTACACAAATATACACAGGGAACTTTGGCACATGAGAAGGCCATTCGGCCAATCATGTCTGCATTGTTCCTGTTCCCGTTTGTTAAGAATAAAAGTAAATGAGACGTTAAATTCACAATCACTTCCCCCTGTCTTCCCTTATCCTCACTGTAATTCACGGGCTGATCTTTGTGTGTTTGTTTGTTTGTAGCGCTACTCCTGTAGTTGTGGGCTGATTCCATCCAGACTTGCTACATAGGATCAGCATGACCCCAATTAGTGCACAGAGGTGTTTTTATCTTTGCCGGTGGTCTTGGAGGGAGAGGAAGGGATGCAAATTGTCTTTGTAAATGAGTATCTTGTTGCGCTGCCTATTGGTGGGGGAGGGTATTACAAGTCCACCATTTACAGTGCAGTATTCCTGTCCCCACGTTTTCCAGTGCAGTGAGGTGCTTTGAATTATAAGCAGTATGTATGGTTTTGCTTCATGCACATAACTTCATGGGCTATTTTTTTTTGCCCTCACAGAGCTATCAGTTGCCTATACAACGTCCAAATAAAGGTAGGCGTCAGAAGAACGTGTTGCATTTTTGGAACAAGATCGCGCATAGGTCGGGTTCTCTGCTAGAAAACAAAATTACTCTTCTATGTACTGCTTTGAACAAATTTAGCAAAACTATTATTTTTATGCCTCCACCGATGAAGTCGTCGGAGGCATTATGTTTTTGGATTGTTCTTCCATCCGTACGTCCGTCCATCTATGATAAGTTTTCGTTACCGCAATAACTTAAGAATGGCTGAAGAGATCTACAATATTGGATGGGGGGGGTGCCTTGGCCCTGCGCCGGAATTGGATATGGAAGGATCGGGGAGAAGAGTTTTAAAAATCAGTGTCATCCCCTTAGTACATTTTGATGGGTTAGGAAGTCTCGAGGCTTTCCTGACGCAATTTAAACGCGTGTTTCAGCTCAATGGTTGGGGGTGTCTATACAATTTCTCCGAAATTAGCATAATGGGTCTGAGGGTGATAAAAACAATAATAAAATGCTGATAATTAAAACTTCATATTAAAATTAATGTATTAAATCTGAAATAGAAAATGTACGCAAATATGATACGATTCTATGTACTTGAACCCATATCTATTTTAATTAAAATAATCGTATCTTTCCTTTGTATTGAAAGATGATCAGTCTGTCTCATAAAGATGTTCAAAACAGGTTGACCTTCCAACTAAAATTTGAATCATTATTCAGTAAAAAGAATTGTCTATCATTTAATAGCTATCTTGCTTTCTCAGGGATTTTTCATAAAAGGCACCAGTGAGCTGGATAGGGAATATGATTTCAGTACAACTGGAATGTGGTTCTAAGGAAATGTCCAGATGTATTCACTAAACTCTAATTGCTTCAAGATAGTATATTTCCCCAGTCTGTTAGAAGCAGACTGACTTTTAACCTACATACGATAGAAATCTATCAAAATACCCAAAAGAGTTGCAGTTTGACGTCATTCTATCATTCTGTGCGTCATTCTGTGCCAGGAGAGAATCTACACATATGGGTTTGAAATATATGCTGCAATTCTACAACCAAATCAAGCTGGCAGCTGTACGAAGGTTGAAGATGAGCTCCACTTGGGAATATCAAGACCACGCAAACTGGTGCCAGCATTTGGAAATAAAAAATACTATGTCTCACTGGATTCTATATAAAGGACTTAACTTTATCATGTATTTCAGAGATCTGGAACAAGTCTTGTATTCCGGTCACTCCTATGCGCATATCTATATGCGGCAGGCAAGAAGCCAAGGATTCAATTGAGCATGACCAAATTGATGCATGCCTATATGCAGCAAGAGTGACCCGGTGAACTTTGCCAGAAAACCTGCCTGAATTGGGCGATGTAAATTGGCAAGAGAGTCAAAGGGAGGATCCTGTTTTGGGCCCCCTTTTTCATTGGCTGCAGGAGGACAAGAGACCTTGGGAAGAAATTGCTCCGCACAGAGCTCAGGTAAAGGCCTATTGGGCGCAATGGCAGATGTTGGGTTTGAAGGATGGCCATTTGTATAGGAAATGGGTAACACCAGTAGGCGATGTAGCTTTCTGGTTGATCGTGGTACCAGACAAATTGAAAGAAGTGGTAATGAGACACGTACACGGGGTTAGGACAATGGGACATTTGGGCACGACCAAAACTCTGGCAAAATTGCGGCAAAGGTTATATTGGGTGAATTCGGGCAGGGACATTCAAAATTGGGTGAGATCCTGTGATCTTTGCCATAGTAAAAAGGGTTCCCTATTTACACACAAAGCCCCACTCCAGGTGTACAACATGGGACCGCCACGAGCGGGTGGCAGTAGAAGTGGTTGGGCCCCTACCAGCCACCTGCCAAGGGAACAGGTACATCATGGTGGCAATGGATTATTTCACAAAATAGCTAGAGGCCTATCCATTGCCCAACCAGGAAGCCCGGCTGATAGCTTAAGCCCTAGTTGAAGGATTCTTCTCGCGATTTGGTGTCCCCATGGAGCTGCACACTGGCCAGGGCTGGAAATTTGAGTCCGATCTGCGGTCGGTGTGTGAGCTCCTTCAAATTAACAAGACCCTAACAACCCCTTTTAGGCCCCAGTCGGATGGAATGGTGGAGAGGTTCAACAGAACCCTATTGACTCAGTTGGCCCTCTTCACCTCCGAGCACCAGCAGGATTGGGATGAGCATCTCCCCTTTGTGTTGACGGCCTACCGGACCGCATAGCATGCGACCACTCGGTGCAGCTCAGCCTTGTTGATGTTCGGTCGGAAAATGTGAGTCGCCATAGATTTGTGGGTAGGTGGGACCGTCACCAGAGGAATCAGTTGGAGCATCCATAGAAAGTTATACCAACAAATTAAGGAAGAGCATGGAAACGGCTCACGAGTTTGCGAGGAAGCAAATTGGCTCGGCTTCCTCGCACATTAAATTGAGATGCAATATCCGGGCTCATACACCCCGTTTTCTTCCCGGAGACCTTTTTTGGCTTTACTAGCCCCGGAGGAAAAGGGGAGTGTGTCCAAAACTTACCTCACCCTGGAAGGGTCCCGGGGTGATGCTTTGACAAGTGACTGATGTGGTCTTCAATATTCAAATGGGCCTGCATACCCTTCCACAGATAGTCCATGGGGATAGATTGACTCCCTTTCAGGGTCAGAAGACTCCTGGGTGGATTGGAAGGGTGCGCCGAAATTTAGAAGGGGTAGATGACACTTTTAGAACCGACCAACCTGCGACGACTTATACTTAGGGTAAGGTGCCTTGATGCTTACTGTCCCAAGGGTTCAGTTTTGCTAGAAATGAGGACATAGGTAATTGGTGTGAGAGTGACTCAATGGTCGGTGAAGGGATTGGTTTGGAAACCAAAATTGTCTGTGGAATTGATGTCTGTTATTTGTATTGAATTGTGTTTGGAGAATGAGTGCCAATTATAACATGTAAGCAGGCCATGGCAGGAACATGATCACTATTTTTGCATGACAATGTTTGAGAATGGCAACAGGGGAGGAAATGAGATGTTGGACTGTGTAGGTGGGGAAGATATGTGGATCCGCAGGAATCGATCAAGCTCTGGAGGAGCGGTGACTGCGGGCCCCCCTGAGGTAATTTGTACTTGGCAGCCGGTGGTGTCTGGGAATGGAGACCCTTTGGATGGGGAGGTCTGGTTGGGCGACCAGCGGTAGAGAGACCCCTGGCGACCGGTATGAGGCCGTGAGAGCCTGGATGTGTGGAGACCGTCCCTGACGGGGCGTACAGCAAAGGAGCTGCTTGGCTGTCAGGGACCGAATCGTTGAAGGGGGGGGGTGAAGAAGTCGTGAGTCGAGTGACTTGGTTTTGGACTGCGGGTACCACAACCAGAAGAGCCCCCATCATTTTGTTGTCTGGTACCTCCCCTCTGCTCAATGGAGGATCACACATGTGTGTAATAACATTTAAGCCATGGTTTTGCAGGATTGGAATAAATGATTGATTTTGGGTTTATGTATGAATGTGTGAGGAAGGTTCACTAAATCCATGTCACTAACCCGTACTGGAGATGCAGGGCTCGTGTTAGGGCAATGTGCTCGATGCACATTGGGTATCGTGACAACCACCGATGAACGCATGCTTTGGAAGCAGGTTGTGCAGACGTTAAAATAAAAATTTTGGTTCAGGTTTTGTCCATTATAGTAGGTTTTTTTTGTGCATTTTCTGACATTTTCTACCCGCCCCAGGAGTTAGGAGCGAGGAACCAAGAGTTTTGCAAATATTTGAATTGGTGTGTTTAAAGGGTGTAAAACGTTAAGGGGAATAGGAAAGTTAGCTACGGCTTGCTTCCCACAGCCCCTTCTAATTTATTTCAAAAGCTAATTTAGGTGTGAGTCGGTAAGGGGTAAGGCCTGAATGGTACCGCCTGCATCGAACCTTGCAGGAGCTACGGTTCCGGGGAGGGGGCTGTGTTATGATTATGGAGGTAGATGTAAGGATTTAATAGGGAAATTAGCATTGTATAGTGTAGCATGGTCCGTGGATGAGTAGAAGCATCTCAATGGAATTAAGTTAGGGAATTTGTGAGCTTAAGTGTTACATGTCACCACACGAGGAAAACAGGGAATTTGAAGGAGGTGGGTTTGGGGTGGATTAACGGGGGTAGAAAAGATCGTGGTTTGGGATGGGGGAAGATATGAGATGGTGGTGAACAGCTGTTTTGAAGACCTGGAAGGAGGAGTGTGATTGAAGAGAGTTTGGAGTTTGTTCCAGAGGTGGAAAATAATTCTGATGATTTCAAAATAAAATTAGCTGTTCCTGTAAGTTTTCTCTTCTCGGTAGTGCATTTCACAGCAAAACTCAACCATGAGCAACAAGGAGCTTTCAAAAGACCTGTGGGATAAAGTTGTAGAAAGGCACAGATCAGGGGATGGTTATAAAAATATTTCCAAGGCCTTGAATATCCCTTGGAGCACAGTCAAGACAATCATTAAGAAGTGGAAGGTGTATGAAACCACCAAGGCCCTGCCAAGATCAGGCAGTTCCTCCAAACTGGCTGACCAAGCAAGGAAGAGACTCATCAGAGAAGCCAACAAGAAGCCATTCACAATTTTGAAAGAGCTACATGCCTTTATGGCAGACTGGTCACTGTGTGCATGTGACAACAATATCCCAAGCACTCCACAAGTCTGGCCTGTACAGAAGGATGGTAAGAAGGAAGCCATTACTCAACAAAGCTCACCTTGAGTCCCATTTGAGGTATGCAAAAAAGCAACTCCAGAGATTCTGAAACGATGTGGCAAACGTTTTGTGGTCTGACGAAACCAAGATGGAACTTTTTGGCCAAAATGCAAAATGTTATGTTTAGCACAAACCCAACACAGCACATTACTCAAGAGCACCATCCCTAATGTGAAGCATGGTGGTGCAGTGTCATGTTATGGGGATGTTTCTCATTAGCAGGGACTGGGGCACTTGTCAGGATAGAAGGGAAAATCAATCCATCCATCCATCCATTGGGACCATACTCTGTGCAGAGCGTTGATGCTGCCGAAGCAGTCTCCTTGGCTATTGGGCACAATCCTGGACGGGTCACCACTCTGACACAGGATACCAGCATGCTGGCACTCATTTTGCCGACCTCGGAAGGATGACAGGCAGAGTCAACCCCACCTAGTATTAACTCAACAGCCAAGCGGCATTTGAACTAAGGATCCGAGGATCCCAAGCCCACCACCTAACCATTAAGCCAACACCAGGCATGAAGGGAAAATGGATGGTGCAAAATACAGAAAAATCCTGGAGGAAAACCTGCTGCCCTCTGCAGGAAAGATGAAATTGGAACGGAAGTTCACCTTTCAGCATCACAACGACCTGAAGCACACAACCAAAGCTATACTGGAGTGGCTCAGGAACAAAAAGATAAATGTTCTTGAGGCCCAGTGAGAGCTTCGACTTAAATCCAATCGAAAATCTGTGGCATGACTTGGAGATTGTGTCCATCAACGCTCCTCACGCAACTAGACTGAGCTTGAACAGTTTAATACAGAAGAATGGGCAAATATTGCCCAATCAAGGTACTGAATGTAAAGTTGGTAGAGACCGATCTCAACAGACTCACAACTGCAATTGCTGTCAAAGGTGCTTCCAGCAAGTATTAACTCAGGGTGGGTGGACACTTATCCAACCAAGTTATTTTCGTTTTGTATTTTTTATTAATTTTCTGAAATTTATTATAGAATTTGCTTTTCACTTGGAAGTTGTGGGTTATGATGTGTTCATCATCCTGTGTTAAATTGTCGTGATTTATTTATTTTTTGTTTACTAAGTCGAGATTCGTGTAAAAAGGTGGAAAAAGTCTGATTTAATGCAATTTGATTCCAAGCCACAAGGCAACAAAAGGTGAAAATTTTGAAAGGGGGTGTAGACTTTCTATAGGCACTCTATAATGATGCAAGCATTATAATCAACCTTTATTGGGAACAATAAGCAGTTGGTAGTTATAAAGTAAAAAGGATTTTAAAAACATGAAGGAATAATGAAGCAAAACTTACCCTGTGTTCCATAAAAAAGTGACTGTGGTGCTGAAAACTAAATTATACTTTGAGCGATAATCTCCATTAGCGATAGGTCATTTGAGTAATGTTTGAAGTTTTGTTTCATACTCAACGTGTCCTCCTTTTTATTCATTCCACATCTGGAGACGTTGAACGTGGTCTGCGAGTAACCCCCTTCTGGGGATACTCCCAAAATCCAGGCTCATTCTCACTTCCACTCATTAGTTCCTCTTCTTCCACCTGTGACAACAACTTCCTCTGTCTGTTCAATCTCATCCTTCCCTCCAAGGCTTCAAGACAACTGTTTACCATCGTCTCAGGTCATCCCCTGTGCATACCCATAATCTTTTCCATCCTCATTAACATCAACCCTTCCCAAACCCATCTCTTCCCAGGTTACTGGGTCTCCTCCCCACCACCCCCCCCCCCAACTCACCCTCCTCTTTAGTTTATTTTTTTTGTTCCATTTTTGTTTCTTCCACAGTTTTCTACTTCTGTGATTGAGAGTGTGCCGATATCCAGCCTGGCCACCCCCTTGCTCTCACCTTTCTCCGTGCCCTTTATGCCTCCAAGTCTCCCTCAATTTTGTCCCAAAACCCCTGCTGTCTTACCCCACCCTCTTCCCACTCTTCTTTTGTTCTGTTATATCCTGGTCCGTTCTGTGTTCTATGTGTGTGTGTGTGTGTGTGTGTGTGTGTGTGTCAGTGTGTTTCCTCCATAACTCCAAAACCATAAAACCTATCAGCCTGGAACTTTGCATGCATACAACGGGAACTCCCAGGAAGTGCAGAGTGAAAATTGGGTGTTTAGGTGAATTAAAACACCCCTTTTGAAGATAATTAGCGGCCTTATTTAATTATATCCTTGATCAGGTGTGATCCCGGCCACCTCGCTCTTTGGGGTCTGAAGGCGTATCCTGGGTTACCTCGCTGGGGTCTGAAGCCTCCATGTTTTTTGGCCTGCTCAACGATGCCTCGACTTGGAACAGGCCACAACGATTTCTTCATGATATTTTTGTTTTCTTTCACTTTCCTCTCATATTATCAAATGCATGTTCATCATAGCTACGAATCGCTGGGTAGATTGCAATGCTTATAAATGCCCAGAGATGCCAGTGTTCGTCTTTCGTGGCTTTATTTCATTTCCGCACATGTCATAACCTCGAGAATCTCTTAAACTAAGGCAAATTATAAAATTTAAGCTCCAGAATTGAACTTAGCGGCAGTTCCGACGACCAAAAAAGTGTTCATTTGTCCAATTCGGACCCATTTGATATTTTGGGCGTCCCCGGGAGGGTGTGTGTTTGATGGGAGGGTGTGTGTTTGATATGACGGTTCGGAGATTGCTCTCGCTTGTCAATCGAGCCATTCCTTATCAACGTTTCTTTGGAGTGCTTAAGCTACTTGGCGAGCACTCTACAACATTTGCACTGTCACTGAATACTGTATGTCGATCAACTTGAACAATGTTCAGGAGGCACTTGCCTGCGTTGGCCCCACCTTGTTCTGCGGTGCATTTGGCAATGGCTGGCTCACTGAAAATGTGCAATTTCTCTTTTGTATGATATTCTTTCATTATACGACCCATCACTTCGATATAGATAAATAGAAATAAAAAACAAAATGAAACGTTTCGTTAACATCACGGCAGGATAGCTGAGAGGAACGCATGCTCCTCGCTCTAAACTGATAGCCTGAGCTTGAATCCCGACCCAGCTATAAACAGTTAACCCAGTGTTTCAAAGACAGGGTGATTCATTCAATGTGTGTGCCATTAAACTGGGTGTCACATCTGCCAGAATCCTCCCCCTCTCACCGCCCACCCACCCCTTTCCCATCTCTCTTCTCCTCTCCCCTCCCCCTCACCTCTCTCTCTCTCTCTCCTGTCTCTCTCTCTCCTCTCTCTCTCTTCTCTCTCTCTCTCTCTCTCTCTCTCTCTCTCGTCTCTCTCTCTCTCCCACCACTCTTCCTCTCACCCTCTCTCCCTCTGTCTCTGAACATATATGGATGGTGGTTGTCTCCACACATATCCAGATGCTGGTTATATCTGTACATATCCGGACAGTAGTTATGTCTGCACTTATCCAAACAGTGGTTATCTCCGCATGTATCCGGACAGTGGTTATTTCCGCACATGTCCTGCCCAGACGGTGTTTATCTCTGCACATGTCCTGTCCAGACGGTGTTTATCTCTGCAGGTGTCCTGTCCAGATGGTGGTTATCTCCGCACGTGTCAGAAGTTATTCTCTCCGCACGTCTCTGAACAGTGGTTATCTCCGTATGTATCCAAATGGGGGTTATCTCCGCACATAGCCAAACGGTCATTATCTATGCATGTATCTGGACAGTGGTTATCTCCACATGTATCTGAATGGTGGTTATCTCCACATGTACCCGAACGGTTGTTATCTCGGCACGTATCCGAACGGTGGTTATCTCTGCCTGTATCCGAACAGTGGTTATCACTGCACGTATCTGAATGGTGGTTATCTCCGCATGTATCTGAACGGTGGTTATGTCCACACGTTTCCAAACGGTTATTGCTGCATGTACCTGAATGGTGATTATCTTCACACGTGTCCAAACGGTGGTTATCTCTGCACGTAGCCGAACGGTGGTTATCTCCGCCTGTCTCCAGATGGTGGTCATCTCCACACTGTCTAAACGGTGGTTATCGCTGCATGTGTCTCAACTGTGGTTGTCTCGACATGTATCTGGACGGTGGTTATGCCCAGATGGTGGTTACCTCGGCACATATCCGGAAGGTGGTTATCTCTGCATGTATCACGTCATCAGGTATCTCCACAGGTATCCGGACAGTGATTATGTCTGGATGGATTAATTTGAACTGTACCCAACTTTAGTTTTAACTCATTAACCATCTATAGTTTTACCAATTATAGTTTAATTAGAACTGTAACCACTATAGTTTTAACTCTATTATAAAGGAGTAATTCACCACAGACAACTGTAATTAGAACTGTAACGAACTGTAGTTTTTACTCATGTATTGAAGAGTAATTCTCTGCGGACTCGTGTAATTATGCCTCGTGTTGGCTTAATGGTTAGGGTGGTGGGCTTGGGATCCTAGGGTCCTGAGTTCAGTTCAAATCCTGCTCATCCGTGAATTAATACTAGGTGGGGTTGACTCAGCCTGTCATCCTTCCAAGGTTGGCAAATGAGTACCAGCTTGCTTGGATGATTGAGCCATTCAAGTGTCCTGTGTCGGAGTGGCAACCCATCCAGGATTGTGTTCCAATAGCCCAGGAGACTGCTTTGGCAGCATCTATGCTCTGTACACAGTGTGGTCCCAATGGAATGGTGGATGGATGGACCCTCCCCTCACACTGCCTTCCTTTGCCCTCCTCTGCCCTCCCTCACGCTGCCTTCCATTCCCCCACCCCTCCTCAGTCTCCCTCCCTCCCCTCACACAACCCTCCCTCCTCCCTCCCTCCTTCTTACTCACCCCCCCCCCCCACACCTGTAATATTTCCTCCTGTTAGCGAAGCGATGGGTTGTATTTGCTTGTAAAATATATGATGTACATTCTCTAGTCACACAATACTCCACTCCCCAGCTCGTAACTGGTTTTGTTCCTCCAATGCCATGATTGGTTCCAGGGCCTCGGTTGTGAATCTGTGATACAAATGATCTCTTGCATTAATTAATTTTTGCTTAATCCCTAATTTATTTAATCGGTTCAAGTTCGTCACAGATTCCGAGTTAGAGAACAAGTTAAAACATTTCATCCAAAGTGTTTTGAGTTTTGTCAAGTTGATTGTTCAATTAAATAAGGATTGTTCGTTAGTATACTTTGTTGAGATTTTCCCATTTTCATCATTTGTAAAGTTAACTGGAGGCTCTCATTAAGTAACTTTGAAAGTTGGTGAAGTTGCCTTGAAGGTATAGAAAGTTAATTATTATAAATGGTTTTATCCATTAGTGATCGTTCCTCGAAGTTGGGTTATGATATCTGCTCAAGGTTCATTTACCTTACAGGTTCCAAGGTGTCTTTACACAAAAACGAAGAGGTACGTGCACTCCCATCGCAGCTGCCCCAACCATAAACAACCATCCTGGTGATTCACAGGCAGGGTGATCCATCATTGTGTGCGCCGTTCCTCGGATGGACGTTAAGCTGGGCGTTCCGTCTGCCTGTATTAGTTGGTGGATATTAAAGATCACACGGTGTCCTTTGTGAAGAGGGTGGCGAGCTATCGCCGGCTAACTTAAACAAATGACTGCTAATTGTTCTTTCAAATGTCAGGCCTGGCCAGCCGGTTCGTGAAAGACTTGTGGGATCATTTCCAGGCTGACCCTACGTCAGGCCTGGCCAGCCGGTTCGTGAAAGACTTGTGGGATCGTTCCAGGCTGACCCTACATGTCAGGCCTGGCCAGCCGGTTCGTGGAAGACGTGAGATCGTTCCCAGGCTGACCCTACATGTCAGGCCTGGCCAGCCGGTTCGTGAAAGACATGGGATCATTTCCAGGCTGCTCTATATGTCAGGCCTGGCCAGCCGGTTCGTGAAAGACTTGTGGGATCTTTCCAGGCTGACCCTATATGTCAGGCCTGGCCAGCCGGTTTGTGAAAGACTTGTGGGATCATTTCCAGGCTGACCCTACATATCAGGCCTGGCCAGCCGGTTCGTGAAAGACTTGTAGGATCGTTCCCAGGCTGACTCTATATGTCAGGCCTGGCCAGCCGGTTCGTGAAAGACTTGTGGAATCATTTCCAGGCTGACCCTCGATGTCAGGCCTGGCCAGCCGGTTCGTGAAAGACTTGTGGGATCGTTCCCAGGCTGACCCTACACGACGGTGGGATTGATGAGGGTCGTCACGGTGGTATGTGTGTGTCGAGTATATGAAACGAGGAACGACAGCACCACGTGACACTGCACTTCCGACGTGGAGATCGTCACTCGAGTCTAAAACTTCCCAAACTGTGCTCAGTGCGCCGAATGGATGATTATAACTCCATCTCAGGAAGTGGAACGTCATGTTTAATCACCCGATCGAACCAAACATGGGTAATGGGGGTTTGTGTGAAACGTGCAGCCTCTGCCATCCGAACATCACGGTCACGTTCCGTCGGGCCCCGGGTTTGGGTGTACAGTACAAACCGTCCGTATTCGTCGCACTCTGACTCGATCGTCGCCCCTCCTGCGCTGCAGCATTCGTTGGAAGGGCTGAGGTAAAGCGCTGAAAAGAGGAAGAGGCGGGAGAGTGGAGTTGGCGGCAACGACAACGACAACGCTTGCGCTGCTCTCGCGCCATTTCCGTCGCCGCTCCTCCGACCGACTCCAGATCTGCCCGTCCTTTCCCACGGTCGAGAGGTCTGGCTCCAATTGGCGTCTCTCTGCACTGCAATGAAGAAGAAGAAGAGGAATGGCTGGACGGTGGATCGCGTTTATCCTGAGGTTCGAGGCGGGATGATAGGATCATCCGTCCCTTCGTAGCGATCCCGCTCGGATCTCCTGACACGTTGTGTAATCGTCGCATCTTGCGGCGCGAGAGTATCACATTTGCAACATATTCCGTTCTTCTTCTTCTTCTTCTTCTTCTTCTTCCTCACATTTTCCTCATCTTCGCGCCGTAATTCTCCGATCCGCCCGAGCACAATGCGCACGACTTGCGTGTGCACGTTTACCGCCGTCATCTGCGGCTCCTGCCTGGGACTCTTGGTTTTCTACCTGCAAGGTCGGTGCGCAGCGTCGCCATACCGTGAACCACCAGCTCACCCCGGTGGAGGCGGCTCGCACCACATGCTTCACATCACCTCATGCATCCTCAAACGCCCACACCATACGCCTGCATGTTGTGTCCCATACCGTATACTGATATGCATAGAGAGCCGTACACCGTCCGCCTTCCCTCATTTCGTCAAATTTTCGACCATATTTACCTCAACCCGTTCTGTGTTTTGACAAGAGTCGGTGCAAGGGTATTTGGCGCCCTCGGTGAACCTTCAGCTTTCGCCCTCCCTCCATCTGATGCTGATTGTATATTCTCATTGTTCTGCACTTTTTGTATTTTAAAGGGACATGGACAAGAAGAAATGCACTTTTTTAATGTGTAATATGGATCACGTGACGTCATACTGTGTGCTCCCACAACAAAGTTGATCATTATCAATTTAGAATTTCACTTTCCGTCCTTTCAGTTTACCAAATGTATAAATATGTTTCTTTCAGGTGAATGGTTTGTACAACTTCATGTTCTGTTGACGAGGTGGATAGCCCAACAAATGATTGTTGCATCATATTGAGGAAGGAATGTATTGTTGTGGCCCGGGGTCAGGCGAGAAGAGCCACGAGGGGGGGGGGGAACTATCTCGGGTTCCCATCAGACTGCCTCCCCGGAATCACAGGCCGTCGCACACGGAACATTCCGTGATGCGGCCGGTCACTAACCGACCTTGATTCGCCAATAACTCAACCACGTGACCAAGGGTCCTCCGTCTAAACCGTTTACCGAAATTAATCACGTGACCTAATTACCGGGGAACACGCCCTCGGTACGCCTTTTCCGAACCGGGTCAGATGAAGCCGAGCGACACTGCCAAGGACGTACCGGATAAAAGGAACAGATCGTTGGGAATAAAGTCCTGGCGAGGTTAGGATACGGACCATGCTGAATCAATGAAAGAAAAGACAAAAACGAGCTGGGAACATTTCTACACAATCATTTATCAAAGGCAGGCGAGGAAAAATATGTGGCACAATGAATAGATTTATTGTTGTATGTAAGCAGGGACAGTAAGGA
>CM068961.1:34304309-34325316 GCA_035128595.1 Eptatretus atami | reverse complement strand
AATTTGTGAGGTGAGATGAAGGCAAGCAACTTACATAAGCAGACACAGAGCAGAGTTATTCCGATATAATTCTTATACACTCTTAACTTAAGCAAGGACAGACGCCATGACACACACACACACACACACACACACACACACACACACACACACACCACACACACACACACTCTCTCTCTCACCACACCCCGATGAAGAGGAGATAATCATGTGAAAGGAGAGGAGATGAGGGCTACGGTCTCGCAATACCTTGCACGGTCGGCCGCGCCACGCTACCCAGTCCACTTTTGGGGACGCTCCGCTGTGCGATCCCTCCTTGAGAGTAGGCGCGTTGTCTCCTGCTTGGTTATGGTGCCTGACTCAGCACGTGCAACGGTCCAGAGAATAGGTGGGCCGTCAGGCAAGAAAGGGCGGTAGGTGGAGCCAGCACACAATAATGCGGTCAGTGGAGCCAGCGGACGAGAATCAATAGGTGGAGCCAGGTGGGTGGGTGGAGGCTGCAGCGAGAGGCAGGCGGAATCAGGGGGTGTGTGGAGCCAGCGGCGAATGTAGAGATCACAGCTTTTGATGCAAGGCGACCGCGCTGGTACGGCTTCGCAATCGTCTTTTATAAGGTCCATGGTGTAGGGTAGGGGCGATGACCCGAAGCGATGCGTCGTCACCCGAATTGGGTGCTTCCATTGGACCCCGGCCACCGTACGGCCCGGGCACCACGGCCGGAAGCAGCCTCATTTTACATCTGGCGAGACATGGCTGAGCTGCGGAATCGTCCCGCTCCGAACTCCATGATATGAATCGCCTGGACCGAACTCCCGGGCTGTGCTCTGGCGACTGGCCGAGAGTCGCGGCTGCCCCACATGCCCGCTCGGCACCGCCGGCGCGCTGTGGTTTGCGCTGATCAATGCGCATATTCTGTCCGTACGCCATGCGGCCCGAGGGATCTGTGCCATACAGCATGCCTCTGCTTGGTGGCGAATGCATCAAGGCGGAGGTGCAAGAAGATGTCTGCCGTCTGCAGGAGATATTGGTGGCTGCAGTGGCGAGCGAAGATCGATGGTAAGACGCTGTTGTGAACTAGCGCGCAGATCCGAACAAAGATGTGTGCCATGCGCGTCCCGTACAGTGAAATGTATTTATCACGGGGCTGCGTGCGGGTCTGTTATCGTGGTGTTGATGCTTTCCTTAACCTCCGTGAGCAGTATTCTCGCAGTGGAGGGTATTTCATCGTGGTGTTGATCAATGCTTTTCTCGGCCTTCGTGAGACAGTATTCTCGCAGTGGAGAGCTTTTCATCTGGTGTTGATGCTTTTGTTGGCCACCGCAAAGACAGTATTCTTATAGTGGAGGGTTTTTCATCGTACTGCACACGTCCCGTGCAGTCTGGTGTGGAGGTTGTCGCTGTGTTTTTCACAGGCGGCCGTTTGGGTCGCTGCCTGCTTGGATTTATTTCCTGAATAAGAGGAAGGAGTTGGAATGAATAGAGATTGAATGGAAAATGAGATATAATTAGACCTAGTTATAAGACCTACACAACGTACTTCGTCGCATTGACCCATTAGACATGAGTGTCGGTCGAACGACAATACTAATGAAATAACTGTCTGGGGATCACTGTATGTTGGGTGCCATTGCCTTAGAGGCATGCGGTTTCCAAAACCGCAACAGTATGTTTTGATCTTCAGCTTGGAAAACCACGATCGCGATCACTCTGCCCTTTCGCTATTTTTCCCTTGCGATCACTCTGCCCCTTCGCTATTTTTCCTCGCGATCACTCCACCCCTTCGCTATTTTTCCCTCGCGATCATTCCACCCTTCGCTATTTTTCCTCACGATCACTCCGCCCCTTCGCTATTTTTCCCTCGCGATCACTCTGCCCCTTCGCTATTTTTCCTCGCGATCACTCCGCCCCTTCGCTATTTTTCCCACGCGATCACTCCGCCCCTTCGCTATTTTTCCCACGCGATCACTCGCCCCTTCGCTATTTTTCCCACGCGATCACTCCGCCCCTTCGCTATTTTTCCTCGCGATCACTCCGCCCCTTCGCTATTTTTACCTCACGATCACTCCGCCCCTTCGCTATTTTCCCACGCGATCACTCCGCCCCTTTGCTATTTTTCCCTCGCGATCACTCCGCCCCATCGCTATTTTTTCCCTCGTGATCACTCCGCCCCTTCGCTATTTTTCCCACGTGATCACTCCGCCCCTTTGCTATTTTTCCCACGCGATCACTCCGCCCCTTCCCATTTTTCCCTTGCCGATCACTCCGCCCCTTCGCTATTAATCCTCTCGCAAGAAAGGGCGGTAGGTGGAGCCAGCACACAATAATGCGGTCAGTGGAGCCAGCGGACGAGAATCAATAGGTGGAGCCAGGTGGGTGGGTGGAGCCTGCAGCGAGAGGCAGGCGGAATCAGGGGGGTGTGTGGAGCCAGCGGCGAATGTAGAGATCACAGCTTTTGATGCAAGGCGACCGCGCTGGTACGGCTTCGCAATCGTCTTTTATAAGGTCCATGGTGTAGGGTAGGGGCGATGACCCGAAGCGATGCGTCGTCACCCGAATTGGGTGCTCCCATTGGACCCCGGCCACCGTACGGCCCGGGCACCACGGCCGGAAGCAGCCTCATTTTACATCTGGCGAGACATGGCTGAGCTGCGGAATCGTCCCGCTCCGAACTCCATGATATGAATCGCCTTGGACCGAACTCCCGGGCTGTGCTCTGGCGACTGGCCGAGAGTCGCGGCTGCCCCACATGCCCGCTCGGGCACCGCCGGCGCGCTGTGGTTTGCGCTGATCAATGCGCATATTCTGTCCGTACGCCATGCGGGCCCGAGGGATCTGTGCCATACAGCATGCCTCTGCTTGGTGGCGAATGCATCAAGGCGGAGGTGCAAGAAGATGTCTGCCGTCTGCAGGAGATATTGGTGGCTGCAGTGGCGAGCGAAGATCGATGGTAAGACGCTGTTGTGAACTAGCGCGCAGATCCGAACAAAGATGTGTGCCATGCGCGTCCCGTACAGTGAAATGGTATTTATCACGGGGCTGCGTGCGGGTCTGTTATCGTGGTGTTGATGCTTTCCTTAACCTCCGTGAGGCAGTATTCTCGCAGTGGAGGGTATTTCATCGTGGTGTTGATCAATGCTTTTCTCGGCCTTCGTGAGACAGTATTCTCGCAGTGGAGAGCTTTTCATCATGGTGTTGATGCTTTTGTTGGCCACCGCAAGGACAGTATTCTTATAGTGGAGGGTTTTTCATCGTACTGCACACGTCCCGTGCAGTCTGGTGGTGGAGGTTGTCGCTGTGGTTTTTCACAGGCGGCCGTTTGGGTGCGGTGCCTGCTTGGATTTATTTCCTGAATAAGAGGAAGGAGTTGGAATGAATAGAGAGATTGAATGGAAAATGGAGATATAATTATGCTAGCTAAAGACTACACAACGTACTTCGTCCATTGACATTAGACATGAGTGTCGGTCGAACGACACGTATACTAATGAAATAATTGTCTGGGGATCACTGTATGTTGGGTGCCAATTGCCTTAGAGGCATGCGGTTTCCAGAACCGCAACAGTATGTTTTGATCTTCAGCTTGGAAAACCGCGATCGCGATCACTCTGCCCTTTCGCTATTTTTCCCTTGCGATCACTCTGCCCTTCGCTATTTTTCCTCGCGATCACTCCACCCCTTCGCTATTTTTTCCCTCGCGATCATTCCACCCTTCGCTATTTTTCCTCACGATCACTCCGCCCCTTCGCTATTTTTCCCTCGCGATCACTCTGCCCCTTCGCTATTTTTCCTCGCGATCACTCCGCCCTTCGCTATTTTTTCTCGCGATCACTCACCCTTCGCTATTTTTCCTCGTGATTATTCCACCCCTTCGCATTTTCCTAGATCTCCCTCCTCCTCGCGACCTCGCCATGCTATTTTCCTCACGATACTCCGCCCCTTCGCTATTTTTCCACGCGATCACTCGCCCTTTGCTATTTTTCCCTCGCGATCACTCCGCCCATCGCTATTTTTTCCCTCGTGATCACTCCGCCCCTTCGCTATTTTTCCCACGTGATCACTCCGCCCTTTGCTATTTTCCATGCGATCACTCCGCCCTTCGCCATTTTTCCCTTGCGATCACTCCGCCCCTTCGCTATTTTCCCCGCATCACTCCGCCCTTGATATTACCTCACGATCACTCCGCCTTCGCTATTTCTTCTGCGCGATCACTCCGCCCTTTGCTATTTCCCTTCGTGATCACTCCACCCTTCGCATCTTTTCCCTCTGATCACTCCGCACCTTCGCTATTTTTCCTCGCGATCACTCTGCCCCTTCGCTATTTTCCCTGCGATCATCCGCCCTTCGCTATTCCACGTCATCTGCCCTCCTTATTTTACCTTGCAGATCATGCCGCCCTTCGCTATTTTATCTCGCGATCACTCCGCCCCTTCGCCATTTTTCCCTCGCGATCACTCGCCCTTCGCTATTTTTCACTCACGATCACTCCGCCTCTTCGCCATTTTTCCCTCGTGATCACTCGCCCCTCGCCTTTTTACCTCGCGATCACTCTGCCTTACCATTTTTCCCTCGCGATCACTCCGCCTCTTCGCCATTTTTACCTCGCGATCACTCCGCCTCTTCACCATTTTTACCTCGCGATCACTCTGCCCCTTCGCTATTTTCCCTCGGATCACTCCGCCTCTTCGCCATTTTTCTCTCGTGATTACTCCGCCTCTTCACCATTTTTCCCTCGTGATCTCCACCCCTTGCCATTTTTCCCTCGCGATCACTCACCCCCTTCGCTATTTTCCCTCACGATCACTCGGCTCGCCATTTTAACCTTGCAATCACGCCGCTTCGCTATTTTTACCTCAGATCACTCCGCCCTTCGCTATTTTACTCGAGATCACTCGCCCCTTCGCTATTTTTCCCTCGAGACACTCCGCCTCTTCGCCATTTTTCCCTCGTGATCACTCTGCTCTTCGCTATTTTTCCTCGTGATCACTCCGCCTTTCGCCATTTACCCTTGCGATCATCCGCCCATCGCTATTTTTTTTCTCACGATCACTCCACCCCTCGCCTTTTTCCTTGCAATCAGGCCGCCCCTTCGCTATTTTTACCTCAAGATCACTCCGCCCTTCGCTATTTTTCCCCCGCGATCACTCGCCCCTTCGCTATTTTTCCCTCGCGATTACTCGCCCCTTCACTCTTTTATCACGATCATCCGCCCTTCACTTTTTTACCTCATGATTACTTCCGCCCCTTCACTCTTTTTCCCTCGCGATCACTCCGCACTATCGCTATTTTTCCTCGGATCACTCCGCCTCGCTATTTTCCCACGCGATCACTTGCTGCCCCTTCGGTATTTTTCCCGCGATCACTCCGCCCTTCGCTATTTTTCCTCGCGATTACTCCGCCCCTTCATCTTTTTACTCACGATTACTCCGACCCTTCATCTTTTACCTCACGATTACCACCTTCGCTATTTTTCCTGCGCGATCACTCCGCCCTTCGCTATTTTTCCTTGCGATCACTCCTGCTCTCACTCTTTTTACCTACGATTACTCCGCCCTTCTCTATTTTTCCTGCGCGATCACTCCGTGCCTTCGCTAGTTTTCCCTTGCGATCACCCTGCCCTTCGCTATTTTTCCTGCGCGATCACTCCGTCTTTGCTATTTTTCCTTGCGATCACTCCGCCCTTCGTATTTTCCCTCATGATCACCCCGCCCCTTCACTCTTTTTACTCACGATTACTCCGCCCCTTCACTCTTTTTACCTCACGATCTACTTCGCCATTTTCACTCTTTTTACTCACGATTACTCTCGCCCCTATCACTCTTTTTACTCCGATCTTCGCCCCTTCACTCTTTTTACCTCACGATTACTCCACCCCTTCGCTATTTTTCCTGCGCGATCACTCCGTGCCTTCGCATTTTTCCCTTGGCATCATCGCCTTTACTCTTACTCTTTTACCTCAGATCACTCCGCCCCTTCATCTTTTACCTCACGATACTCCACCCTTCGCTATTTTTCCTGCGCGATCACTCCGTGCCTTCGCTATTTTTCCCTTGCGATCACTCCGTGCCTTCACTCTTTTCCTCACGATTACTCCGCCCCTTCGCTATTTTCCCTACGATCACCCCGCCCTTCACTCTTTTACTCACGATTACTCCACCTTCACTCTTTTACCACGATTACTCCGCCCCTTCACTTTTTAACTCACGATTACTCCGCCCCTTCACTCTTTTTACCTCACGATTACTCCGCCCCTTCTCTATTTTTCCTGCGCGATCCATCCGTGCCTTCGCTATTTTTCCCTTGTGATCACCTGCCCCTTCGCCATTTTTCCTGCACGATCACTCCCATGCTTCGCTATTTTTCCTGCGCGATCACTCCGTGCCTTTGCTATATTTCCCTTGCGATCACTCCGTGCCTTCACTCTTTTTACCTCACGATTACTCCGCCTTCGCTATTTTTCCCTCACGATCACCGCCCTTCACTCTTTTCACCTCACGATTACTCCACCCCTTCGCTATTTTTCCTGCGCGATCACTCCGTGCCTTCGCTATTTTTCCCTTGCGATCACTCCGTGCCTTCACTCTTTTCCTCACGATTACTCCGCCCCTTTGCTATTTTTCCCTCACGATCACCCCGCCCCTTCACTCTTTTCACTCACGATTACTCCGCCCATTCATCTTTTATCTCACGATTACTCCGCCCCTTCACTCTTTTCACCTCACGATCACCCCGCCCTTCATCTTTTATCTACGATTACTCCACCTTCGCTATTTTTCCCTTGCGATCACTCCGTGCCTTCGCTATTTTTCCCTTGTGATCACCCTGCCCCTTCGCCATTTTTCCTGCACGATCACTCCGTGCCTTCGCTATTTTCCTGCGCGATCACTCCGTGCCTTTGCTATTTTTCCCTTGCGATCACTCCGCCCCTTCGCTATTTTTCCCTCATGATCACCCCGCCCCTTCACTCTTTTACCTCACGATACTCCGCTTCACCTTTTTACCTCACGATCACTCCGCCCCTTCACTCTTTTCACCTCACGATTACTCCGCCCATTCACTCTTTTATCACGATTACTCCACCCCTTCGCTATTTTTCCTGCGCGATCACTCTGCCCCGAGGTGAGGGGGTATGCCTCCCTAAGGCCTAGGTCACATTTGCCACGGCGGCCGTGGGGTCTCCAAAATCTGCGGCACTAGCAATTCTACGGCGGCCGCAGTATTTCCACGGTCACACAATGTAGCAGTCACATATGTTTTTATTTTTCTGGTAGCCGCATGGCGTGTTTATAATTGTGGAGACCGAAAACGTGGGGTGCCGTACGGTCTGTGATTTGATGTCGCACGGTGACCTTAGGGTGTCCTGCGGCGGCAATATAATTCAAGGCAGACGCAAGGAGACCTCAAGGTGCCCGCAAGGCGACCGCAGGGGGCCTAAGGCGAATGTGCGGCCAGACGGACGGTAACGAGTGGGTATATATACCAGTCCTTTTTTTTACTGAAATAAAATATACCAGTATATATAACTGAATATAATATATATAACCGTGGTCCCCAGAATCCGAACGGCCAAGCTGTTTGAACAAATTGGAATCAAAATTTTTTCGAGAAAGTTTGGCCCTAAAAACCCAATACATTTTAAAAAACCGAACAAAACGTAGCGTTCATGTTTGTTCACGTGTCCCCCACCTGTTGAGCCATCTTCGCGCTTTGTTCATTCAGTTCGTCGGTGGAAGTACTCAGTCACATTTGCTCTACGGCGAGGATAAGGCGGCCGTACGCCCTCTGAATTGACAGAGACGTGCGGCGGCCGCAGAGAACTGAGGTGGCCTTAGGGTGGCCCTACGCCGTTTGGCTATATTTTACAGGCCGTAAGGTCGCCGTGGAATTATAACTGCGGAGTTATAACTTTTTTCATTTCTACGCTCGCCGTGCAATTCGACAAAGCCAAGCTATGACGTAGATGTGTTCCACGTCGACCGTACGTAGGGCGTACGGTGGGCTTGCATTTTCCGTGCGGCTGCCGTAAGCTCTTTAATCAAAAATGAATTTTCCCAACCCCCAAAAAATTACGGCACCCCCACGTTTCGGTCTCCACAATTTATAAACACGCGTGCGGCTACCCGAAAAATAAAAACATATGTGACTGCTACATTGTGTGACCGTGGAAATACTGCGGCCGCTTTATAATTGCGAGTGTCCGTACATTTTGTAGACCCTCGGGCGCCGAGCCAAATGTGACTTAGGCCTTACCTCGTGTTTTCACCTTCATTTTTTTTTTTAATCATCTTGTGTTTTAATTATTACAAAAAAGCAATCCGATCACGTGGTGTGACGGACTTGTGGCAAGGATTGAATTTCACAGCAAAACCGGTTGTAATTTTTAATATCCATGATTACGTCAGCCCGATGCGTTTGATGAAAGTGATTGTGGTTCTGGGGGCATCATGTTTGATGAGCTACCCTGGGGCAGCGCTCCGCAGAGTGCACGAGCGATCGAAACCCAGGCCGGAGCTCGAGCCTGTGTGGCCTTGGATGTGGCATTGTACCAGTTTACATACAATACACCGCCACCGAAGTCATTTACTCATCCTATTTTACCTTAAACATGGGGAATTTCAGTTTAAAGTGTCTAGAAAGTGGTTTTTCTTTGGGTCCACGAACGGATTAATTCACTTTGCATTATTTCTTATTGGGATAATATTTTTGAATCCGAACTTTTTGCAATCCGAACAGCCTCCTGGAACGAATTAAATTCGGATTCTGGGGGCACCACTGTGTATAGGCAAACAACTATACTCCGATCTCTAGCGGAGCGCATGGTGGACGCACGGTCGACGCAGACTGCCATGGAGGCCGTACGTAGGTGCACGGGCGGCGTAGGGGAACCGTGCGTCGACCTTGTGTTGCCCGCAGGTAGTCACACAGACCGCAAGGCTACCGTACGGCGACCGTGGAAATAGTGCGGCCGCCGTAATTTTTGGGGGTTGGGAAAATTCACTTTCATGAGAAGAGCTTACGGCAGCCGCACGGAAAAGCAAGCCCACCGCACGCCCTATGTACGGTCGATGTGGAACACATCTACGTCATAGCTTGGCTTGTTGTAATTGACGGCGAGCGTAGAAATGAAAAAAAGTTATAACTCCGCGATTTCATTCCACGGCGACCCTACGGCCTGTAAAATATTGCCAAACGGCGTAGGGCCACCCTGAGGCACCTCAGTTTCTCTGCGGCCGCCGCACGTTTCTGTCAATTCAGAGGGCGTACGGCCGCCTTATCTCGCCGTAGGGCAAATGTGACTGAGGCTAAGGAGAGGAGGTATGCCACCCTGAGGTGGAGGAGGTATGCCACCCTGAAGCAGAGGAGGTATGCCACCCCAAGGTTATGAGCTTTGCCATGCCAAGGTGCATGTTTGTTGTAATAGCATTACTTTGTCCAGGTATCTCAATTACACAGCATGGTGAAGTGGTTCTCCCCTACCCCTTATTCTTCCTCACATCCTTTATTTGTCCAAGTCAGCCTCTATTATCACTTAACCTTACTTGTTGGTGCGTCCCCCCCCCCTTCCATCTTCTGTTCCTTTTGTTCTGTTACGTCTTTTTCCGTTCTATGTTCTCGCTCTTCCACTCACCTTGTCTTTGTATACAAATTAAAAAACAATAGCTGTTCAGATGTACATGCTGGTGTGGAGTTTGCTTGGCTCTTTTCCTTATAACCTTCATTTGAAGCTACTGTTAGCTTTAAAGATTATTTGCACAACATCCTGAACAGCCTGTGACAATGTATTTCCATGGATTCGATATTTACTATGGTTGAAACACTTCCCTCGATGGTCATTCTTGGCATTTGTACAGCTGGCTCATGCACCACTTCCACCTTCCATAAGCTGCTGATGAGTTCATAGTGTAAGCATGCTTAAAAAAAACAAACAACTAAATCAAAAAATAAATGAAATGTTTTGTGACCCAAGCAAGCCTTCTAAAGTAGACAAAGGAGTATGAGAGACTGATGACTACGATAGACGATCTCATCAAACGCGTGAAATGAATGTATGGACCAATTGAGGGGAAAATGTCATTTTAAATTCTTGCACGAATTGTCAGGTTGTCTGACTCAATTTGTTCTGAATGTTTAAGAGCCACGCATTAGGGTTTGACCAATGACCTTTAACTTCAATAACAAACTTGCAAGCTGTTCACGTGGTACAACATACCTGTCTGTGTTCATATGTTTCTGGTGTTTACATTCACTCGTGATCTGTGTAAAACGTTGGATCAGAATTTTTTTTTTTCTAATGCAGCCCATTGCTGGGAGCACATCTGTGCTGCTGATGCACAGTGCCACCCCATTCCCAGGAAGTTGATACTCATTTTGCCAATATCAGAAGGATGACAGGCTGAGTCAACCCACCTGGGTTTATTTAATGGATCAACAGGGGCTCAAACTCAAGACCCTAAGATCTTAAGCAAGCCACCTCAACCATTAAGCCAACACCAAGCTTATTTGGTTCAAAATGAAATCAGATTTCAAAAACCTCATGCAATGAGCACCATCGTTAAAAATGAATTTACATCCGATTTCCTGTCTTTTATTTGCAGTTGTGGCCAAAGGTCCTGCATTCGGACAGTCATGGCCCAGACCAATGCAGCATCCATCGCAGGACCTCCCTGCATCCTCCGACATTCGTAAGGTTTGTAGTTTTCCAAAAGGGAGGCCTCTGTTTTCTAACCATGCGGACAATCATTTGCATCTCATGTTCCATGTTACTTTGTCCATCATGTCAATGTCCTTGTCCCTGTGATTTTCATCTGTGTGAACTCTCCACGGGCTGTGAAAGTGGGGGGGGTACAAGCACGCAAACACTGAACACTTTGTGCCCAATCTCCGCTGACGTGGCTGACCGAGCATTTTGGAAATGTTCCTTCTGGCATCCTGGACCCTCGTTGAGTCACACGGTGACTGGAAATCTTCCTGAGGCTGGAAAATCCAGAACCCACAAAAGGATTCTGAGAACAATTTGCTTTACGACACAAAGCCAGGGAGCATCATGTGGGATTCTGTGCCAAACTGCTTTTACAACTTTTTTTCATTTGCATTGTCCAAGGCTCGTGAAGGGGCCTTCAACAAGGATATTATGAGGATCGAGGAGGTTATGAATAGTCAGAGACCGTAAGTTAAAGGATAATGAACAAAGGACATATATCTATTGCATATGATCTGGCAGAATGTTTTAGCCCATCTCCCCTCATCACCACCTACATTTCTAAACTGCAGTACACGGGGCTCTCTGAAGATCCATTTTCACATTTTCTGTGTTGAGCAAGAGTGATTTAAAACAACACATCCTGCGATGGGGTTAACTCAACCTGTCATCCTTCTAAGGTTGGCAAAATGAGTGCCAGCATGCTGGTATACTGTGTAGGAGTGGTGACGCATCCAGGATTGTTCCCGATAGCCAAGGAGACTGCTTAAGCAGCACCAACGCTCTGCACAGAGTATGGTCCCAATGGATGGATCCTGCGATTTGGTCTTACATGATATGTACGCATCAAAATGTTTGACTGCTATTGACATTTCCTCATGCGTAACATGTGATTATTAGATGTCCTGCTTTGCTATTTATGATTTGAATCGAGGAACCATTTTGTGGTATGAAAGAGGATCCACCAGGGATGCCTTTCAACCAAACTAAGTGTTGTCACGGTTGGAGCATCTGCTCTGAGTCTGGGAGGTTGCTAGTTCGAAACCCAGCCGAGTCATACCAAAGATGTTAAAGTACGTGCTCCTTCCTTGCTTGATGCTCAGCATTTAAAAAGGATAGAGCATGGACAAACCAACCCTAGGTTGGTAATAATAGCGCAGGCTTTGATGAGCCTAATGGTCTCCTGTTGCATCAAAGTTTATTTTTTATTACGAGCAGGTGATACCCGACGCTGGCCCGGCTGAGTGAGCTTTTCCTGGCGGTGGTTTCGTGACATGTTGGACATTGAAAAGCGATAGAGTTATTGACCTCATGGTGGTTACCTTTTGCATGCAGGAGAACTGCCTGACCCCACATCCCAATATCCATGTTATAGCAGCCTTTGGCCTCAAAATGTATGCCAAGGCCAACGTGTGGAAGCTCAAAACCTTGCCCACATTCTGAAGTACCTCCATCCAAAATTTGGGGCCTCCAGGTGCCACGGTTCTGCCGGGAAAGATTGACGTACATACACTTGAAAATATTTACACATAATATTGTATTATAAATTATGTCCCGTTCACCTTGTCCCTGTGACGTGTTTGCAGTCACTGCAAATGCATGTTGCAGAATTGAAGAGGATGCATCGTGAGCGGCTGACAGTGTTGCAACAGGCTTGCTCTGCTGCTGGACAATCAGGTCCCAGCAATGGATTGCCTCTCAACACACTGCGTCATTTGATCGTTGACGATTTTCACGGTCTACTGTACTGTTACGTCCCAAAAGTGGCTTGCACGAACTGGAAGCGTATTTTCATGGTTCTTTCAGGGCGTGCTAGCTCAAGTAACCCACTCTCAATTCCTGCTGCTCAGGCACACGCTCCAGGAAGTTTACGCCTACTCTCAGATTTCCCACCAAATGAAGTCGCCTGGCGTCTTTCCTCGTACATCAAGTTCATGTTTGTGCGCGAGCCCTTTGAGCGCCTCGTCTCCGCCTACAGAAACAAATTCACTCGCCCATACAATCGTGCGTTTCACCAGCGCTATGGCACGCACATTGTGCGTCGCTATCGCGCCAACGCCACGGCTACAGCATTGCGTCGTGGGGCCGACGTGCACTTCAGTGAATTTGTGCGCTACCTGTTGGACCCACGCACCCGTCACGAGCGAGAATTAAACGAACACTGGGAACGTGCCGCTTCGCTGTGTAGTCCCTGTCAGATTCATTACAACCTCATCGGAAAATATGAAACGCTCAACGAGGATGCGGCGTTGATCTTGCGCCACGTTGGTATGGACAATGTGACACGCTTTCCCTTGCGTTCTGTTAGAACTCGTACTACACATGCGATGACGGCACGCTTCTTTGAAAACATCACGGCTATGGAGCGCCTGAAACTCTTTGAGCTGTACAAGATTGACTTCCTGATGTTCAACTACTCCAAACCTTCTTTTGTGAACTCCGTGGAACATCCACCACAGAATGTTACGTCGCCGTAAAAAAAGGATTTCCTTTTTGGTTTTCTATGTTTTCGTTGTCTCGTTCAATGAATGGTATTTGGATGTGGTTATATATTGTACAGAGCAACCCCCAACCAAACATTCTTGTTTGGGTTAAATGCACTTCAAGCACTTCAGTGGTGCATTTAACCCTATTCAGAGTAAGGAGGGCAGTTGAGACTGTAGTAAGGCAAGGGTCTTTCACTGAAAGAGGAGTTGATGCATGGAATGGTCTCCCTGGAAAGGTAGTGGGAGGAGACACAGTAGATAAGTTTACATTTGAGTTAGATAGGTACCTAGATCAGATACATTGGAGAAGGAGGTTACATGGACATTGGTAGGAATGGTCGGTAGCTGAGGTATAGATCGGTCATTGGTACCTATATCATAATGGTGATGTCTGTGAGTGTCTCATCAAAAGGTGAATGTGTTCTCTGTCTATTCATACCTCATTTTACAACCGTGTTCACCTCCCCCATCTTGCCCCCAATACACAAACCCCAAAAATAAAATAAACAAAAAGTTTTTAAAGTATATATATATATATCACACATACATACACACACACAAACAAACACTGTTCTCATCCCCACTTGTCCACCCTAACACCTTCCTGGGTGAATTTAAGTTGACTAGCAGAGTACCCGCCCTACGGGCGATCTTGTTCTGAGCATGCAACATGTTCTTCTGATGCATATCTTTATTTGGGCAGTGTATAGGTAAGTGACAGCTATGCATATGCAAAAATAAATAACCCGTGTTACGTGCATGCAGCAAAAACATACCTACTGCTTATAATTCAAAACACCTCACTGTACTGGAAAACGTGGGGACTTGTAATATCAGCAAATCTGGATGTAATTGGGCCAGAACTGTAGGAGGAGTAGGGCGACAAACAAACGCACAAACAAACCCACAAACACCGGTCTATGAATTATAGTGAGGATAAACTAATATATTGAATTAACGTCGTGCAGAGGTAGCACATGCATGATGGGCCGAATGGCCTCCTCCTGCATCCAAGTTCCGTGTGTATCCTTGTCAATATTATTGGCTCAAGGTTTCAAAATCTGCCCATATAAACTGTGCAGCTTTTGCAATTTTCAAATCACTGCTATCTGAAAACAGACATTTTGTTTTACACAATTCACAAGTGTTACACAAGTTATGGATTTGGTGTTTGAGGTTCACCGAATGCCCATACTGGTTGTCAGAGTAATTCCTTATCATACATGTTGAACATTTTATTTAGTTTCTCGCAAAAGTATCTGTCCCTTGTGACGGGGAAAGTTTAGGTTAACCTATAAATTTAAATTATTTCATGGACTTTGAAAAGGTTAATTGTGTTGCACTCAAAAAATCTGGCCTTTTCAATTTGAGACCAATTGGTTGTCCTGATTGCCCAAAATTGCTATGTTGGTCACTTTGGGCTCAATTTGTGACAAGGAGGAATTGATTGGATTTTGGGGAAGATTTGCATCCGGATCCAGATCGGGATATGAGAATGTTTTAATTTTCCAAGTGATTCTTCATCATTGAAAGATGGAGCCAAAAACGATATGTATAGCATGGTATCTCAAAAAGTTGTGGATGGATTATGACAAGACTTGGTGGATGAGTTGGGTAGGTGACAAGCACAAGGTGATTAGCGTTTGGTTAAGAGGCCGGATCTGCATCCGTATATCAGTGGGATACAAAATGTAAACTATTCAGCCTGGCAGAGGTATGCACTCTACCGAGTGCCACTCTAGTTGAAAATATCTTCATCAAAATCTGATTGTCATTTGGACACCACTAAGTGTGTTGGCATGGAATGGTGTTCAGAATATTCGGTGAGGGTGTTCAGAATAGTACATCACTCCTCTGCAGTTTGATTTGGTGAGCATACCCTATAAACAGTTTTTACAAGTGTACTTTATCCAGTCCAAGGCAAGACCTTTAATGGCACTGATGAATTTTTTGTAATGTGGCATTTGGAGTGTTTCAAAGTCTGCTGGACAGATTTATCAATGCCAAGCCTCTTCAACGGGTCCATCCATCCATCCATCAGGACCATACTCTGTGCAGAGCGTTGGTGCTGCCTAAGCATTTTCCTGGGCGATTGGGCACAATCTTGGAGGGGTCACCACTCTGACACAGGATACGAGCAAGCTGGTACTCATTTTGCTGACCTCAGAAGGATGACAGGCAGAGTCGACCTCACCTGGTATTAATTCAACAGCTGAGTGGGATTTGAACTCAGGATCCTAGGATCCAAAGCCCACCACCTTAACCATTGAGACAACATCAGGCATCTGTTTACAGCAAATTCATTTTACTTTCATCCATTTATATAATGAACGACCTATACCTGTATGCTCCAACATGCGGCGCCCTCTGCCACACCTACCCGGATGACACATAGTGCCACGTTTCGAATCCATAACACTTATCATCAATTTTCAATCTTTCCCCTCCTGTGCCAACCAGTACTCGAGGAACCACAATGTGCAACAAGTTCCAATCAATTTTAGACATCATCCAATGACAAACTGCCATTCTGGTGATTCCCACACCAGGCATCCCTAGGTGCACCACACCAAACGCAGGCAAGCAAGCCAATGCTGGCACGTTGACCAGCCAATGGGTCCACGACAATGTCATTGCCTCGAATTACTTTACTTGACATTTTAATACCTACCTGAGCAAACCATTCACGACTCCTGTAAACGTACAACATCTCGATTCTGTCATTTCAATTTTCAATGGAATGTTTTTCTTGATAAATTTTATGTTTTCAACTCTTTTGGTATCTTTTTAGACTCAGTATTGTGATATTCAGCATCGACAATGAACAAAAGAAAGGTTTACTTCAAGCTCGTACTCGTAGTCGATGATGAAGGAAATTGTAGTTGATCCGTATATTTGTTTGAGTGGATATGTGCAGCAACAAGACTTCGGAGAAGTCTGAGATTGAGAGTGAAAGTTTAAAGTGAGCTCTAAAATATGTGGTGCTGTATAATTATTTATTTTTTACTCCAGCATGCTTCGTACTTCCAGAAAAAGTTCAGGCTACTCTGAAAATCTATTATGACTGTTGTCACATATCATGTTAACCGTTGAAGGGAAGGTTTGGGTGCATTATTATGTGACATGAAATTCATTCTTAACTTTACTTCTTGTTTCTGGGTTGTTGCAGTAGTTTACATGTATTAACTTATATCAATAAACTCATGTTGGATTGTTTTTCTGTCCTTTATTGTTTTTTTGTTATTTTTAAAATATCTACAGCTTGTTGTCTTTATTTTCCTGTGAAGCACTTTGGGACATCTCCATGTGAAAGGTTCTGTGTAAATAACTTATTATTAAATCACACTGTTGTATTTGCTCCCCTCCAATTCTCTGGTATCCACTCTGCCTTTAGTAAACTATTAAAGAGATCTGTTTTTCTCCCTGCTATAATGCACTCAGCTGAACATCAGTGGGCTCTGGAACTTTATCCTGTCTTTGCTTTTCTAGCTGACTCAATTACATTATTTCCTTCCCTTTGGTCTGTAACTCCTCCAACAACCCTTCCTCCACTCTGAGATAGATCCTTTTTACTATTTGTTCATCCCCTTCCTGTTCTTTTGGAAAGGTTGAAGCAATAACTAATCCTCAAGCTGAATGTGGTTGACTCGCAGACCTTTTGGCCAGCCTCAAGAGAAATAATCCCCTTTGCAAAATTGAATGCAAAAGGAGGTTATCCTGACACTTTGAGCGTGTGGTTTAGCTCAATATTTGGGCTGAGCAGGTCTGCACAGGGACACTGGTGGAAGTTCTGCAGGATGGTCCGAATCCATTGGGGTGCATCCAAAGCCACGGCCTCGGGGTGGTGCCAGGGGTCCAAGGTCGTCATAGTGAACACCTTTTTATATGAGTATTTGTGGTAAGATGGACCACATGCAGGGGTGTTGCTGGGCTACACCTTGTTGGTGGTGGCTCCAATGGCCACAGAGGCCTGATGAGGGAACCACCCAGGAAATTGGGTCGGCAGCATCTACTTGAGGCTTGCGGAGTGAGTGATGGAACCGCTCAGCACATGACAGCCTGCTGTGCTGAACCAGGTCTACGTATATGGGTTATCTCAAACTGGTGATTGGTACTGCCACCACAGAACCTGACTGGAGCATCTGTGGAAAGTTATGTTGCTAAATTGAAATCAACATTTAATGAAGCCCAGGTGGGCCTGCTTAACCTTGCACAGATAACCTTTTGTGATTGGATGAGCACCTATCTGGGTTCTCGGGTAGATTGGCAAGGACAGGGGAAAGTTTGGCTGCATAACAGGTTTTACTGGGATTGAACAACCTTTCCAGTGAGTATTTCAATTCCCTCTGAGCTGTGTAACCAGACTTTGACTCTCAGCCCAGCTATAAACTATAGTTCTGTTGTTTTGCAGGCAAGGTAATTAATCAATGTGTGTGCCGTCTCTCCTATGGACATTAAACTGGGCCCCCTGTCTGCAAGGATTAGCTGTTGGATGTTAAAGATCCCACTCTGTGTCTCCTCCCCCTTGTCGCATCGGTAACGATCGCAGGCCTGGACATTGCCCCATTCCTCTTCCAACAACACAACGGGTTTGAGCTAGCGAACTCTGCTGTCTTTGTCACGAATACCATCTGCAGTTGTGTGTGTCTGTCTGAAGCATAAGGACAGCTTACTTTGCCTCAACTCATTCTGCTTGCTCACAATGGTGCCCTATGGCAGCTCTGGGGGAATCTGCTTGAGATAGAGATTAGCGCAGTCACGAACCGCGAGGGACTGGCGACACGGGACGTTGGTAGCTTGGCCAGACAATAAGATATATTCAATGTTGGTTCCAGCACATCACTCGTCCAGCACAGATATTCCATTTGGCACGGTAATGTGACTTTGGGCATGAGGATCCAGTGAGGAATCTCCGCGGTGGGGGAAGGATGTGGTCGCTACACAACTCACCAAGTTCAGACCAGAATTATCCAGATTGTAACAATGTTAAAAACACTATTTGACTTGCAGATTTAGTCCGAGCAACAGCATGTTAAAAGTGTCCTGGCGAACGGAAGCAAGTCACTGAAAACGTACACACTGCATGTGTGAAAGGCCTCGTTTGCATTAATATGTCATTTTGAAAGTCCCATATTGGCTAGGTAAATTTCATTTGGGTTTGAGCTCTGATGACCAAAGCCGAAACAGTCGGTGTCCACCGGGGGATGTGGTCAAAGTTAGAAATTGTTGTAAAGTTGTTAGGGTAGGCCTGTGTGTTTTTGTGCCACTCACTCCCCATCCTCGGCTCATTTCTCTCCTCCAAATACCTGGGAGAGGGCAAGGCCATGATTTTGGAATAGTTTTAAATTGGTGTTTTCGTGTAGGTGAGAGACAGCCTCACCTTCCACAGCCTCCTATGATTTATGTTAATTATAAAATGAATGTTTAAGTGTTAAGGCCGAGCCTTAGTTGACCTTGGCAGGAGCCTAAGGTCCAGGTGAGATGGCTGTTTTATGGTTTTGGGGTAGTGTGTAGTTGTTAGTTTTAGGCCTGAGAAAGAGATTCTATGCACATGACCTTTTGAACATGTATAAGTGCCATGGTGGACGAGCCTTAATTGTCTATCTTCAATTAGAAAGGTTAAGATGTCTTGCCCACGTGTTCCACCTATGTCGAATTGGGCAAGGCCAGGTGGTACGTCTCCCTACCACCTAACCTGGTTTATTGGGCCGATGAGTGGCACACCCTAAGTAACCGTAACTCTTGCCAGCTGTCCATCAGCGAGTGGGTTGCGGACCACCGTGCAAGAGCAAGCCAAGATTCATCAGCACCTCGGGACAGAACTTCAGTGCAGGGACATGAGGAAACTTGTGATTGGAGGAGCCCCTGGGTGCTGGATTGGTCTGCTGTTCCTGGGGCAGAGAGACCCCTGTGTCCAGAGATTGGTTAGCCGTGAGATTGGGGGTGAGGACGTGCAGAGCAGGGTTGGAGAATAAGGGTGCACAGCTGGCACTGCGACACACTTTTTTGATCTCTCTTGCCTCTTGGGATGAGTCTCGCTCTGAGACAGCTGCACACTCTACTTCCCATCCACACTATAACTCCCTGGTCTGCTGTCTAGCCCCGCTTGCTCAGCCAGCATGTACGGGTTCTTCACCTTCTGCTTTCGCTTCTTACTTATCCAGTTTGAGTGCATGACAGGTGTGTGTATGTGTGTGTGTGTGTCATCACAGCTGGGGGGGTTAGTTTATTTGTGTATTGTGCTTTCATAAATTGTTGTGGTGTCTTTCCATTTTAATTTTGTTTTGTGTCCTCTTGTGTTCATAATAAATTGTCTGTTTACTTCGAAAGATACGTAAAATGGCGGGATCTTATGATCCCACCATTTTGTTCCATCGACAGATATCTATGCCAACATGACAGTATTTACCGAATCACAAATACCGACGTAAGGGGTGAGGGCAACTGGGGGGTTATCACTCCTTCCCATGTACATTTCAATATTTTGGATATATTCTGAGAGATTTGGATTATTTTCACATTTGAGGATAAAAAAATAATGATAAATAAACTAGTGCTTGTTTTCATTCATTATCCATTTAAATTTTTCCATTTGCTAATGAATTGCCCATCAATTGATTATATCATCATATACAACAAATAATTACTTTGTTTTAATCAGAATAATCTCAAACATTTATCACTGAGCAGCTCTAAATTTATTATCGCAATTTTAAACCTCCATTTCCAAGCTAAAAAAGGTACCATGATGCATCTAAAGTCGAAGCTTTCAAAATAGTTAAAAATAAATAAATAGAGTCTTGGATGGTGGAGAAACGATAACAGAATTGATAAGGACGGAACAGGACAAAACGAACAGCAGCATACACACAACAGCAGGGTTGAGGAACAAATGAGAGAAAGAGAGAAAGAAAGAGAGAGAGAGACTTTAAAGATAAGGGATGCAAGAAAAAATGAGGTTTAGGGGAGTTAGAACACACTGCAGGCGGTGGACAAGATGGATACGGAAACAAACTCTCAGGAAGGAAAACAGGAACGTTGGAAAGAGGATGGCAGGGGAAAGTTAATGAGGGCAAGAGAAAAAAAAAATCAAGGTTTGAGATGAGGGGTGGGGTGGGGGGTTATCTGACATGATGGTGGAATGGCCGTCTTGAAAACCTGGAGCAAAGGTTGAGATTGAAGAGAATCTGGAAGGTGGGAAGAGGAACAAATGAGTGGAGGAGAGCAGTGATTCTGGATTTTGGAAGTTTCACAAGAAGGGGTTGATGGTGGACCGCACGTGCCCTGGAGAATTAATTTTTTTTGGTGGGGGGGGGTAGGGGACAGAGCACGGAAAGAGCAGAGGGTGCAAGAACAGAAAGGAGACAGTAGAAGAGAGAGACCACCGACTTGTCTGCGGTGGGAAAAAGTGATGGACCCATAAACTCGGTCAGCTTCGTTGTGGCAGATTCTGATTATACTGAAGGCCTTGGTTTCCATGGCATCAAGTTGAGCAAGGTGTGAGGCAGGGGCACCAGCCCAGAGGGGAGAGCAGCATTACATTAAGCTGCAGATGAAGGCCTTATAGGTGGATAGGAGTTCAAATGTACCAAGGAAGGACTTTGCACGATGGAGGTTGCCCTGTCAGCAGCTGGTTTTGGAGGTAAACTTGGAGGTGTGGTTTGACCAAGAAAGATCGTGGCTGATAGCGATTTGATCATGGATAGTTCATCAGAAGTTTTGAAATACATAAGTTAACAATATACATCCAGATATTCATCTCATACATTTGTGGGAATATAAAACAATATTTGTGTGTGTGTGTGTGTGTGTGTGTGTGTGTGTG
>CM068961.1:34286624-34304265 GCA_035128595.1 Eptatretus atami | reverse complement strand
TGTGTTTTATATATATGTGTGTGTGTTTATATATATATATATATATATATATATATATATATGTGTGTGTGTGTTTATATATATATATATATATATTGAAACGCAAAAGAAACTTACCACTTGTTTGAAATGTAATAAAATTGTAACAGTTCAAAATAAAACAAACCAACAATTGCTTATTGAAACATTGGCATTTTATTGATGACATGTCAAGTTTTTGACCAAGATACACCATCTCATCAGTTTGTTCTACAGTACAGAACAGCACAGGGTGCAATGTCAGTCCCCTTTCAATAGCGTGTGTGGCCACCATTGTTTTGGATACAGGCAGTGCATCGTCGGCGCATACTGCCTACCAGTCTTTGGATGGATTGCTGCTGGATTCTGTCCCACTCAGTCCTCAATGTCTGAAGCAGCTCTGCCCGACTCTTGGCCTCCCTGATCGAGTCTGTCATCTGCAGAGTTGTGGAGGGTGTCTCTGTCCACCAGGGCCGATATCGTCTGGTGTGAACAGCCAAGGCGACGTGCCACTTCACGGTAGCTCAGTCCGCCTTGCAGTATGCCCAAGCACCACTGCCGTTGATCCCTTGACAATCGTGGCATGTTGATTGAAATGCCCATTTTGCACTGGCCTTTTTAAAGCCAATATCAAGACATCACGTGCAGCTCATTAAAATCATCCCCTACCCCTTGGCTAATCACTGACAGTCAAAACGGCTGTTCAACAGCTGTGCTATGAAGTGACAACTGAAGGTTCAAGTGACCATCCGTGACCTTTTTGTCTGACAGTGAGGACACTATTGTCCACAAATAAGTTCACACATTTACTACACGCAGTGTTATTGTTGATATTTAAAGGTTTAAAAGGTGGTAAGTTTATTTTGCGTTTCAGTATATATATTGTTATGGCTGTGGAAATTTGCAATACACCATAAAGGGTCCTTAGATCAGTTATGACGCTAAGTTTATTGCAGATAGTCCCACCGTTGTTTAAAGGAATTCGTGTGATTCATCGGGCTGCGACTCTTTGAGATAGCCGTTTTTCTGTTCTATCGTTATTTTGGACCGTCCGAAGACTTCAAACGAAGGCCCCGTGAAAGGCCTACAACGGCGCGCGAGTATTCCCGCCTTTTTTTTGCGGCGCCGGGCTACATCTCTTCTCGCGGCGCCGGGGCTGACGGGAGAGGCTGCGAGAGCTCGCTGGCGATTGGTGGATACGGGGTGTGAGGAGGGAACGCCCCTTTTCGAGGAGCTTCTTGAAAGGGCTAGAGGAGAGGCGGAGCCAAAAAGGGGGTGGAGCGAAGAGCCCGACGAGTCCCAACACGACGATCCAGGCAGGGAGAGAGAGAAAGAATCCCAACACGATGATCAGCAGGAGCGAGAGGAAGAATCCAAACACGATGATCCAGCAGCGAGAGAGAGAATCCAACACGTGATCAACAGCAGGAGAGAGAGAGAGAGCTCAAACACGACGTTCCACCAACTGAGAGCGAGCCCACGCGCGGTCCACCTATATACGCCGGGCTCCGCCCTTCGCCCACCCCCTTTTTGGCTCGCCTCTCCTCTAGCCCTTCAAGAAGCTCTCGAAAAGGGCGTTCCCTCCTCACACCCCGATTTCCCAATCGCCAGCGAGCCCTCGCAGGCCTCTCCCGTCAGCCCCGCCGCCGCAAAAAAAAGGCGGGAATACTCGCGCGCCTTGTACGCCTTTCACGGGCCTTCGTTTGAAGTCTTTCGGACGGTCCAAAATAACGATAGAACAGAAAAACGGCTATCTCAAAGAGAAAAAATAAACAAAATCGCAGGCCCGAGTGAATCACCACGAATTCCCTTTAAACAACGTGGGGACTATCTGCACATAAATAGCGTCATAACTGATCTAAGGACCTATGGGTGTATCAAATTTCCACAGCCATAACAATATACTAACTGAAACGCAAAATAAACTTACCACCTTTTTAAACCTTTAAATATCAAACAATAAACACTGCGCTGTAGTAAATGTTGTGACTTATTTGTGGACAATTAGTGTCCTTCACTGTCAGACAAAAAACGTCACGGATGGTCACTTGAACCTGTCCAGGGGTTTGTCAAACTTCAAATAGGGGCCAACCAAGGCTGTTTTTCTTGGGGAAACCCAAAAAAGGGGGGGCGTTTTTGACCTTTTTTGTCCCAGTTTTTTTTGAGAAATTAAAAGGCCCAAGGGGGGGTAGGGTGGGGATGATATTTAATGAGCTAGCACGTGATGTCTTGATATTGCTTTAAAAAGGCAGTGCCAAAGAAAATTGGGCATTTCAATCAACATGGCCACGATTGTCAAGGATCAAACGGGCAGTGTTGGCCTTGGGCATACGCAAGGCGCGACTGATGCTACCGTGAATGGCAGTCGCCTTGGCTTGTCCACACGCAGACGGATATCGCCCTGGTGGAACAGAGAACAACCCTCTACTTTTACAACTCTGCCAGATGCAGACCTCGATCAGGGAGGCCAAGAGTAAAGGGCAGAGCTGCTTTTCAGACATTGAGGAACTGAGGGGACAGAATCAGCCAGCAATCCATCCAAAGACTGGTAGGCAGTATGGCGCCGACCGATGCACAGTGCCTGTATGCTCAAAGACTGTATGTGTGGGCCACAACCGCTATTGATTAAGGGGACTGACATTGCACCCTGTGCTGTTCTGTGAGTTGTGTAGAACAAACTGCATAGTGTTTGTGTAGTTGGTCAAAAAACTTGGACTGTCATCAATAAAATGCCAATGTTTCAATTAGCAATGTGTTTTGTTTGTTTTATGTTTGAACTGTTCAATTTAGTTAGCATTCAAATACAAGTGGTAAGTTTCTTTGCTGTCAAATATATATATATTATATATATAAAACCACCACACATATATATGATGAGTGATATATACGTATATATAGTATATAAAACACACACAGTATATATAACACACACACACACACGACCACACAGCACACACACACAAATATTGTTTGTATTCCCACAAGATGTATGAATGAATATCTGTGATGAGTATTGTTAAACTTAGTTATGGTTCAAAACTTCTGATGAACTATGCATGATCAAACGCTATCAGAACCGACGATCTTTGCGTGGTCAAAAGCCACACCTCCAAGTTTACCTTCAAAACCAGCTGCTGACAGGGCAACCGTCATCGTGCGAGAATCCTCCTTGGGTACGATTTGAACTCCTAATCCACCTAAAGGCCTTCATACTGCAGCTTAATGTAATGCTGCCTCCCCTGCTGGGCTGGTGCCCGGCTGCCTCACACCTGCTCAACTTGATTGCCATGGAAACCAAGGCCTTCAGGTATAATCAGAACTTGCCCCAACGAAGTCCTGGACCGAGTTTATGGCGATCCATCAGCTGTTTCCCACCGCAGACAAGGTCGGGGGTTCTCTGCTCTTCTACTGTCTCCGTTCTGTTTCTTCACCTCTGCTCTTTCCGTGCTCTGTCCCTACCCCCCCCACCAAAAAATTAGATTCTCCAGGCACGTGCCGTCCACCATCAACCCCTCTTGCTTGCTGAGAACTTGCCAAAATTGCAGAATCACTGCTCTCGCCACTCATTTGTGTCCTCTTTCCCACCTTCCAGATATCTCTTCAATTCTCAACCTTTGCTCCAGTGTTTTCAAGACGGCCATTCCACGCATCAGTCAGCATAAACCCCCGCCACCCCACCCCCTATGCTCCAAACCTTTGATTATTTTTTCCTGCCCTCAATTAACTTTCCGCCTGGCCATCCTCTTTCCCAACGCTGGTCCTGTTTTCTTCTGAGAGTGTTGTTCCGTATCCATCTTGTCCACCGCCGCAGTGGTGGTCTAACTCCCTAAACCTCATTTTTGTTGCATCCGGTTATCTTGTAAAGTCTCTCTCTCTCTTTCTTTCTCTCTTTCTCTCAATTTGTTCCTCAAGCCCGTTTGTGGTGTATGCTGCTGTATCGTTTGTCCTGTTCGCGGTCTTATCAATTCTGTTATCGTTTCGTCCACCATCGCAAGACTTCTTATTTATTTATTTTTAAACTATGTTTGAAAGCTTCGACTTTAGATGCATCATGGTACCTTTTTGTAGCTTGAGAAATGGAGGTTAAATTGCGATAATAAGTTTAGAGTGTCTGTATGTTGATTATTCTGATTAAAACCAAAGTAATTATTCGTTGTGATATTGAGATATAATCAATGATGGCATTCATTAGATAGAATGGAAAAAATTTAAATGGATAATGATGAAAATACTAAGCCATTATTTATCAGTTTTTTTTATCCTCCAAAATGTTGAAAATACGCCAAATTCTCACATATATCCAATATTGAAATGTAACATGGTATATGGAGTGATAACCCCCAGTGCTCCCCCTTACTCGTATCTTCTTGATTCGGTAAATACTGTGTCATGTCTAGTGGCAATAGTGTATCTCTGATGGAATATCTAAAATGTGCGATCAATAAGATCCCCATTTTACGTAAATCTTTCGAAGTAAACAGAACAATTTATGATGAACACAGGAGAGACACAAAAACAAAATTAAATGGGAAAGACACCACAATGAATTATGAGATAGTCAATACACAATAACTAACCCCCCAGCTGTGATGACACCACACACACACATACACACACACTGTCAGCACTCAAACTGGATAAGTAAGGAAGCCGGGAAAGCAAGAAGGTGGAAGGAAACCCGCGTACAGCTGGCTGAGGCAAGCGAGGGCTAGACAGCGACCAGGGAGTGATGTAGTGTGGATGGAAGTAGAGTGTGAGCTGTCTCAGAGCGAGGATCATCCCAAGAGGCAAAGAGAGATCAAAAAAGGTGTGTCGCAGTGCACAGGCTGTGCACCCTTATTCTCCAGACCCTGCTTCTGCACGTCCTCACCGCACCAAATCTCACGCTAACCAATCTCTGGACACAGGGGTCTCTCGTGCCCAGAACAGCGAGACCAATTCAGCACCCAGGGCTCCTCCAATCACAAGTTTTCCTCATTTGTCCCTGCACGTGAAGTTCGTGTCCCGAGGTGCTGATGGAACTTGTTTGGCTTGCTCTTGCACGCGTGGTCCGCTCAACCCACTCGCTGGATGGACAGCTGGCAAGAGTTACGTACTGTAGGGTGTCCACTCATCGGCCCAATAAACCAGTGTAAGGGTTAGGTAGGAGACGTACCACGCTGGCTTGCCCGATTCGACATAGGTGGGAACACGGTGGGCAAGACATCTTAACTTCAGATGAAGATAGACAATTAAGCTCGCCCACCATGGCACTAATTTTTGGTTGTATTTTACATGCTTCAAAAGGTCACTCCCCCCCCCTGTGCATAGAATCCTTTCTCAGGCCTAACAACTAACAACTACACACTACCCAATAAACATAAAACAGCCATCTCCACCTGGGACCTTAGGCTCCTGCCAAGGGTCAGACAAGGCTCGGCCTTAACATCTTAAAAGCCATTCATTTTATAATTTAACATATTAATCATAGGAGCTGTGGAAGGTGCAAGGCTGTCTCACCACACGAAAAACAGCCAATTTAAAACTATTCCAAAAATCAATGGCCTTGCCCTCTCCCAGGTATTTGTGGAGGAGAGAATGAGCGAGGAGGAGGGGAGTGGCACAAAAACACACAGCCTACCCTAACAACTTTACAACAATTTCTAACTTTGACCACATCCCCCGGTGACACCGACTGTTTCGGCTTTGGTCATCAGAGCTCAAAACCCAAATGAAAATTTACTAGCCCAATATGGGACTTTCAAAATCGACATATTAATGCAAACGAGGCCTTTCACAACATTGATGCAGTGTGTTACGTTCTTCAGTGACTTGCTTCTCCGTTCGCCAGGACACTTTTAACATGCTGTTGCCTCGGACTAAATCTGCAAGTCCAATAGTGTTTTAACATTGTTTACAATCTGGGAAATTTTGTCTTGAATTGGTGAGTTTTTGTAGCGACCACTCCTTCCCCCACGCGGAGATTCCTCACTGGATCCTCATGCCCAAAGTCACATTTAGCCGTGCAAAATGGAATATCTGTGCTGACGAGTATTGCTGGAAACCAACATTGAACTATATCTTATGTCTGCGCCAAGCTTACAAACGTGCCCGTGTCGCCAGTTCCCTCGCGGTTCGTGAACTGGCTAATCTCTATCTCAAGCAAGATTTCCCCCAGAGCTGCCATAGGGCACATTTGTGAGCAAGCAGAATGAGTGAGGCAAAGTAAGCTGTCCTTATTGCTTCAGACAGACACACAACAACTGCAGATGGATATCGTGACAAAGACAGCAGGAGTTCGCTAGCTCAAACCCGTGTGTTGTTGGAAGAGGAATGGGAAGTCCAGGCCTGCCGATCGTTACCGATGCGACAAGGCGGGAGGAGACACAGAGTGGGATCTCTTAACATTCAACAGCTAACCTTGCAGACAGGGGGCCAGTTATAACGTCCATAGGAGAAACGGCACACACATTGATTTAATTACCTTCCTTGCAAAACAACAGACCTATAGTTATAGCTGGGCTGAGAGTCAAAGTTACGGTTACCACGCTCAGAGGGAATTGAAATACTCACTGGAAAGGTTGTTCAATCCCTTAGTAAACCTGTTATTGCCAGCCAAACTTTCCCCTTACCTTGCCAATCTACCCGCAGGAACCCCAGATAGCTGCTCATCCAATCACAAAAAGGTTATCTGTGCAAGGTTAAGCAGCCCCACCTGGCTTCATTAAATGTTGATTTCATTTAGCAACATTACTTTCACAAGATGCTCCAGTTCAGGTTCTGTGGTGCAGTACCATCACCAGTTTGGATAACCCATATACGTAGACCTGCGTTCAGCACAGCCAGGCTGTCATGTGCTGAGCGGTTCCACTTTTTTTTCTTATCCTTTCCTTTCTCTTCCTTCCCCTTTTTTTTTTCCCCCCTTTTTTCCTCCCTTTTTCTTTTTTTTTCCCCTTTCCCCATCACTCACTCCGCAAAGCCTCAAGTAGATGCTGCCGACCAATTTCCTGGGTGGTTCCCTCACAGGGCCTCTGTTTGGCCTATTGCGAGCCACCCACCAACAAGCTGTAGCCAGCAACACCCCTGCATGTGGTCCATCTTACACAAATACTCATATTAAAAAGGTCGATTCACTATGACGACCTTGGAACCCCTTGGCACCACCCCGAGGCCGTATAGCTTTGGATGCACCCAATGGATTCGGCGAGACCATCCTGCAGGAACTTCCCCACCAGTGTCCCCCTGTGCAGACACCTGCTCCAGCCCAAATACTGAAGCTAAACCACACGCGTCAAAGTGGTCAGGATAACCTCCTTTGCATTCAATTTGCAAAGGGATTATTTCTCTTTGAGGCTGGCAAAAGTTCTGCGAGTCAACCCACATTCAGCGTTGAGGATTAGTTATTGCTTCAACCTTTCCAAAAGAACCAGGAGGGGTAATGAAAACAAATAGTAAAAAGATCACTCAAGTGAGAGGGAGGGTTGTTGGAGGGAGTTAACAGAAAGGCGAAGGAATAATGTAATATGCAGTCAGCTGAAAAGCAAAGACAGGAATAAAGTTCCAGAGCCACTGCATGTTCAGCTGAGTGCATTTATAGCAGGGAGGAAAAAACAGATCTCTTTAATAGTTTACTAAAGGGCCAGAGTGGGTACCAGAGAAGAATTGGGAGTTGGGCAGCAAATACAACAGCTGTAGATTAATAATAATTATTACTACACAGAACCTTTACATGGAGCATGTCCCAAAGTCGTATCACAGGGAAAATAAAAGCAACAAGCTGTAGATATTTTAAAAATAACAAAAAAACAATAAAGTAATGAAAAACATCCACATGAGTTATTATAAGTTAATACATGTAAACTACATGCAACAACCAGAAACAAAGAGAAAGTTAAGACATGAATTTCATGTCACATAATAAATGCACCCAAAACCTTCCTTCAACGGTTAACATGATATGTGGAAACAGTCATAATAGATTTCAGAGTGCCTGAACTTTTTGCTGGAGTACGAAGCATGCTGCGAGTAAAAATAAAATTATTACAGCACCACCATTATTTTAGAAGCTCCACTTTTAACTTTCACTCTCAATCTCAGACTCTCCGAAGTTCTTTTGCGTTGCTGCCATATCCACTCAAACAAATATACGGAATCAACTACATTTCCTTCATCATCGACTCGAGTACCGAGCTATGAAGTAACCTTTCTTTGTTCACTTGTCGATGCTGAATATCACAATACTGAGTCTAAAAAAGATACCAAAAGATGTTGAAAACATTAAAATTTATCAAGAAAAACATTCCATTGAAATTGAAATGACAGAATCCAGATTGTTGTACGTCTATACAGGAGTCAGAGTGAATGGTTTTGCTCACGGTAGGTATTTAAAATGTCAAGTTAAAGTAATTCGAGGCAATGACATTGTCGTGGACACCATTGGCTGGTCAACGTAGCCAGCATTGGGCTTGCTTGCCTGCGTTTGGGTGGTGCACCTAGGGATGCCTGGTGTGCGGAATCACCAGAATGGCAGTTTGTCATTGGATGATGTCTAAAATTGATTGGAACTTGTTGCACATGTGGGTTCCTCGAAGACTGGTTGGCACAGGAGGGGAAAGATTGAAAATTGATGATAAGTTGTTATGGATTCGAAACGTGGCACTATGGTCATCCGGGGTAGGTGTGGCAGAGAGGCGCCGCATGTTGGACATACAGGTATAGGTCGTTCATTGTATATGTAAATGGGATGAAAGTAAAATGAATTTGCTGTAAACAGATGCCTGAATGTGTCTTCAGTTAAGGTGGTTTGGGCTTTTGGATCCTAGGATCCTTGAGTTCAAATCCCACTCAGCTGTGAATTAATACCAGGTGCAGGTCGACTCTGCCTGCTCATCCTTTCTGAGGTCAGCAAACAAATGAGTACAGCTTGCTCGTATCCTGTGTCAGAGTGGTGACCCCTCAAGATTGTGCCCAATCGCCCAGGAAAATGCGTCAGGCAGCACAACGCTCTGCACAGAGTATGGTCCTGATGATGATGGATGGACCGTTGAAGAGGCTGCATTTGATAATCTGTCCAGGACTTTGCAAACACTCCAAAATGCCCATTACAAAAATTCATCAGTGCCATAAAGTCTGCCCTTGACTGGATAAAGTACACTTTGTTAAAAACTGTTTATGAGGGTATGCTCACCAAATCAAACTGCAGAGGAGTGATTGTACTATTCTGAACACCCTCACCGATATTCTTGAACACCATTCCATGCCAACACACTTAGTGGTGTCCAAATGACAATCGATTTTTGATGAAGATAGTCAACTAGAGTGCACTCGGAGGAGTGCATACCTCTGCCAGGCTGACTAGTTTACATTTTGTATCCCCACTGATATTCGGATGCAGATCGGCCTCTCTTAACCAAACGCCTAATCACCTTGTGCTTGTCACCTACCCAACTCATCCCCAAGTCTTGTCATAATCCATCCACAACGTTATTGAGATACCATGCTTACATATCGTTTTTAGGCTCCATCTTTCAATGATGAGAATCACTTGGAAAATTTAAAACATTTCTCTATTCCCGATCTGGATCCGGATGCAAATCTTCCCCAAAAATCCAATCAATTCCTCCTTGTCACAAATTGAGCCCAAGGACCAACCATAGCCAATTTTGGCAGATCCGGGACAACCAACTTGGTCTCAAATTGAAAAGCACAGATTTTTTGAGTGCAACACAATTAACCTGTTCAAAGTCCATGAAATAATTTTAAATTATAGGTTAACCTAAACTTTCCCCGTCCCAAGGGACAGATACACTTTTGCGAGAAAACTAAATAAAATGTTCAAATGTATGGATAAGAATTACTCTGACAAACCAGTATGGGATTCGTGAACCTCAAACACCAAATCCATAACTTTGTAACACTTCAGTGAATTGTGTAAAACAAAATGTTCTGTTTTCAGATAGAGTGATTGAGAAAATTGCAAAAAGCTGCACAGTTTATATGGGCAGATTTGAAACCTTGAGCCAATAATATTGAACAAGGATTACACACAGGAAACTTGGCACGCAGGATGGAGGCCATCGCCCATCATTGCATGTCGCTACCTCTGCACGACGTTAATTCAATATATTAGTTTATCCTCACTCATAAATTTCATAGACCGGTGTTTGTGCGTTTGTTTGTGCGTTTGTTTGTCGCCTACTCCTCCTACAGTTCTGGCCCAATATACATCCAGATTTGCTGATATTACAAGGTCCCCACGTTTTCCAGTACAGTGAGGTGTTTTGAATTATAAGCCAGTAGGTTATGTTTTTGCTGGCATGCACGTAACCGGGTGTTATTATTTTTGCATATGCATAGCTGTCACTTACCTATACACTGCCCAAAATAAGATATGCATCAGAAGGAAACATGTTGCATGCTCAGCAACAAGATCGCCCGTAGGTCGGGTACTCTGCTAGTCAACTTAAAATTCCACCTCAGAAGATGTGTTAGGGTGGACAGTTGAGCGGATTGAGAACAGTGTCTTGTCTTGTGTGTGTGTTATGTAATGTTGTGAATATATATATATACTTTAAAAACTTTTATGTTTATTTATATATATTTGCGTTTTGTGTATTGGGGGCAAGATGTGGGGAGGTGAACACGGATGTAAAATGAGGTAGGAATAGACAGCAGAAACACATTCACCTTTTGATGAGACACTCACAGAATCACCATTAATGATATAGGTACCAATGACCGATCTATACCTCAGCTTACCGACCATCCTACCATCATGTCCATGTAAACTCCTTCTCAATGGTATCTGATCTAGGTACCTATTCTAACTCAAATGTAAACTTATCTACATGTGTCTCCTCCCCACTACCTTTTCCAGGGAAGACCATTCCATGCAATCAACTCCTCTTTCAGTGAAAGACCCTTGCCTTACTACAGTCTCAACTGCCCACCTCCTTACTCTGAAGTAGGGTAAATGCACCACTTAGAGAGTCGCTGAAGTGCATTACCCAAACAAGAATGTTTGGTTGGGGGTTGCTCTGTACAATATATAACCACATCCAAAATACCATTCATTGAACGAAGACCAATGAAAACATAGAAAACCAAAAAGGCAAATCCTTTTTTACGCGACGAACAGTTTATGTGGTGGATGTTCCACGGAGTTTCACAAAAAGAAGGTTTGGCAGTAGCTTGAACATCACGGAAGTCAATCTTGTACAAGCTCAAAGAGTTTTCAGGCGCGTCCCATAGCCGTGATGTTTTCAAGAAGCGTTGCCGTCATCGCCACTGGTTCGTAGTCTACGATTCTAACAAACCAAGGGAAAGCGTTGTCACATTTCATACACAAGTGGGCGCAAGATCAACGCCGCATTCCTCGTTGAGCGTCTTACATTTTCCGATGAGGTTGTAATGAATCTGACAGGGACTACAGCAGCGAAGCGCCACGTTCCAGTGGTTCGTTTAATTTTCTCAGCTCGTGACGGCGTGCTGCGGTCAAACAGGTAGCGCACAAATTCACTGAGTGCACGTCCGCCCACGACGCAATCGCTGCTAGCCGTGGCGTTGCGCGATACGCGACCGCACAATGGTGCGTGCCATAGCGCTGCGGAAACGCCACGATTGTATGGCGAGTGAATTTGTTTCTGTAGGCAGAGACGATGCCGCTCGAAAGGCTCGCGCACAACATGGAACTTGATGTACGAGAGGACGCCAGGCGACTTCATTTGCCGTTGGGAAAATCTGAGAGTAGGCCGTAAACTTCCTGGAGCGTTGTCCTGATGCAGCAGAATTGAGAGTGGTTACTGAGCTAGCACGCCTGAAAAGAACCATGAAAATTACGCTTCCAGTTCGTGCAAGCCACTTTTGGGACCGTTAACAGTACAGTTAGACCGGTTGTGGAAAATCGTCAACGATCAAATGAACGCAGTGTGTGAGAGGCAAACCATTGCTGCGGTTACCTGAAATTGACCAGCAGGCAGAGCAAAGCCGGTTGCAACACTGTCAGCCGTCACGATGCAATCCTCTTCAATTCTGCAAACATGCATTTGCAGTACTGCAAAACAACGTCACAGGGACAAAGTGAACGCGGACATAATTTATATACAATATTATGTGTAAATATTTCAACAAGTGTATGTACGTCAATCTTCCCGGCAGAACCGTTGGCACCTGGATGCCCCAAATTGTGGATGGAGGTTACTTTCAGAATGTGGGCAAGGGTTTGAGCTTCCCACGTTGGCCCTTGGCATACTTTTGGTAGCGCCAAAGGCTGTATTAACATGATATTGGGATGTGGGTCAGGCAGTTCTCGCTGCATGCAAAAGGTAACCACCATGAGGTCATAACTCTATCGCTTTATCAATGTCCAACATGTCACGAAACCACCGCCGGAAAAAGCTCACTCAGCCGGGCCAGCGGTCGGGGTATCACCGCTCGTAATAAAAAAATAAACTTTGATGCAACAGGAGACCATTAGGCTCATCAAAAGCCTTGCGCTATTATTACCAACCTAGGTTGTTTGTCCATGCTCTATCCTTTAAATGGCTGAGCATCCAAGCAAGGAAGGAGCACGTACTTTACATCTTTTGGTATGACCTCGGCTGGGTTTTCGAACTAGCAACCTCCCAGACTCAGAGCAGATGCTCCAAACCGTGACAACACTTAGTTTGTTGAAAGGCCATCCCTGGTGGAATCCTCTTCATAACCACAAAATGGTTCTCGATTCAAATCATAAAATAGCAAAGCAGGACATCTAATAATCACATGTTTACGCATGACGGAAAATGTCAATAGCCATCAAACATTTTGATGCGTACATTATCAAGTCAAGACCAAACGCAGGATCCATCCATTGGACCATACTCTGTGCAGAGCGTTGGTGTCTGCTTAGCAGGTTCTTCCTTGCTATCGGGCAACAATCCTGGATGCGTCACCACTCCTACACATATGACAGCATGCTTGGCACTCATTTTGCCAACCTTAGAAGATGACAGTTGAGTTTAGGACCCCATCGCAGGATTGTGTTGTTTTAAAATCCACTCTTGCCTCACACAGAAAATGTGAAAATGGAATCTTCAGAGAGGCCCCGTGTTACTGCAAGTTTTAGAAAAGTGGATACGGTGGTTGATGAGGGGAGATGGGCTAAAACATTCTGCCAGATCATATGCAATAATAATGTTCCTTTGTTCATTATCCTTTAACTTACGGTTCTTGACTATTCATAACCTCCTCGATTCCTCATAATATCTTGTTGAAGGCCCCCCTTCACGAGCTGGACAATGCAAATGGAAAAAAGTTGTAAAGAACAGTTTGCCACAGAATCCCACTGATGCTCCCTAGGCTTTGTTCGAAAGCAAATGGTTTCTCAGAATCCTTTGTGGGTTCTGGATTTCCAGCCTCAGCGGAGATTCCTAGTCATCGTGTGTAGCTCAACGAGGGTCGCAGGATGCCAGAAGGAACATTCCAAATGCTCGGTCGAAGCCACGTCGAGCTGGATGACCCACAAAGTGTTCAGGTGTTTAGCGGTGTGTACCCCCCCCCCCCCCCCACATTTCACAGCCGTGAGAGTTCAAACACAGATGAAAATCACAGGGACAAGGACATTTGACATGATGGGACAAATAACATGAACATGAGATGCAAATATGTCCGCATGGTAGAAAACAAGAGGCCTCCTTTTGGAAAAACTACACAACCTTAGCGAATTGTCGGAGGATGCAGGGAGGTCCATTGCGCATGGATTGCTTGCATTGGTCTGGGCCATGACTGTCCGAATTGCAGGACCTTCTTGGCCACAACTTTCGCAAATAAAAGACCAGGGAATCGGATTTGTAAATTCATTTTTAACGATGCGTGCTTCATTGCATGAGGTTTTTGAAAATCTGATTTCATTTGAACCCAAATAAGCTGGTGTTGGCTATATGGTTGAGGTGGCGTTGCTTAGATCTTAGGTCTTGAGTTTGAGCCCCTGTTAGATCCATTAAATAACACCAGTGGGTTGACTCAGCCTGTCATCCTTCTTGATATTGGCAAAATGAGTACCAACTTCCTGGAATGGGGTTGGCCATCGTGCATCAGCAGCAACAGATGTGCTCCAGCAATGGCTGCATTAGAAAAAAAAAATTCTGATCCAACGTTTTTACACAGATCACGAGTTGAATTGTAACACCAGAAACATATGAACACAGACAGGGATGGTTGTACCACGTGAACAGCTTGCAAGTTTGTTATTGAAGTTAAAGCTCATTGTCAAACCCTAAATGCGTAGCTCTTAAACATTCAGAACAAATTGAGTCAGACACTGACATTCGTGCCAAGGAATTTAAAAAATGTCATTTTCCCCTCCATATTGCGTCTCATTCATTTCACCGGGTTTGATGGATCGTCTATCGTAGTCATCATTCTCTCATACTCCTTTGTTCTACTTTAGAGGCTTGCTGCGGTCACAAAACATTCATTTATTTTTGGATTTTAGTTGTTTGTTTTTTAAGCATGCTTTACACTGATGAACTCATCAGCAGGCTTATGGAAGGGGAAGTGGTGCCATGAGCCAGCGTGTACAAATGCAAGAATTGACCATCGAGGGAAGTGTTTCAACCATTAAGTAAATACGAATCCATGGGAAAATACATTGTCACAGGCTGTTCAGGATGTTGGCAAATAATCTTTAAAGCTAACAGTAGCTTCAAGATGAGAGTTATTTAAGGAAAAAGACGACAGCAAACTCCACACCAGCATGTACATCTGACAGCTTTGTTTTTTTAATTTGTAGTACAAGACAAGGTGAGTGGAAAGAGCGACATCAGAAACGGAAAAAAAAGACGTAACAGACAAAAGGAACAGATAGATATATGGGGGGGGGGACGGCACCACAAGTAAGGTTTTAAGTGATAATAGAGGCTGACTTGGACAAAATAAAGAATGTGAGGAAGAATAAGGAGTAGGGGAGAACCACTTCACCCATGCTTGCTGTAATTGAGCATACCTGGACAAAGTATATTGTATTACAACAAACATGCACCTTGGCATGGCCAAAGCTCTAAACCTTTGGCGTGGCTACCTTCCTTCTGCTTCAGGGTGGCATACTCTGGTGCTCTACCTCGAGGGTGGCATACCTCCTCCTACCTCAGGGTGGGCAGTACTCTCCGCCTCAGGGTGGCAGGTACCTCCTCTGCTTAGCCTCAGTCACATTTTGCCCTACGGCGAGGATAAGGCGGCCGTACGCCCTCTGAATTTGACAGAAACGCTGCGGCAGGCCCGCAGGAGAAACTGAGTGCTGGGGCGGTGTGGCCCTTACGCCGTTTGCAATATTTTACCAGGCCGTAGGGTCGCCGTGGGAATGAAAATCGCGGAGTTAGAACTTTTTTCATTTGTCTACGGCTCGCCGTACAATTACACAACCAAGCCTATTGACGTAGATGTGTTCCACACGCTCGTACTATAGTGCGTGCGGTGGCTTGAGTCATTTTCCGTGCGGCTGCCGTTAGCTCTTTCTCAATGAAAAGTGGAATGTTTCCCACCCCAAAAAGATTTACGGCGGCCGCACTATTTCCACGGTCGCCGTTCGGTAGCCTTGCGGTCTGTGTGGACTACCTGCGCGGCAACACAAGGTCGACGCACGGTTCCCCCTACGCCCAGCCGTGCACCACGTACTGCCTCCATTGGCATTGTCTGCGATCGGACCGTGCGTCCACCATGCGCTACGCTAGAGATCGGAGTATAGTTGTTGCCTATATCACAGCTGGTGCCCCCAGAATCCGAATTTAATTCGTTCCAGGAGGCATGTCGGATTGCAAAAAGTTCGGATTTCAAAAATATTATCCCTATAAGAAAATAATGCAAAAGGTAATTAATCCGTTCGTGGACCCAAAGAAAAACCACTTTCTAGAACACTTTAAACTGGAAATTCCCCCATGTTAAGTTAAAATAGGATGAGTAAATGACCTTCGGTGCGAGTTGTATTGTATGAAACTCGGTACAATCGCCACATCAAAGGCGCACACAGGCTCGAGCTCCGGCCTGGGTTTCGATCGCATCGTTGCACTCTGCCGAGAGCGCTGCTGCCCCAGGTAGCTCATAAACATGATGCCCCCAGAACCACAATCACTTTCATCAAACGCATCGGCTGACGTAATTCATGGCATATTAAAAAATTACAACCGTTTGCGTGTGAAATTCAATCCTTGCCCCGACAGTCCGTCACACCACGTGATCGGATTTGCTTTTTTGTTAAATAATTTAAAACACAAATGATTAAAAAAAAAAATAAGGTGAAAAACACGAGGTAAGGCCTAAGTCCACATTTGGCTCGGCGCCCGAGAGGTCTAAAAAATGTACGGACACTCGCAAATTATAAAGCGGCCGTCAGTATTTCACGGTCACACAATTAGGCAGTCCATATGTTTTTAATTTTTGGCGGGTAGCCGCACGGCGTGTTTATAAATGTGGGAACCGAAAACGTGGCGTGCCGTTAATTTTGCGGGTTGGGAAAAATCTATTTTGATATAAAGGAGCTTACGGCAGTCGCCACGGAAAATGCAACCCACCGTACGCCTACGTACGCAGACGTGGAACCCACATTCTACGTCATAGCTTGGCTTTGTCGAATTGCTACGGCGAGCGTATAGAAATGAAAAAAGTTATTAACTCGCAGTTATAATTCCACGCGACCTTACGGCCTGTAAAATATATGCCCAAACGGCGTCAGGCCACCCTAAGGCCACCTCAGTTTCTCTGCGGCCGCCGCACGTCTCTGTCAATTCAGAGGCGTAACGGCCGCCTTATCTCGCCTAGAGCAAATGTGACTGAGTACTTCCCACCGACGCAACTGAATGAACAAAGCGGCAAAGATTCGGTCAACAGGTGGCGGGAGACACGTGAACAAAACATGACGCTTACGTTTGTTGTTCGGTTTTTTTAAAAATGTATTGGTTTTAGGGACCAAACTTCTCGAAAAAAATTGTTCGGAATTCCATTGATATCACAGCTTGGCCGTTCGATTTCTGGGGACCACGGTATGAGATATTTAGTTATATTCAGTTATATATTACTGGTATTTTTATTTCAGTAAAAAAAAGACTGGTATATATACCCACTCGTTACCGTCCGTCCTGGCCGCACATTCGCCTTGGCCCCCCCGCGGTCGCCTTGCGGGCAACCTTTGAGGTCTCCTTGCGTCTGCCTTGAAAATTATTATTTGCCGCCGCAGGGACACCTAAGGTCACCGTGCGACATCCAAAATCACAGACCGTACGGCACCCCCACGTTTTCGGTCTCCACAATTTATAAACACGCCATGCGGTCCAGAAAAATAAAATATCTTGACGCTACACTGTCGTGACCGTCGAAATTACTCGGCCGCCGTAGAAGTGCTAGTGGCCGCCAGTATCTTTGGAGACCACGGCCGCCTGAAATTGTACCTAGGCCTTAGGGAGGCATACCCCTCCCGCGGGCAGCGTGATCGCGCAGGAAAATAGCGAGGGTGGAGTAATCGTGGATAAAAGTGAATGGGCGAGTAATCGTGAGGTGAAAGAGTGAAGGGGCGGAGTGATCGTGAGTAAAAGAGTGAAGGGGCGGAGTTAACTCGTGAGGAAAAGAGTGAAGGGCGGGGTGACATGAGGAAAAATAGCGAAGGGGCGATCTCCGC
>CM068961.1:34221941-34253807 GCA_035128595.1 Eptatretus atami | reverse complement strand
TGTAAATAAACATTTAAAGTTGCATCACTCTTTTTGAAACATCCTATATATAGTCGAGGGTCGTGGACGAGCGAGCAAATTGAATGGATCAGGACAGAACAGACCAAAACAGGACTCAAACATGCGTGCATGGAGAAGGAAATGCCAACTGGAAATATAGGAGGGATTTGGCTGGGGTTAACAAGGGTAAAAAAAGATCATGGTTTTGAATTGGGGACAATCTGAGATGGTGGTGAACAGCTATCTTGAAAATCTGGAGGGAAGAATGAGATTGAAGAGGATATGTAAATTGATCCCACATGTGTGGAAAGAGAGGAACAAATGAGTGGAAGTGAGCAGTGATCCTGGATTTCAGACCTTTCTGCCTGTGTTGCCTCAACATTGAATTAACTTGTTATTAAACGTATGCAAGGAATCATGCTACCCTCTTTATAACGTAATAACTGGGAAGAAGAACCGAGACAGACTGTCATCAATACAAAAAGCAGAGGGTCTTTTCTCACCGCAGTGGAAAGTCGAGAGGCGAGGGTCATCTCCAGGTTACCCTTGAGGCCGAGCAGGGCAGGTACCAGAATGAATACCTGTGTGATGTCTTTGAATACTTCCCAATGCTGTGGAATTTGTGGAGAAAAGTGAAAAAGTCAAGGAGGGATTGAGCAGTTAAAGGGTATATGATATGCACTATGGGATACAACACGAACAATGATAGAAAGCAATATATTATTGAAATAAAAGGGCTGGCAGGATGACCAAGAGGTATGCACACTCGCCTCGAAGTCGTCTCACCTGGGTTTGAATCCCGACTCAGCTATAAACTGGCATCCCGGTGTTTCACAAGCAGGGTAATTCATCAGTGTGTGTGCCGTCCCTCGGATGGACGTTAAACTGGGCGTCCCATCTGACAGCATTCGTTGGTGGACATTAAAGATCCCACGGCGTCCTTCACGAAGAGTCGGTAAGTTATCGCCGGCACCCTGAACAAATTTAAAATTCCTGCCTCAACTACTGTTGGGAAGGCAATGGCAAACCACCCAGCATGACCCTTGCCAATAAACTGTTTCTGTAATAGAGTATGGTCGATCAGAATCAGAATTAAAATAAAAAGGAGTTTTAAAAACTTTGCAACGAGAAAGCAGCTCCAGGTAAAAAGAGAAAGAGAGAGAGAGAGAAGAGAGAGAGAGAAGAGAAGAGAAGAGAGAGAGAGAGAGAAGAAGAGAGAGAGAGAGAGAGAGAGAGAGATCAGATGATTATTGATTGGCCAGAGTCTTAAAGGCAGTGCACCATTGGAATGTGCTTTCGCAACAACATCTAGAATCAACAAACAATATACCCAGGAAGCAGGAGAGGAAACAGACAAAAGATAAATGGAAAAAGAATTACTTACTATGATACAAAATGAAGAAGTTATATTGTAATCTTTGAGGGGTTGACAAATTACAGGAGGTATACAAAAATAGAAAATTTGGATCACCCTCATTCCCCGACTGCCAGCACTGCCATTTTGCTTGCCTCCTCTCTTCCAAAATCATTCCCTCTGCCCTCCATTCGTCTATTTAACCCACTGTACAAGTCATATCTAGACAGCCCCCAAGTCAGTGCACAGTTTGGGTAAAACAGCACATGACGAGGTAACAACGTGTGGACTCGGAGTTAACCAATCACAAATAGTAGAGATAATCAGAGTCGTGAGCCAATCACAGGGCATGCTCTCCATCCTATTCAAGACAAAAAAAAAAGACAATTCTGTACAAATGGTATTTGAGGGCCGAGCACGTGCACACAGCTAAAAATGTTTGCACAAAGGTGATTGATTTATCAGTGGAGATACCCATTTATGTTCCATGATCGGAGCAATAATGACCACAGAGAGGGAGAGGAGTGGGGAGGGACTATAAATACAAGGATGATACAAGTATGGTGAGAACCAGCCACCTGCCTACAATCTATCAGCACAATGTGCCTCCGTGTCGCCCACAGACCAACAAATAAAGAGAGAGTTTTCTATAGTAGCATGTGATTGTAAAACCTCGAATAAAGAAGCATCTCGTTTTAGGGCTTGAACCCTGTTCGATATCTGTGGGAGGGGAAAACTATTCATCAAGTTTGCACACCTGCTTCATCCTCCCAAGTGGATCCCTTACTGCCATGTGAACTATGAGGAAGTGTTGAAAAATAATGCCTCCTAGTCTTTTTCTCAAAAACAGGTAAAGGTATTCAAATGAAACAAAGAGAGATACCAACATCAATCTCTAGTCGACCATGGTGCAGATTTATTTCTCAACATAATCACCACTGTGGTCCACACATTTCTACCAACATTCAAGTAGTGTTGTGATGCCGTCACGATAGACCTGTGCTCCTGCTGAATTAATTGGCGCTTCACAGCGGCCTTGACATCATCGTTGGAAGAAACGTGTTCTCCATGAAGGTGTTCCTTAAGTTTGGGGAAAGAGATGAAAATTTGCATGCCTGATGTTGGCTTAATGGTTCGGGTGGTGGGTTTGGGATCTTCGGATCCTGAGTTAAAATCCCCCTCGGCTGTTGAATTAATACCAGGTGGGGTTGACTCTGCCTGTCATCCTTCCGAGGTCGGCGAAATGAGTGCCAGCTTGCTGGTATCCTGTGTCGGAGTGGCGACCGGTCCAGGATTCTACTCAATAGCCAAGGAGACTGCTTTGGCAGCACCAACGCTCTGCACAGAGTATGGACCCAACGGATGGATGGAGGGATGAAAATTTGATGGTGGTACCCCATTGGCCGTCTCTTACTCTCAGGGTAGTAATGGTGTACCCAACTCTCATCTCCAGTGCTTCACGCATCCCAACTCTCATCTCCAGTGCTTCACACTTCACAGGACTAACAGTCATGCTACCGTAGCACTGAGACGTCTAGTGTAAGAATCATGAAACTTCGCACTCAGTGGCAGGAAGAACTAATGTGCAGACTTTGTTCCATTCGAATATCTTCACCTGTTTTGGAGAAAAATAATAGGAGGCATTACTTTTCAACACGCCTTCGTATGTTGCCTTCACTTGTTTCTGATGTATTGGACAGCAATTATTCGTTCATCTTCTAAGACCATCTTGATATTTTTTATTTAATTCATTTATTTTTAATGAGTGCATTCCTAAAAGACCCCTTGCTTGACCACACAGAGTCCGACATACCTGATCGTGATGTAAAAGACAGCTCTGGTCATTCTTGGATCAACTGTCATTTAAAATTCTGGGAAGTGCATGCCAATGGGTTCTCCATATGTGTTACAACTGCAAGTTCCTGATTACGTTCCTTGAGAATCGTCTGGAGGTACACCGATTTTTCTATCATGAATGGAACATCGTATTCCTCCTTCGGCAACATGATAACCCGCTTGTGAGCACTGGCATGTCTCGTGCTGCTTCGTCAGAGACAGATCGACTTGCACTCATAGAATTCGAAAGGTGTTTTTTTGTGGTGGTGGTACCTGGCAGCTCGCTGCTGGGTACTCTGTCTGGTCCAACATCATGCAGTCTTTTAAGTAGCTCAGTATCTCCACAGCATCTGGAACCTTTGTGTAGACATTGTCACTTGGATTGCCAAATGACTGCTCATACCGACAACCAGTTTACCCATTACTTGGATATCTGGAGGATGGGAAACAGCACAAGCCAAATAGAAAAGTTGTTGTTCTTCCAGTCACATTTTGAAAAATAATCCATTTCAAGGGGCATAACTATGGGCACAGCTGACCGTTACAGGCTTGTCGGCATGAACATATAGCAGTATGTATGCAAGACGGGCCATTTCAGGTCTGTTTCCAAGGGTGCCATTGAGTTGTCCGAAGTATCCACTTGATTTTTGTGCTTCCCCCAACCGTTCATATTACCGTCCTTCATTTGCTTGTACAAAAATTACACCTTTCACTATTTATCATGACCTTTCTTGGCACAACGACGATGAACTGAAGTTGGCATAATGGTGCTTTGGCATAACCCCTGGATTACCATCCCACATCCGATTGAACATTTTTCCATTCCTCAAATTTGATGCTACTTTAGCCTGTGTATTCTCCTCTTCCAAAAGTGCCAGCAACTCTTTGATCTTCGAAGAGAGTCAAAACAGTGGGCTTTGCTGAATCGACCTCATCTTCCTCAGTGTGTGAAACGAGAGGGCTGGGAATGTGATGAAATTTGACCCACTGGAATCAGATAAGGAAAGCATCCAGCAGGGCCACTACACGAGACCGGTTCTTCTCTCAAATGCACCACAAGACTGCGGGCTGGCATCATTGGCTGAAGGCATGACTGCCGCCGATGCAGTGCCCTCTGTAGGTTCGGACAGGAATTTGTAATTTGTTCAGGGTGCCAGAGAAATCTCACCTACTCTTCGCAAAAGGACACCGTGGGATCTTTAACGTCCACCACCTAATGTTGGCAGGCAGGACAGCCGTTTAACGTCCATCCAAAAGACCTCACACATCGATTGATCACCCTCCCTGTGAAACACCAGGATGACAGTTTACGGCTGGGTCGGGATTCAAGCGCAGGCTAGGCAGCTTGGAGGCGTGTGCACGTACCTCAAGGCCATCCTGTCAGCACACTAGACTTGTTGAAGGCAGGGTTTAATCGCAGAAAGGGACATTTAGGTGCACGAAGGCGGCAGTTTATCTGGTTCGGCACAGGACAGTTCACCATACGAATGAGGAAATAGTGCCCTAAGAGAGGTTGTGGCTAAAGACACAGTCAAGAAATGTCAAAGACTGCACCTCTGTCGGAGGTCGATGACACGAATCAATTGCAGGTTTAGTATAAAGTTAAGTCCCAAGGACAGCAAAACCTATATTTTCCAGAAAATCCAAAAATGGCAAAATTTTAAATGGCTACATCCACACTATAACATCAGGATCATTTTTTGGGGGGAAAAGGCAAATAAAAACCCTCTCCACATTCAGGTGTGTTTCAAACCGATCGTTTTTAAGCGCAGGTGGAGGGCGAAAGCATTCTCAACGTCTCTGTCAAGATACCACTCTTTGCTTCTTGTTTTTGCTCTGTTGATGTTTCATATGCAGCCTGTGGCTGCTGGTTGCATCATTTCTGGAAGCACGGCAGTGCCCCGTCACCAGTAAACTGGTACTCATTTTGCTGACCTCTGCAGGATGACGGGCTCAGTCAACCCACCTGTTGTTATTTCAACGGCACGGCAGGGGCTCGAACTCAAGACCCTATGATCTCAAGCCAGCCACCTGAACCGTAAAGCCAACAGCAGGCTTGTTTTTGCTGTGATAATACTGCTGAAGAGTGAAGTCTCACAAGGAAAACGTAATCTCATGTTGAAACATCTGACTTCCATGGCGGCAGAACAACTTAAACCGATTTCATTTGAAAGGATGGGTGGATGGTCAGAAAGATAAGAGTAGAGAACTTCGCTCTACTTTAAGAGATGTACAGGGTGGCCTGAAAGTCGTTTTACGCCTCTCCAGTGAAACATTCATTCTTAAACTCTTTCAATATATCGGTGTTATTGTGCAGTACTTCGAGACATAATTACAGCGCGTGCGCTGTATACAATTGCACCGAGTTTGAAATGTCCCCGGTGTCTACCACGTCTCCGGTGTCCCGATGTCCCCCCCTCCCCCACGTGCCTGTGACAGCCAATGACGGCCGTCCGGTAGATGCAGTGCGTAACCTAGACCGAAATGGCGACAATTGACGGAAATACCCGAGTATTTCAATGGAAATTTGTGAAACTAACGTGTTATATATGTGAAAACCATTGAATTTATTGCTTGACAGAAAAAAAGCAAGAAACGCGCCCCTCTCATGTACGAACGACCGAAAGACGTCATTTCCGCCCACCATCGCATTTCGCGCCGAAAGATGTCATTTCCGCCCACCATCGCATTTCGCGCCGAAAGACGTCATTTCCGCCCACCATCGCATTTCGCGCCGATCGCCGAACGCTGAAAGCTAAGTTCTTCTTATGCCATCATTCTTTTGCGGCCCCCTGCCACGCTGTATCGAACGATTTCATTTGATGTCGTGACGTCGACCGATATGCCTCGGCCCACATTATTACATCATTATAAGACTTGCACCAAGTTTGATTTAAATCCTTTCAGTTGTTCTCAAGCATCACATTTTTACCTGACATGACCTCTGACATTTGACCTTTTGATGCCAAAATCTAATCAGTTCATCTTATACTTGCTGTATACTTACATCGTATACTTGCTGCATCATGCTGCATCATGCTGTATACTTACAACAAGTTTGGTCAAAATCCCATCACTGGTTCACAAGTTAGCGTGGTAACCGAATTTTTACCAATTTTTACCTCTGACCTTTCACCTCTTAACCCAATAATCTAAAGAGTTAATCTTTACATCATTATACATACTTGTACCAAGTTTGAGTTTGATCCCTTCAGCCGTTCTTAGGTTATCGCGGTAACGCAAATCTGTCACGGACGGACAACCCGAAAACATAATGCCTCCAGTGACTTCATCAGCAGAGGCATGAAAATTGCAAATCAGTAACACAAAGGTGCACATTACATCAGGGATCAAGCAAACAAGAAATCCCAAGGAGAATATGTTTCGGCTCACCTGGACGATGTCCAGGACCATCCCTGCCGCGACAGTGCCAAAACCCGCCAGCAAGAATGGCACTAACACTTGCAGTCCAATCGAGAATGCTGTCTCACTGTTCTTGTGTACTCCAGCATCCTCACTGCCACTTTCTGCAGATTCTTCGCTGAATTGGCTGACACAGCTGCCATTTTCAAGCAGGAATGCATCCTCGCCGTCATCTTTGTGCTCTCTCTTGCTTGGTGCAACCACAGCTTTCAGTTCACGGTCGTGAGTATCACGTACGACGTCACCATTCAAAACCAAACTTCCTGAGCCCTGATTAATCTGTGTTTGAAGTATCTGTGCGGGCACGTCGTAAAGGGAAGGTGTCACACCATTACCCATGTGTGACCCAAGATCCACTTCCTCATCCGTTGTGGATTGTTTTCGTACCATGCTTACATGCCTGTGCACAGGTCAGAATCACTTCCCTAAAGTTCAGTCCTTCGACTTCAATACAAGTCAAGCAACTAGCCGATGAGGCAGGCTCTTCTGCAGAATAACAACTGTGTACACATGAAGTCTAAATGATGATGATGAGGAGGTTTGAGAAAGGGAACATAAATCGAAGGCAGGCAGAGGATAGAAAGCCAATTTGATGAGGGCTTGGATTAAGTTGTCTCCAATCAACTCCGATGCAGTTGTCTTGCTTCTTTGGCTTAGAATTGCCTGTCAAGGGAACGGGGAAGGTGACAAACAAGACAAAGAAAAAGCAAGGGGTTACTGAGTGTGATTGAGGCCAAAATAAATGATCAAATCAACTGTAGCTGATGGCAGTGGCTTCTCATCTCCATTTACAGTGAAGGCCACGTTAGATCATTTGTTAGGCCTCAATTCCTTTCCTTTCGTATGCCGCACAAGGCTGCGGTTTGCATCATTTGCTGGGGGCATGGCTGTGCACCGATGCAGTGCCCCCTGTAGGTTACAGCAGGAATTTGTAAATTGTTCAGGGTGCCGGCGATAGGTCGCCCACACTTCACGGACAACGTGCGTCCTTTAATGTCCACAAACAACCAGTTTAACATCCATCAGAGGGAACACGCACACATTGATGCCTTGCTCTGTATTTGAGACACCAGAATGACAACTTATAGCTGGGCAGAGATTCAAACTCAGGCTCGACAGCTCAGAGGGGAGTGTGCGTACCTCTTGGGTATCCTACCGTCCCGGAATGTATTATCTGGCTCAAAAAGAGGAAACGACACCATCTTTGGTGCAATTTATAATGCAATACTAGTATATAAATTATTTATTTATTCTAGGAAAACGTTTAAAGGACGTCGGGAAGGCTCACAATGCCAGGAGTTAAAGAAACAAGGTGAGGATGTTGGCATGGGATGTTCTCTTACAAGGAACTGAAACACAGGAGGCTATTTGGCTCATCAAGTCTGTGCAATGGTTTCCAACCAGGTGTTGTATGGAAATGGTGTTTGATTGTATCATTAAGCAAGCATCCCTTGCTTTGTCTTTTGGAATTGTGAGCCCTCTCTATGCGAGAATAAAAATACAACAATATTGCCATTCATATGAGTATCTCATTCCTACAACGTTTTGAACACCACACTTGTATCACACTAAACACAGCACAACCACATTTTAAGAAGACGGTTAAATGGTTGTGCTTCTCACCAAATGCTGACCTGTTTGATGTGAGTTACGGTTCATTTATGAGGAGATTCATGCAAGAAAGGACCTATTAAGCCAAATATTTATTACACAAGCAGATATACAGGGTGTTCACAAATTACCATTCCAAATTCAAACCAGAACTAGAATGGCACTCAGTAGAGTGCATACCTCCACCAGGCTGAACAGTTTGTTTTGCATCCCACCGAAATGCCGGATCTGGAGCCACACCTTCACCAAAATCTAATCGGCTTGTTCTTGTCAACGACCCAACTCATCCACCTCGTTTTGTCATAACCCGTCCACAACATTTTGAGATATCATGCGATATATCATTTTTGGCCCCATCTCTCAATTGGCATCTCTCACTGTTTAGGGAGAAGTTAATTATTGCAGAAAGTTTTCTGTAAGACTCCCTTGGCTGCACTTTGGTGGGTGAGTTTCTTCTTCTTACGTGTAGCAGCTTGGCTGCCAGGTAGCTATCATTTTGTTGGGGCGCGATTATGCTGGTGATGCTGTGCCCCTCTTACCAGTACACTGGTACTCGTTTTGCCAACCTCGGAAGGATGACAGGCTGTGTCAACCCCACCTGGTGTTAATTCAGTGGACAGCAGGGCTCAAACTCAGGACTCTAAAATCCCAAGTCAGCCACCCTACCCACTAAGCCAGTGGTCCCCAACCTTTTGATCCCACGGGCCGCATTCACTACTCCCAAGGATGTTGGGAGCCAGAAAAAAATTGATGCATTTTATTGAGTTTTATTGATGCAAATTGATTTGATTCCACCCGGCGGTTAAGCGGCAGTGGCCGGCAGCGGCATTGTGTAAGGCTTTTCAGGTCACGGCGCCGGCCGGCAGTGGCATTGTGTAAACCCCTTTAAAATTGCTACATGAAAATGTGTTTTGATTGGAAAGTCCTCGCGGGCCGCAGTATAGGGCTCCACGGGCCGCATGCGGCCCCCGGGCCGCAGGTTGGGGACCAATGCACTAAGCCAACACCAGGATTTGGATGGGTTTGAGGGAAGACTAGCAACAGCTGAAACCCGAATCCTATCTAGGTCCCTCCTGATGACTTCATCTTTGCTCTTTACTTATCTGGGTTCCTTCTGATGACTCTATTGCGGTACAGTATTTGGTCTTCCATTTGATGGTGAAGAATCACAAAGTTTTAAAAATCTCGTATCCGGATCCGGATCCTCACCAAAATCGAAATAGTTGGTCCTTGTCACACACCCAACCCGTACACCAAGTTTCGTCCAAATCCATCCATAACTTTTTGAGATATCCTGCTCACAAACAAACAAACGGGGGTGAATACATAACCTCCATCCACCTTCAGTTGCGATGCTAATAATAAAAAATAAATAATGAAATGGGATACAATGATGCAGTTTGCTGCATGTGAAAGAGTATTTCTTGAAGTTATATTTTTTTCATTTCCAGGTGTCTTCTGTGATATGTGACACCACATTTACTGCAAATGGTGTCCCCGTAAAAAAAAAATAAAAAAGGCCATGGGCTGCCTGCCTTCTAGAAACCAAGTAAGCTTTGCAGGTTCAACGAAGCTTCAGGACGACCTATGGAAGGCAGCCACCATGAAGAAAAGCGATTCATCAGTGGTAAAGAGTTCATGGAAACTGGTTGCATCTTGTGGAGGAAGGGGGCAAGCCTGCCAAGCGCAAGTGGTGAGGACGTCGAACACGTTTGTGAGTTGTTTGAGCGCAGTCTCCACAAGTCCATTGGGACGTAAATGATGATCTTGACAAATCCTACAAAACGTCGAGAAATGTTCTTTCACATTCAGTAAACCGCATCATTGTATTTCATTTCATTATTTTATTGATTATGGTTTGAATTTGGAACGGTAATTTGTGGACACCCTGTATTATCATTTCAGGCTGCCTCCACCACTTTTTTGTACACCACAGAGTCAAGGCTCATGGAAGAGCTAACAGAACAGAAGGAATGGAAGAGGGAGGGGTGGGGTGAAGGACAAATTGGAGGGAGACAGACAAACAATGGGTGTGGGTAGGAATGCAGGGCAGGAAAGGACGCGTGGGGTGGACAGGATGGATGCAGAAGAAATCTCTTGAGAGAAAACTGGAAATTTAGAAGGAGATGGGATTGGGGGTAGTGGGGCAGCTGCTGGTTAAATGAGGGAAGAACATATCATGATTTTGGATTGGGGATGATCTAAGATGATGGTGAACAGCTGTTTTGAAGACCTGCAGAGAAGAATGAGATTGAACAGAATGTGGAAGTTGGTGCCATAGGTGGGAAAAAACAAGTGGGAAGAGTGAGTGGAGGTGAGCAGGGATTTTAGATTTTGGAAGTGTCACAGGAAGGGTGTTGATGGTGGACTGTGGGCGCCCTGTGGAAACCTGGGTGGGGGGGACAAAGGACGGAAAGTGCAGAGGGTGCAAGTCCAGAAAGGAGGCGATAGAAGACAGAGAGAGAGCACCGAGCTCTCTGTGATGGCAAAGGATTGGCCCACAGACTCGGCCTCATCGCAGGAGACTCCAATGATCTTGAAGTCCATGGTTTCCATGGCGTCAAGCCAAACAAGATGCGAGGCAGGGGAGCCAGTCCAGAGGGGAGAGCAGTACTCCATTAAGCTGGACAGATGAAAGTCTTGTATGTGGATAGGAGTTCAGGTATGAAGGAAGGAATGTGCATGACAGAAGATGCCCAGTTAGAATTGGAATCTTTCGAGACCGACGTAAAATGTGGTTTGCCCACATTTTGTGAATGACTAAACTTCCTCAAGAGATTTGATAAGAAAGTAGATAGGAGGGTTGCCATATGGTTCTTTCGGAGAGAGAGAGAGTGTGAGAGTGTGAGAGTGTGAGAGTGTGAGAGTGTGAGAGTGTGAGAGTGTGATTTCTCAGGATTGAAAGACATATTCTAAGTGTTTAACCAGCTTGTGATTTTGTGAAGGTCTGAGAGAGGGAAGAGGCTGCAGCCTGCCTGTCCTAACGATGAGGGATGTCACAGCAGGGGGTGGAGTAATCAGAAAAAAAATAGATAGTGGTGCAGGAGGAAGCCATTCGGCCCTTCATACCTGCGCTGCGCCAACCCCAGTATCCATCACCCATCCACACACAAGTTACCTACAAGTCCTGCAAATATCCCCAATGGATCCAGGTACCCATCCAGTTTCAATTTATATATATCTACCCCTTCACTGCCTTTGTGCATCATAAAGTGTGTGTGTGTGTGTGTGTGTGTGTGTGTGTGTGTGTGTGTGTGTGTGTGTGTGTGTGTGTGTGTGTGTTAATGAACCCATCCATAAGGACAGGTTATTTGTTAGTGGGATAAAATTTGACTTTATGAAGCAGGAGAGCAAGGGGAAAATGTATTGAAGCTAAAAAAACGTTTCCATGTTCTCTAAAAGCAGCAATGAGGAAGAAAACTGTGAGTGTAGTTAGATTTCTGACTTGGGTATAATGATTGGTAATAAATAACGAACAAATATCATCTGAAATAAATTGTATTTGCTATTTAGTAACGAGTCATGACGACCATCCCAATAACAGGTCATGACGACCATCCCAATAACAGGTCATGATGATGAAGTGAACCAGGTTGAGGGGTTTACAAATACTAATCGGCAAAAATACCACATCACCATGGCTGACAATGGAAAAGTGAGTCAAGGTAAAGAAATAAAATGAAGACAATATTTTTGTAAACGGCAAAAGAACAGAAACAGAATGGTGGAACTCGCAATGAACTAAATAAATGCACATGATGAGCACCTTTAAAAAGAGTAGATAAACAAAATGGATGTGGACAAGTCAGAATGGACATGGACAAGCTTTTCAATGAGCCTCGACTTTATAAAGGTCTTAAAAAAAATAAAAATGAAGCAACAAAAAAAATTACATTTTATTTTGGTCAACAACAAGAATTGAGCAACAGTGCTATTTCAATACCAGCAGTGACATACGTAGACTTGCAAAGAGGAAACGAGAACAGGCACTCGGTAGAACACATACCTAGGTCAGATCTGGATCCAGATCTGAAGCAAAATCTAATCCGCTTGTTCTTGTCACTTAACCAACTCATCCACCAAGTTTTATCATAACTCGTCCACAAGTTTTTGAAATATCAGGATATGTTTTTATTTTTGGCCCCATCTCTCAATGGTGAAGGAGGAGGAGAGGAGATTGGGACCATACTCTGTGCAGAGCGTTGGTGCTGCCTAAGCAGCCTCCTTGGCTATTTGGTACAATCCTGGACGGGTCGCCACTCCGACACAGGATACCAGCAAGCTGGTACTCATTTTGCCGACCTCGGAAGGATGACAGGCAGAGTCAACCTCACCTGGTATTAATTCAACAGCTGAGCGGGATCCAAAGCCTGCCACCCTAACCATTAAGCCAACACCAGGTATAATGGTGAAGAATCACCTTAAAAATTAAAAAATCATCGTATCCGGATCCGGATCTTCACCAATTAATATCGAATCGATTTGTCCTTGCTACACATCTATCCCGTCCAACAGGTTTTGTCCGAATCCGTCAATAATTTTTTGAGATATCTTGCACACAGACAGAAAGACAGACAGACAGACAAACAAACTGGGGCAAAAACATAACTTCCATTCACCTTCGGCGGCCGAGGTGACTCGTATTGAACCGAAAAATGGGAAGGAGCAAGAAGATCGAGAAAGACTCAAACGATCAAAGCACATTGCTAGTCTTCCACCTGATAACCAATCACGAGAACAAGCAGGTTATACAAGTGGATGCTCAACAGTGGGTCAACTTCAAACAATAAATCTGCTTCTGGAGGAAAAAAAAACACATATCAAGGGAATAAATGTTGTCCTTGTGGTTAAAATGTATTGAATACGATAAAACTTCTCCAGCGTGAAAACAAATACAGTCATCGAAGAGCGACATCGTCTAAACATCAACTCCGTCCAACTCTAAATGAACATCTTAAGCTGAGTCTACACTGGTGGAATGGCGAGACCTTGAAACCGGGTGACTAAAGCGACGCAGAAGAGTTGTCAGGAAAGGGCAGCCAACACCAACTCGTCAAAAAATGTTCACTGTGTGCCAAAACCGGTTCAAACAACTAAACAGAGAAACAAAAGGAATAAAAGTTAACAGAGAAAGACTAAAGGACGACTTCGCTCACAGAGGGCATTGTTGTGGTTCCAAAACGACGACTTCGCTCACAGAGGGCATTGTTGTGGTTCAAAACGACGACTTCGCTCACAGAGGGCATTGTTGTGGTTCCAAAACGACGACTTCGCTCACAGAGGGCATTGTTGTGGTTCCAAAGTACAGTGAAGAATTGAAAATCACTGAGAAAGGATACAATGAGGACTGAGAGTTGGAATATCAGATTGAAACGGATATGATGAAGATCAAAAAGATCACGTTCACCTGCTCGGTAAAAATCAAGAAATCAGAACTGATGATTGTGAGATAATAAACCAGCAATTACCTTTACTGAGGTCAAGAATGGGGAAGGGGGATGAAGAGTTGAAGAATGGTGGGGGGGGGGGGTATGAAGTGGGGGAACGAGTGGCTAACAAACCGGGGGAGCGAGTGGCTAACAAACCGGGGGAGCGAGTGGCTAACAAACTGGGGGAACGAGTGGCTACAAACTGGGGAGCGAGTGGCTAACAAACTGGGGGAACGAGGGCTAACAAACTGGGGGAGCGAGTGGCTAACAAACTGGGGGAGCAAGTGGCTAACAAACTGGGGGAGCGAGTGGCTAACAAACTGGGGAGCGAGTGGCTAACAAACTGGGGGAACGACTGGCTAACAAACTGGGGGAACGAGTGGCTAACAAACTGGGGGAGCGAGTGGCTAACAAACTGGGGAAACGAGTGGCTAACAAACTGGGGGAGCGAGTGGCTAACAAACTGGGGGAGCGAGTGCTAACAAACTGGGGGAACGAGTGGCTAACAAACTGGGGGAACGAGTGGCTAACAAACTGGGGGAGCGAGTGCTAACAAACTGGGGAGCGAGTGGCTAACAAACTGGGGGAACGAGTGCCTAACAAATTGGGGACGAGTGGCTAACAAACTGGGGAGCGAGTGGCTAACAAACTGGGGGAACGAGTGGGTAAGAATTGTGGAGGTCGAGGGTTAGAATTGGAGGAATGCAGTGAAATAATTGGTGGGGGGGGGGGGGTAAATTGGGAGAGTTTATTCGTGGTAATGGAGATATTTATGAGTATAGGGGCTAATTAGGGGAATGGAGAAGTGAATTTAGGGGAATGGGGAAGTTTATTGGGGGAAATGGGAAAGTTTATTTGGGGAAGGTGGGTTATTTGGGGAAATGGGAGAGTTAATCGGGGAATGGGGGAGTTAATCGGAGGAATGTGGGAGTTGATCGGGAGAATGGGGAGTTGATGGGAGAATGGGGGAGTTGATCAGGAAAATAGGGGAGTTAATCGGGAGAATGGGGGAGTTGATCGGGAGAATGGGGAGTTGATCAGGAAAATAGGGGAGTTAATCGGGAGAATTGATCGGGAGTGGGGGAGTTGATCAGGAAAATAGGGGAGTTAATCGGGAGAATGGGGAGTTGATCGGGAGAATGGGAGTGTTAATCGGGAGAATGGGGTGTTAATCGGGAGAATGGGGTGTTGATCGGGAGAATGGGGGAATTGATCGGGAGAATGGGGGAATTGATCGGTAGAAGGGGGAGTTAATCGGGAGAATGGGGGAGTTAATCGGGAGAATGTGGGAGTTAATCGTGAGAATGGGGGAGTTAATCGGGAGAATGGGGGTGTTGATCGGGAGAATGGGGGAGTTAATCGGAGAATGGGGGAGTTGATCAGGGGAATGTGGGAGTTAACTGAGGTAATTAGAAAGTTATAATTGGGGGAAGGGGAAGTTTAAAGTAAAGTTATAATTGGGGGAAGGGGAAGTTTAAAGTAAAGTATTAATTGGGGGAAGGGGGAAGTTTAAAGTAAAGTTATAATTGGGGGAAGGGGGAGTTTAAAGTAAAGTTATAATTGGGGAAGGGGGAAGTTTAAAGTAAAGTTTAAATTGGGGAAGGGGGAAGTTTAAAGTAAAGTTATAATTGGGGAAGGGGGAAGTTAAAGTAAAGTTATATAATTGGGGGAAGGGGGAAGTTTAAAGTAAAGTTATAATTGGGGGAAAGGGGGAAGTTTAAAGTAAAGTTATAATTGGGGAAAGTTTAAAGTAAAGTTATAATTGGGGGAAGGGGGAAGTTTAAAAGTCTGGTGATCGTTAATAGGGGAGCTAATTGGGGGAGTGATGTGTGGTGTGCCAAAGGTTTTCGCTCAACAAGATATATTTGTACGAGTAGTTCAAAAGTGATAACAAAGGGGAAAGTCAGAAAGACCTTGATGTCACATCAACCGGGAACAAACCAACAGGACCATATCGAACCCTCATAACCCGGAATCCTCTCCAGCCGTCAAAAGGAGAACCGGTAGAAGCCTCAGAGCAATAAACAACACCTTGTTGGAGAGGATCCCCACCACCACTACCACTACCACCACCACTACCACCACTGCCCCGTGATCACGCGTCGCCGGCATTCGGCCACGACGTGCGCTGCGGGTAGTTGGGGATTCCTCGGGGAGGGGTACCATACGTACCCATCAGCCTGTGCCGGGCTCCCGATTCCACCGACACCAACATCGGCATCGCATTGTCCGTGCCTGCCGTACCCGAGCAAAGCAGACTCCACCGTGGCACACCACCGAGCCCTCGCCCTCGCTGACAAGCGGAAATCCGGGATCGGGAGGGGGAGGAGCGTGTTCGTGACGTGTGGTATTCAGAGGCGGGGGAATTACGTCACGTCTTACGTCACACATTACATCCCGAAGGCGTGAATCCTCCCACCGCCGGCATCCCACGTCACGTGGCCCGCATTGTTGGACCACGTGATCCGAGTGAGGAGTTGAGGTTTCGGAGGTTCACACCGCGTGGTGATCAAGGTTCCCGCACCCTGAACCTGAAGTTACAATGAAAATCCCAAAAGGGAGTTCATACCTGTCAGGAATACCTGCCACGGGCCTCACGGTCTCCTGCGTTCACTAATTTATATATTTATCTCTGAACTCCGATTAAATAATTATTTATTACATCCTCGTGGAGGATCTCGAAGTCTTACTCACGTTGTTGTTGTTCATCTTCTTCTTGTGGACTTTTTTGTTTCACAGCCTACAGTTTTCATCGAAACTTCCTGAAACGTGGCATATATATGTAAAAATACCCCGCGCAGACAGTAACCATCTCCGATTTTGGAAATTCCTCCTGGAAAAAAGTTATGACGTCAAAATATCTCCGCTAATGGGAATCGCCTAAAAAATTATCTCCGAAACTAGGCAAGCTTTTTGAATTCTATTTACGGGAATCGAACAGGGCATTAGCAGAGATTAATTAATACCGCACGTATATGATACATCACTATGACGTCATATCAATGTTTTTATGACGTCATTCTATTGTTTGACATTTTTTGTTTCACAACCCAGAGTTTTCATCGGATCTTGTGAAACTTGCCATGTATATGCAGAAAGCCCACGCGCAGGCAGTAACCATCTCCGATTTTGGAAATTCTTCCGGAGAAAAAGTTGACGTCATAATATCGCCGCTAATGGAAAATCGCCTATACCATTATCTCCGAAACTAGGCAAGCTGTTTGAATTTTTGTTTGCGGGAATCAAGCCGGGCATTAGCACGGATAATAATTTATCGCAAACCTGATACATCACAATGACGTCATATTCGTTTTTATGACGTCATCAATTAAGAGGACGAGGATCTTAGCTCATTTGAGCTTGTTTTTCATTCGCCTCCATTTCCAAACTGAACACCACGACCAATAAACACCGGTGTTGTACCGACGGGTGATAAATCGACTTAATTTGCACGTCACCGAGAACAGGCAAACCCATGCCCCTTCCCGGTCCCGGTTATGCCCCCGCACGGTAACCCGGTGCCCACCCCGACCTGAGGGTCTACCGTCTCGCACACATACCGGTGTGACCACTTCTTTCCTCTCTCCATCCTTTCACTGACGTGCTCATCCATTTAATCATTGTTTTTCACACCTTGCGAACACCTGATGCCTTCGAACCTGGACAAATAATTGCAGGTGTAATATAAATGGAGAAACAGGTGAGAGTAACTGGCTGTACAGTCCTGATATTGTGGGCTGAGTACAAACACTTAAACAAAGATAATGATCACTTAAGACGTTGGAGGTCATCAAAATCATGGACTAACTATAGACAGGTACACGACTTCTTCTTGCGTATGCCAGCTTGGCTGCCAGGTAGTGCGACTTTTGTTGGGGTGCGACTATGCTGCTGATGTTGTGCCCCTATACCAGTACACTGGTCCTCATTTCGCCAACCTCGGAAGGATGACGGGCTGAGTCAACCTCACCTGGTGCTAATTCAGCGGCCAACAGGGCTCGAACTCAGAACCCTGAGATCTCAAGCCAACCACCCTAACTACTCAGCCAGCACCAGGCTTAGCCAGGTATACATAAGGTCATCACAGGTGGAGACTGCCCTCCAGCCTCAGAGATAATTGTACCCCATGACAGTATTTAGGCAAGTCTTGTGACCACAATATGATCCAAAGCGTCCAAAACACAACCCGTGAAGTGTTTGGGCTGGTAGCGCGGACGGCTGGAGTGTCGCCGGTCGGGGATACTGGTAGATTATCTTCAATGGTGTTGTGGATGGCCTCAACGGATTGGGAGTGATCTGTTCGACAGGCGTCAAGCTCAATGGTGTAGCTGAGAGGTGTTCTGGTACTTGGATGATAGGGACTGGGAATGATTCAGCACCGTCAGCAGGTGCGGACAGCTCATCGGGGATGTTTGGAGGCTAGGTGGAGGTAGAGTTTCGGACTACAGGATATTACAGGGTAGTAGTTTGCAATCTGACTCGGCATAAGTTCCAGTTTGATGATTTTTCTGTTGGGCAGTGCGACGATGCTCAGCGGGGACATCGCCTTCATCGACAAGTCCACGAAGGGTGAACGCTCTGCTATTCTTCTTCCAGGTGACACCCTCGATGAGGAAGGGACCGAAGTTGGGATGAAGCGATAAAATAATTTAAGAAAATTGTGTCTCCAATTTTAAAAGTTCACCGTTTCAGTATTGCTGAGTGACCACTGCTTTGGTGCACACTGTGTGGTACCAATTTTGATGACGGGCATGTTGTGAAACGTAAGACGATGTTTACGACGCAGCTACAGCACGAGCTAGTTTCTTAGGGGTGTGATCAGAGTTGAAAGATGGCTCTCGTAACAGTGATCTTCTGCCGATTGGAATCGTATCCCGAGGCTGCCACCACGCCACTTTCCGGTTAAGCTCCTGCTTAATAACACCATGCCCACCCCGACCAGAAGGTCTGAAACACATCTTGGCGCTTGTAACCTTTGGGACCGTGTTCATGCAGGGCAGGTTCCCATCATTGGCCGCCTGTTGCTGTGGGGGCTTTCCATCTTCTGGGCCGTCTCGTCCCACGCGTGACCCCAATCGGTCTTACGCCGCCTCTCCAAGGCTCCTCAGCTGACCTCCCCACCATGGCCTGCGGTGCGCTGGCCAAAGAGTCCATACCGTTTCCTCCTAAAGCACAATACTCCTAAAGCATACCCCTTAGGTGCAATAAAATTCACAAAATGTACAATAAATATAATTATATATCCTGTACAAACAGTTATGCAATTTTCAAGCCCGGTCTTGTCCAAGATGGTGTCATTAGGGTGGGGCAATAAGGCGGCAAATACACAAAAACAAACAGGCCTACCTTAAATGACAATTTAACTGAACCAATTCAAAATCCCCATCAATTCACCACGTCCCCAGTGGATGTCACCCGATCCAGCTGTCAGCTGAGCCCAAATACCCAATTTAAAATCTACCTAGCCAGCCAATTCCACGGGCTACCTGCCCTGCAGGTGTGGCCTCAACTCGGCAGCGGGTAGGTCCAACAATGTGGCGGTGAGGTGTAGCAGTGTGTGGGTGCCCGCAAGAAAACGAAGTCTCTGAATCAATGATTTCCTCTGACCCCTCCCATTACTTTCCATCCCCCAGCACCACAACAGCTTCCATCGCTGCACACCCCCACCAGAGGGGGTCACCCATATGGTACTGCTTGGACTACACACGGTCACCAGGGGTCCTCCGCCCAATGGCCCACCGATCCGACCCTCCTCCCGGTGGGTTCTCCACCCCAGTCACACACCGAGCCTGCTCTCATGGCCACTCTTGCCCGTCATCCACACCAATGCACGGTTTTCAAAATGACGTATGAATGCTAACGAGGCCTTTTGTGGATGTGCTGTATATGTGTTTTCAGTGACTCGGTTCTGCTCGACGGGCACTTTTAAGTGAAATGTGTAATTCAAATGGACTTTGAAACATAATAATCAGCATTTAACCGAAAAAGTGGCAATTTGCCAATTTCAAAATGGTTCACCATAATTGTTCTGTTCCTGAATGCAAATCGGACTCACGGAAATACAGGAAGTACGAGAAATTCCTGTGGATGAGAGGTCTCGAGTTCAGAGCATTTCTTGTTCGTACAAGTGAGCGGCGGCACTGGATAAAACACACACGCACACACACGGACGGACACTCCTCCTTTTACCAAAAGATGCAAAAAAACTCGTATAATTTATCTTGTGGTCCAGCAACCAAACAAAATTTTTACTCATAGGTACCCGTGGAAATTCCATGTGATGTAAAATGTGACAACAATATTACGCAAAGAACAATTAAATATCATGAGGATTTAATATTGCCTCGCTGTGTGCTCACTAAAGATGTTGCTTCATGAAATCAAACCCTCCAAACTCCAAGTCCTCAACTCCACCACCCAACCCGAAGTCCTCAATCCTGCTCCCTCCCTCCCCACAACCAACCTCAAGTCCTCAACCTTCCCACCCCAACACAAGTTCTCATCTCCCCATTCCAACCCCAAGTCTTCAACCTTTCCACCCAACACAAGTTCTCATCTCCCCATTCCAACCCCAAGTCCTCAACCTTTCCACCCCAACACAAGTTCTCATCTCCCCATTCCAACCCCAAGTCCTCAACCTTTCCACCCCAACACAAGTTCTCATTCTCTCCATCCAACCCCAAGTCCTCAACCTTTCCACCCCAACACAAGTTCTCATCTCCCCATTCCAAGCCCGTCTTCAACCCCCCCCCCCCAGTCCTCAACATTCCACCTTACTCCCATCCAAACCCAACTCCTCAACTCTTCCACCAAACCACAAGTCGTCAACCTCCCAATGTCCACAACTCTAATTCTTAACAGAATCCTTAATGGTCACTTGTCCCTAAATGCTCCCTGACCTCTATTTCCTCCCAATATGGAATCAGTAATGATCCCGTATCCCGTATTGCGATCATTACTGAAAGAGGTTGAACAAACACTGCTCTCTCCCTTGTTGGCTTATCTACAAACTGGTTAAAAAAAGCAATCTGAGAATGCATCTAGAAAATCCTTATCTGATCTACCATTTCCCTATTCATTGACCGAATCTATCGCTAGTGAATTAAACTCCCCAATAATCAATGCTGTTCCCTTACCAGTTGCCACATATCTTTCTGGATTCTTCATGAACCCTTCTGTCTTGCTCTTCCCTCACACTTGGCACCCCATAAAAGCATCCTGCAAGTATCTTGCAAGTCCTGCAATCTCTGATCTCTATCCACACTGAATCCATCCATCAGGACAATACTCTGTACAGAGCATCAGTGCTGCACAAGCAGTCTCCTGTGCTATTGGGTACAATCTTGGATGGGTCACCACTCCAACACAGGATACTCAAATGGCTCAATCATCCCAGCAAGCTGCTTGGTACTCATTTTTGCCAACCTTGGAAGGATGACAGGCTGAGTCAACCCCACCTGGTATTAATTCAACAGCCAAGCAGGATTTGAACTCAGGACATTGGGATCCCAAGCCCACCACCCGAACCATTAAGCAAACACCAGGCATACACCAAATCCTCTGTAGCCTGGCATTGGCTTAGCAGTTAGGGTGGTGGGCTTGGGATCCTTGGGTCCTGAGTTTGAGCCCTGTCTGCCTCTGAATTAACACCAGGGGGTTGACTCAGCCTGTTATCCTTCTGAGGTTGGTGAAATGAGCACCACTGTACTGGTGCACTGCAACGAATGATGCAAGCAGCAGCCAAAAGGCTGGACATGATCAGTGCTGAATCCTCGACAGTCTACATCAATTCCCTTCTTAACGTCATCCCTTTTGTTCAATACAATAGTGTCATTTACCCAGATTGCTCTCTCTTGCGGCGGCACCCTCACCAAACTCAAATCCACCGAGTAAACTACTCATTATATTTTCTCTTTCCTATCACATCGAGACATGTTGCAGCCTTCCAGTACTGTCCTCCAATTACATGTGTGAAAACAAGTCTCACTTACTCTGCAACTACATCATACTTCTTGCAATCTACTTTAGGTCAAGCTATTCCATCTTATTATTTAAACTCCTGGCGTTGATATAAAATATTTTAAACTTTACCATTCCCATGACTATTTTTTGCTGCCTGGACTTACAAAATCATGTTTATCAGCACCAGTTCTCATTTATAGCCTCTCCCCTCCCCACCCCACATCCCCGTCGAGCCTCAAAGAGCCTCAATTTCCACTGCAAACCTTGCTGCCCCCTCTCTACTTAGTCAATGGCTATCATTCTGGAAACACTCCCTTTACCCTCAATAATGATTCCCATTGCTTCCTAAATATAAAACCTTGCTCTCCCATACCATTCTCTGAACTATACATTCACATCTTTCGTTTTACTTGTGAATGATATTCCCTTTCCTATTCTCAGAAGAATACCAGAAACCATTTGCTTTCAGTCGGCTCCTCAATATCCTGGAGCTATTTTTTAAATCCTCCGAGTAAACTTTCCCTATATCATTTTCTCCGACGTCTATCACAGCCAAACGTCTTATCTTCCTTCATGCGAGGACGAGACAAAATATCATTTACCTTGTCTTCATATCCCTCACTCTCACTCCTTCAAAACAACACAAGACTACGACTCTGATCCTAACTGCACACTGGAGATAGTTTCATCACCAAAACAAACCATCTCGCTGACTTCGTCTCTCGCTCACTCGCTCAAACCTCACCACCGCCTGCTCTCGCTGCACCTTCACCACTCTCACCTCACCCTGCACTCACTTCACCCTCACCACCGCCTGCATTCACTCCACCCTCACCACCGCCTGTATTCACTCCACCCTCACCTCTGCCTGAACTTGCTCAAACCTCACCACCGCCTGCACTCGCTGCACCCTCACTACTCTCACCACCGCCTGCATTCACTCCACCCTCACCACTGCCTGAACTTTCTCCAACCTCACCTCTGCATGAACTTGCTCCAACCTCACCACCGCCTGCATTCGCTGCACCCTCACCATCGCAAGCACTCATTCCAGCCTCACCTCAGCCTCTACTCACTTCACCCTAACCACTGCTTGCACTCACCCCACCCTCACCACAGCCTGCAGCCTCACCTGCATCTGTTCCACCCTCACCACCACCTGCATTCGCTCCACCCTCACCACCACCTGCATCCCTTCCAACCTCACCACCGCCTGCATTCGCCGCACCCTCACCATCGCATGCACTCATTCCAGCCTCACCTCAACCTCTACTCACTCCACCCTCACCACTCACTCCACCATCTCCACTCACTCCACCCTCACTCCACCCTCTCCACTCACTCCACCCTCTCCACCCTCACCACTCACTCCACCCTCACTCCACCCTCTCCACTCACTCCACCCTCACCACTCACTCCACTCACTCCACCCTCTCCACTCACTCCACCCTCACCACTCACTCCACTCACTCCACCCTCCCACTCACTCCACCCTCACAACTCACTCCACCCTCTCCACTCACTCCACCCTCACCACTCACTCCACCCTCACCACTCACTCCACCCTCTCCCTCACTCCATCCTCACCACTCACTCCACCCTCTCCACTCACTCCACTCACTCCACCCTCTCCACTCTCACCACTCACTCCACCCTCTCCACCCTCACCACCCTCTCCACTCACTCCACCCTCACCACTCACTCCACCCTCACCACTCCACCCTCTCACTCACTCCACCCTCACCACTCACTCCACCTCTCCACTCACTCCACCCTCTCCACTCACTCCACCCTCACTCCACCCTCACCACTCACTCCACCCTCTCCACTCACTCCACCCTCACCACTCACTCCATCCTCACCACTCACTCCACCCTCTCCACTCACTCCACCCTCTCCACTCACTCCATCCTCACCACTCACTCCACCCTCTCCACTCACTCCACCCTCACCACCCTCTCCACTCTCTCCACTCACTCCACCCTCTCCACTCTCTCCACCCTCACCACTCACTCCACCCTCTCCACTCACTCCACTCTCTCCACTCACTCCACCTCTCCACTCACTCCACCCTCACCACTCGCTCCACCCTCTCCACCCTCACCACTCACTCCACCCTCTCCACTCACTCCACCCTCACCACTCACTCCACCCTCTCCACTCACTCCACCCTCACCACTCACTCCACCCTCTCCACTCACTCCACCCTCTCCACTCACTCCACCCTCACCACTCACTCCATCCTCACCACTCACTCCACCCTCTCCAATCACTCCACCCTCTCCACTCACTCCACTCACTCCACCCTCACCACTCACTCCACCCTCTCCACTCACTCCACCCTCTCCCACTCACTCCACCCTCACCACTCACTCCACTCACTCCACCCTCTCCACTCTCACCACTCACTCCACCCTCTCCACCCTCACCACTCACTCCACCCTCTCCACTCACTCCACCCTCTCCACTCACTCCACCCTCACCACTCACTCCACCCTCTCCACTCACTCCACCCTCTCCATCACTCCACTCACTCCACCTCACCACTCACTCCATCCTCACCACTCACTCCACCCTCTCCACTCACTCCACCCTCATCACTCACTCCACCCTCACCACTCACTCCACCCTCCACTCACTCCACCCTCACCACTCACTCCACCTCTCCACTCACTCCACCCTCACCACTCACTCCACCCTCTCCACTCACCCACCCTCACCACTCACTCCACCCTCTCCACTCACTCTACCCTCTCCACTCACTCCACCCTCACCACTCACTCCACCTCTCCACTCACTCCACCCTCACCACTCACTCCACCCTCTCCACTCACTCCACCCTCACCACTCACTCCACCCTCTCCACTCACTCCACCCTCACCACTCTCTCCACTCACTCCACCCTCTCCACTCACTCCACCCTCTCCACTCACTCCACCCTCACCACTCACTCCACCCTCTCCACTCACTCCACCCTCACCACTCACTCCATCCTCACCACTCACTCCACCTCTCCACTCACTCCACCCTCATCACTCACTCCACCCTCACCACTCACTCCACCCTCTCCACTCACTCCACCCTCACCACTCACTCCACCCTCTCCACTCACTCCACCCTCACCACTCACTCCACCTCTCCACTCACTCCACCCTCACCACTCACTCCACCCTCTCCACTCACTCCACCCTCACCACTCACTCCACCCTCACCACTCACTCCACCCTCTCCACTCACTCCACCTCTCCACTCATTCCACCCTCACCACTCACTCCACCCTCACCACTCACTCACCCTCTCCACTCACTCCACCCTCCCACTCACTCCACCCTCCACTCACTCCACCCTCACCACTCACTCCACCTCTCCACTCACTCCACCCTCACCACCTCACTCCACCCTCTCCACTCACTCCACCCTCTCCACTCACTCCACCCTCACCACTCACTCCACCCCTCACCACTCACTCCACCCTCACCACTCACTCCCCCTCTCCACTCACTCCACCCTCACCACTCACTCCACCCTCTCCACTCACTCCACCCTCACCACTCACTCCCACCCTCTCCACTCACTCCACCTCACCACTCACTCCACCCTCCCACTCACTCCACTCACTCCACCCTCTCCACTCACTCCACCCTCACCACTCACTCCACCCTCTCCACTCACTCCACCCTCACCACTCACTCCACCCTCTCCACTCACTCCACCCTCACCACTCACTCCACCCTCACCACTCACTCCACCCAACATGCTGTTTACTTTCCACTCTTTCCAAACTCAACCCGACCGGTGATGCCAAACTCAACTAAAAAAATACACCGCTTGAAAAAAGCGAATTCCTCAATGAGAAACATCATTAAAACTTCAAAGGACCCGTCATGAATTTTGGGAATCGTTTTATTACAATAAAAATAAAATAAAATAAATTAATTCGCAAATTCTGTCGAGTTCACATGAAGTTCCAGGTGTTGTGAGGGATCAAAGGTCGAGGAGGAAATGGCGGCGCCCAGCGAGAGTGGTTGTTGTGAAAATCGTGGTGTTGTTGCCACATCGACTCCTCCACCCACAAACTCGACCGCCCTTTTAAACGTGGGAAACATCCCGAGTGAGTTACCGGTTCCTTTCCTGAGTTTGTTTCACTCCTCCGTGTTTATTACCGAGACCCGAATATCTGTGGTATTTATTTAATTATACATGATGTTTCACAGCGGCTCGTTAATAAGGGCGGGAAACTCATTACCTCATCCAGTAAACACTACTTTGGTACCAAGTACTCGGTTTGAGTGTGTTTCAGCGTCATGGGGGGTAACGTAGTCGGTACAACCTTTGTTTTATGATCCTCAGTCGTTGAACTGTACACAAGACAGGAAAGATTATGTGTGGTGCGAATTTGTCGCCACCAAGCGCCATCTTGGTCGGCTCACTCGGAGCAGATGTATTTCGACTCGCGCGATAAATTATCGGGAAACCTTGAACGTTGAATGTTAATTTTGAGTTGAAAGTCAAAGTCGATGTGAACACTTTTTCTCGCATAAACATAACGCAACGTGGGATGCGGTGAATCGTGCACTGGGCTTAGCAACATGGCGGCGTGTGCGTGAAGAAGAAGAAGAAGAAGCAGTGCGGTGGCGACACAAAGGTACGTGTAACGTGAACAGCCATGAGCGTTCCAGTCTTATACACAGTTTTATTTTTTAAAGTCTACAGTACACATCGCGATACATTTCAATGAAGAATATGGAAATAATTTAATGCTACTTTTACCAAACAAACTATGTATTTGAGTTTTAAAAAAGTAGTCTTTAACAGTAGTCTTGTCGATCTGTATTTTGTAATGGTTCTCCAAGTGGGGCCCACTCTAATTTGTTTTGCGCCAGGCCCAACAAAGGTTAAACCGGCCCCGAGTCTACAACCCCCCCCCCACCCAACCACCTAAACCAGCCCCGAGTCTACAACCCACACCCCCCCCCAACCACCTAAACCAGCCCGAGTCTACAACCCCACCTCCCCCCAACCACCTAAACCAGCCCCGAGTCTACAACCCCCACCTCCCCCCCCCAACCACCTAAACCGGCCCCGAGTCTACAACCCTCACCACCCCCCCCAACCACCTAAACCAGCCCCGAGTCTACAACCCCCACTCCCCCCCCCCAACCACCTAAACCGGCCCGAGTCTACAACCCTCACCCCCCAACACCTAAACCAGCCCTGAGTCTACAACCCCACCCCCCCCAACCACCTAAACCGGCCCAGTCTACAACCTCACCCCCCAACCACCAAACCGCCCCGAGTCTACAACCCCCACCTCCCCTCCAACCACCTAAACCAGCCCCGAGTCTACAACCCCAACCACCTAAACCAGCCCTGAGTCTACAACCCACCCCCCCCCCCCAACCACCTAAACCAGCCCTGAGTCTACAACCCCCACCCCCCCCCCCAACCACCGGCAGTTATGGTTTGGTTGAGATTGGACAAGTAACGACTGAATGTATTGGCCACAGACAGACACCAAATTGCATGTTTTAGTATGATTAGAAACATCAGCTCCTTGTGGTTATAATTATAATTGACAAACCTTAACATGTCTCCATTTCGCCGGACCCAGGTGTCTTGAGTCAAGGTGTTTGAGTCTCCCAGTTCCTCGTGAAGGTGAAACCACATTCACCCCAGAATGATATTGATCTTTTTGTAATTGATAAATCAAACTAGAAATCGTCGCAAAATGCAAAGCCATCCAAGTCCGTTTTTGTACTCGAACTAAACTTAACGGAAACAACAACTAAAAGAAGTGTATAATTTAATAATTAGTTTCTCCACGTTCTCATGAAAAAAAGGGTTGTTGAAAATTTGAGAAAAGCTCAAATGGTTAAACGACAAAGATGGCGTGCATTGCACGAGACTTGCAAAGTCCATAAAACAAATTCGACCTTCAACATAATTGGTGGTTGAATTAAATGACCAAACATGCAACTCCTCTTCAAATTTCAGATCATACATACATGCATACATACATATCCATTTAGCGTCCATTGTTCCCACACAGTGGGGTGGACGTTGCTTTCTCTTAATGGCCTTATTCCACTCGGCCGATTCTAACATCCACGTTGGTGAGATCTGACAGCCTGCGGTCCTCCGCCAGCGCAGGCCCGTAGCCAGGGCTCAGTATTAAGGGGGCATATAAACTGGATGGGGGGCACAATTGTTATATTTAATATTTTGATAACCCGGTATACATATGTATTCATGCAGCATTGACACATCTATACTGAGGTTGCCGTCGCATACTAACCAAATTGATCTCAGCTAGATTAATATGTGCCGATGTTTTTGGCCTAAAATATTATTCGAATGCTGGAGAGCCGCAACAAACTGGCACATTCACAATGCAGATATTCAATGATTAGACAATTGGCACCAATTCAGGTGCACTTATACAAGGTGTTGTCAAGAATTGGCATTAGAAAATTAATATACCAGAGATACAATGACTAAACGGGGAGGTTGGCACCGAATCAGTGCACTTTGAAATAACATACAGTAGGCTATGACCTGCGATCATCACATTAAACTACCAACAGCAAATACGACCAGCCTGAAGATACACAAAGTCCGCATTTAAAGCAGTCAATTACACAGAGGTAAGGTTATGTACAAAGCACGAGATATGGGATATGCAAAGCACCAAACACAACATTTAACTTAAGCATCAGAAGTACAAAGCAGCCGACCACGGCGGGTGCTGACCACAACCACACTGCAACCACAACCACACACGCATCACCAGCAGTCACACACACAATCTGAACTCCTCGTATAGTTTTTATACCACTGTACTCGCTGTCAGAAGAGCTGCAGGCGACGTGTCTCGGTGTGGAATCTTCTGAGGACCTTCTCCTTCCATTCATTCAGGCATTTACGTGTGAGGTCTCTCTCGAAGGCCAGCTGTACCAGTTGTGCCTTGCGTGCATGGCGCATGGACCGTCGATGGTCAGTGAAGACATTCCTCAATGTTGAGAATGAGTTTTCACACTGGCAGTGGACGCACCAAATGTTAGTCCAAGTCTCATAGCAGTCACTACACTTGGCATGGCTTCCAGCGTTTGTGGTATGTTGAGAGGTTTTTGTGTTGTCCATCTCTCGTTTGGCTGCTTTTCTGTCTGTGAGCGAAATAACTGCTTTGCAACCACACACTCTGTTTCACTGATGGTTGACTTTGTTAATGTCATGATGTGCTGGAGCAAGTGGGGATCCAAAAACGTGCCATTTTCGGGATTCAAGGCAGCAAGTGAACGGCGAGTTGTGTGTTGCGCTCACTGAAGCGCTGAGCGATCTCTCCAAGCACAGTGTCAATTGCGCTGTAAAAAACCCTCTGCAGTTCCGTCTTGTCATTGTCGTTGTTTTGTCCTGAGTCTCCAAAACTACAAACTGTTCTAAGTTCTTATGCATTGTGCGTCTCCGTTTTGGTGGTGCAGGTGTAGAATGTGGCATCGTTGGCCTTGTTCCACAGATCAGTGAACTCATCCTCAGAGCGGAGTTTCTTCACGCACTCTGTAGCACTCGCCACAGTTCCAACCCCGTCAAGTCCATGTCCTCTGCCTGCAAGAGTCTGTTAGGGCCATCTAACAACATCAGCAGTTTTTGTACAAAGATAGCAATGAACATGAAGGCAGGCCCAGAGACTTCCCGCAAAAGCCCCATAGCCTCCATCCTCATCTCTGCACCGTAGGCGCGCTCTGCATCAATCTCCGACAGTAAGGATGTGATATCCTTAAAAGATCCTATGATCACAGACACGGTGGCTAAAATGTCCCGTCCACCTTTGATCAAGAAGTCGTTTAACCGCTCACCTTTATACTGTGCAGCAACAGTGGGCTTTCTGAAGAATTTGTACAGGCAACAACAAACCTCGAGGAAATCAGTGACAGCTTTCTCTGCTGCCAGTGCGTGGATAACTACCAGATGGAGTTGGTGATTTAAGCAGTGCACATAGGGGATTTCTCTTTCCAATATCTCTTGCAACAACTTTTGCACCCCACCGTGCTTCCCAGCCATTACCGAAGCCCCGTCGTACACCTGACTTAATATTTTTGACGTGTCAAGTCCTGTTTTTGTCAGCTCTGCAATTATTAGGTCTGTCAATGTTTTTGCATCTCCAGCGTCGGCTGTAGCTATTGTGAGTAGACGCTCTGTTGCTTCATTTGATGCCGATACAAAGCGAATGATTGATATGTTCTCACATTCAGTGGGGTCCCTCGTCCCATCCACCTTGATGGTAAACCACGATGTGCCCACTTCTTCCACGATGGCATCCGTCACAACATTACTCAATGTGCAGATCAGTTCATTCTGCATTTCCGGACTAGTATAGCTTGCGTTTCGTGGATATGCTTTATTATTTCGGCTAGCTCGGTGTCTTTTTGAGTGTGTAGTTTAAAAGCGAGAGGAAGAGCCCACTGTGCCCATCTGACATATCTTCAAAATTATCAAGGCTCCCTCTAAAAGGTATCTGATTTTCGGCGAGAAATCCCACAACATCTATAAGAGCAGACACATAGTACCGGTTTCTATTTAGCTGGTCAGCATTGAGGAGTGTGGAATCTCCTTACACAATCGATGCGCCTCTCATTCTCCTTCCACCTCAAAACACAAGTTAAATGTTCCTTTGAAGTTGCTTGTTTGTGAAACCCCCTGCCTTTCTCAACGGCATGTTTCCAATTCCGGTAGCCTCGCACTGTGAAAGTAGAGTCCACTGGGCCACGCGCGGTGTTAAACTTCCTACATGGATAGCAGAATGCTGCATCTGTCTGCACACTGTATTCCAGCCATTCATTAGTCTGGTACCACGAGGACACAAACGAGCGACTCTTGTTCTGCAACAGATGGCCAGGGTACCGCTGTAGAACAACTTGATTCGGTCTCTCACTTCCAAGATCATCAGGAAGCGGCTTGACAGTCACACCCGATCCCGAGGCCGCCGCCGAGCGTGGCAACTCGGCTGCCTGCGCTGGGCCTCCAGCTGCAGGGCTGACGTTGCTGGCTTGGCCAGGTTGGCCAGCTTCTGTCGGTATTTCATCGACATGATCGTCTTTTCCTCCTCTCCCAACTCCTCCACAACATGTCTTTCATCATCTTCTTCATTTTCGTCGCTTGCATTTTTTCCTTTTCTGAGCCATTTTCGTATATCCATCATCCACGTCTTTTTCTCCTGCTGCTAGCTCGTGCTCTGTGATTCGTCCCTCGTGACTCGCGTCACTAATCTCGCGACTCGCGAGATTGACGGTTGACGGTTTTATTTATTAATTGATGCATGCATCAAAAACAGGTTTTATCGCATAATTTCAAATGTAAGCACGATTGCACACACATATTTTAATTTTTATTATAAAATTACTTTTGTAAGATGGAGGGTTGACGGTTGTGAAGGTCACGTGGTGCACGTGCACTTCATCTTTAATAATGTAAATTTATGTCTTTTCCTTAATCATATTATCATATTATGACTATATTACATTTATACCTAACTTTCAACCAATCAGGTAACCTGCTCAATAGGGCCTCCATATCGAATACGCTGATTGGCTATTCCTTAAAACTAAATGATCCACGATATATAACCACCCACAACATCGACATTCGACACGAGGTCTTGGCTGCTGGCGTTGGTGCTTGCGTTATTATCTTTTATCTTGTGGGCTTGGACTGTATTGTCTTGCCAATTGCTTTTGGAGATGCGCTGGGAAGCGCACACTTATCTGTTGACTCTTATTCAATGAAGGATATTATTAAAGAACAGTTCTCCAAGAAGGCCTTATTATTCACCATGTTGAACATCTGGAATAAGGGTTTTAGTTCACACAGGTGAAGTCTTAAACAGCAAGTTCACAGTGGGCGCTCGTCCTTAAACACCAAGTTGTTCACAGGGTGCAACAGGGCATAAATGGGTGTGCGACAATGGGGGGGGGCACCAGATGCGCCATGGGGGGGCATTGCACCCAAATGCCCCCCCCAGCGACGGGCCTGCGCCAGCGTCTCATCCCGTCTTCCGTGGCCTGCCTCGTGGTCTCGGACCCTCTACCTCAAACCTCCATGCCCCCGTCAATCTGATGAATATTGACAATTTTAGAAATACAGTCTTCTGTCGACTTTTTGGCCTACGTTGACCTCAAAAATACTTGTTCGTTGAATTCAGTGACCTGATATGCAAATCCTCCTTCAAATTTCAAGTCAATCGGATGAAAATTGAGG
>CM068961.1:34153055-34168166 GCA_035128595.1 Eptatretus atami | reverse complement strand
GATGGGAGTACTGCTTTCCCCTCTGGGCTGGTGCTCCTGCCTCTCGCCTTTCTCGGCTTCACACTGTGGAGACCAAGGCATTTAGGATCATTGCTATCTCCTGCGGTGAGGCTGAGTCTTTGGTCCTCTCGCTCTCTTAATGATCTTTTCTACCCCCGTAAATCCACCCCAAACCTACCTCCTTCAAATTCCCTGCCTTTCTTCCCCAAAGTTCCCTGTCGTGTAAGGTCCTGAAAGCCCCTGTGGTGTCCATCTTGTTTACCCATGTTCCCCGCCCCATCCCTCTCCCTTCCACAGATCTCCGAATGTCTCTGTTCCCCACTGTTTTGTCCTTCCCTCTCCTGCCACTTTTGTCTCCTGCCTCCCTTGTTGTGCGTTGTGTGTTAGCTCTCATACGAGCCTCCACCATGTGTACAAAAAAAATACTTCTTTCATTCCTCTTTTTTTTCCCCCACCTTTGGAACAAACTCCCACACTCTTCAATCTCACTTCCCTCCAGGTCTTCAAAACAGCTGTTCACCACCATCTCTTATCGTCCCCCATCCAAAAGCATGATCTTTTCCACCCCTGTTAATCCACCCCAAATCCACCTCTTTCATATTCCCTGCTTTCCTTCCTGAAAGTCCCTGTAGCGTCCATCTTGTTTGTCCTTTTAACCCACCCCATTCCTCTCCCTTCCACAGAGCTCCTAATGTGTCTGTTCCACACTGTTTTGTGCTTCCCTCTCCTGTCCCTCTTGTCTCCTGCTTGCCTTGTTATAGACATTCTGTGTGTTAGCTCTCATACGAGCCTTGACAATATCTATACTTACAAAAAAAAAATCCATTGATCTTTGACTCGATTCGTTAATGCGTGGTGTTTTTGGAGACTCGAGGCTGGAGGAGCAGTTGAAATGAGCTGAAGATGCTATTGAACTTAAACTACACGTTGCAGTCATCAGGCACATCTGCACTGTTGGTGCTCGGATTCTTTCAAAAAAAAAAAATTACACTCTGCTGCCCTGTTTAACACAAGATTGTTGCTTTATACAAATCCCTCAATATATGAATAACTCCTAACTCACCCAGGGATCTCCATTGATAATGCATCAACAAACTCGATTGAATAACATTTCAACATAACCCCTTGGAAAGTCACATTTGCCAACTACTTTTTTGGCTTGGATGTGTCCTAACCCATTATATTTCAGAGGCTTGGCAGAGTCGAGCTCATTTCATACTTGAATGAGAGGGATACCTCCATGGAAGGCTCAGTGTTGAAAGGTAAGGGATGGCAGGAAGGCTCACTTGGTAGCATGCTCACCTCTGACTTGTTTAGGTGTGGATTTGTTCCCCCTTGTGGAGTCGAATATTATTCGTCCTGCCATTCTGGTGCAGTTTTGGTCCAGGATGCTACATCTCGAATGAAGCACACAAGCTGGGGAGCAGTAAAGGGCATAAGCTGATGCAAGGCATGCTGTTGACCATAATTATTACATCGCTGGCAGATCATCTTATCTTGAATTCCATGCAAAGGCTGCAATGAATATCCAAATGGTCGGTGTACTGAGGGTAGACCATGACTTTCAAAATGTTTCTTGAGTCGAGACTTTCTCAATGCACTCTGCAGACAAGCTTGCTGATTGCAAAAAATCTTAAATGACAAACTCCATTAGTGCATCAGCTTTTTGGAACAATCCCAACAATAAATTAGCAACACAGCTCAGGTTTGCACAGCCAGATAAACTCCATCCCCCAACCTGGACTCAACAACAGTTTCCAAGTAAAACAACTGCCTCCAGATGTGCACTCTTGCCACCAGATGCTATTCATTGACTACTTTTCTTGACCTGCTCCTCTTCCATGGCTACACTCATCAGAATGTTATCTCTCTTAACACTCATCAGAATGAGTACTGTATCAGGGAAAATTGCTCAACCACATGACATAATATTAAAAAGGATGCAATTCTTTCCATTTGCACTACTTGGTGGCCAGTGTTTTCTAACCCATCTGTATATTCTGTCGATGGGCGAAATGGCAATACGTACAGTTGAAATGTTCGTTTAATCCTCCAGCAAAGGAGTTTTTAGTCTCATGATTTACTTTGAAGATTTCTTCTTCTTTCGTATGCAGCACAAGGCTGTCAAGTAGCATCATTGCCTGAGGGTGTGGTTGTGCTGCTGATGCAATGCCCTCTGTAGGTTGTGGCAGGAATTTGGCCATGGTGCCGGCGACAGCTTGCCTACTCTTTGCGAAGGACACCGTGGGATCTTTATCGTCAATGAAGTAATGCCATCAGATGGGAATTCCTGTTTAACATCCATCCGAGGGACAGCACACACATTGATGAATTGCCATGCCTGTGAAACACCAGGATGAAAGTTTATAGCTGGGCCAAGATTCAAACTCAGGCTGGACATGCAAGAAGCAAGTGTGTGTACCTCCTAGGCCATTCTGCCAGCCCATAACGTTGAGTGATGAATCAAGTTTTATTCACCAGTCGGTGACATATGCGGAATAATGTAACCCTGCATAGTTCTACCTTTCATGCTAAGCAGGTTGACGAGTTTAATGGAAGTCAAGCACACGATCTTATTAAGTCACGGATCACCCTTTTCCAGTTGATAATTTCACACGTCTGCTTTTAATTTGTATAACCATGAATACGATCAACAAACATGAGAAGTTGACAGTGAGCAGATACATTGCTCAGTTTCAAAGCATAATCATTTTGCAGGAGAAAGAGTGAGTGGGTTCCAATGAGGAATGCTAATCAGCTGTCCAAGAGTGGGTACCTCCATCACTATGATCTCAGCAATTTCAGCAATCACTAAATGGGTCATTAAAAAAGTCTTCAAAAGATAATACCAATGCAGACCAATAGGATGTTAGACAGTATCAGTACAGTTTGTCAAGCCTTTCACACCATTTCATGGAACCTCCAAAATCCAGGCTGTCTCCACACCTCAATTATTTTATTCCTTGCTTTTCCTGTCTTTTGGAACTGCCTTCCAGAGGATATCCTGTCTCACTCTTGCCTCCAGCACTTCAAGCAAGCAGTGCACTACCATCTATTGTCATCCACAATTCTGACCCTTGATCTTTATTAACCCCCATTAACCTTTCCTAAACCAACTATCTTTTCTTATTTGTATGTTAATTTACATCGGCATTGCACCTGGTTGTGTTTGGTAGCCTCAGTAGTGCGTTCCACCCCCCCCCTCACCGTGGTGTTGCTGACGATCCACCAATATGCGATGAAACTGATACATCCGTTGATGGGTGTGTGTAGCGTTGGGGTTCTCATGCATGTGCTGCATGTAAGTAAATGCCTGCAGCTGTGGAGGAACTCGGGTTGAGTTTGAAACAGTAAAGGGCTTACCTTGTGTAGCTTTTTGGTTGCTTTTTGCAGCTTTCTTTGACTAGAAGCACTGAGTGTTGAGCATATACAGTAGAGTATATGCCATCATGCTAAAATATGCATTTTGGTTTCTATATTTCTGTGGCCAATGCATTCGGTCGTTACTTATCCAATCTCATCCAAACTTTCCAGGGGAATAAGGGTCATAAGACAAAGGTTTTAGCTTCTTGTTTTATTGCTCTCCCCCATCCTCCCTCCCCCCCACCCTGCCGGAGGTTTCAAAGGTGGGGTCGATGCAAATTCTTAACTTAAATGTGTACCGTGTATAGTGCCACTCCCAGTGGTGGTGGGAGAGGTTATTACAAGTGACACTTCGGCGGCCTTAATTGTATCACAAGTAAGGGGCCTTTGCCTTGTTTTCACATTCACGTAGCCTCTATTACTTTCGACTCGACTGCAAAAAATGTGGAGTAATTCCCATGTTTTATTGCCTTTTTTCACCTTGGAAAAACTCCATGTTAAGGTGTAGAGATAACAGCTCCTGAGCCACTCCCCAAGGGAGCAGGTGTTTCTAGTATACAAAGCTTGAAATAGTCACCTCTATCTGTCATCTGTCTTGTATGCACTTCAAAACTGCTAGATGGAATGAGTTGAAACTTTGTGGTGTTAATTGATTGGGGGTGGGGGGGGGGGTTGTTTACTCCCTGGCACTGCACTTGTAGTTGCCATCCTGGGTGGGTTAAATTAAGAACATCACCCCCCCCCCCGGTTAATGGTGATTGAATTGGTGAAATTGAAACGTCTGACATGTGTTTCAAAATGGAAGTAGTACAGTATTTCAGATTCTCCACCTTTCCAACCAGTATATTGATAGTTGAAGAGATAGAATCATGAACTTTAACATGTCCATCGTGAGATACCAAATTAGGGGTAAGACAGTATTGTGTACACAAGTTACATGATGCCAATTTAGTGTCTCTGCAAATTTTTGCACGGTATAAAATGTGTAGACCATTTGCAGGGTATAAAATGGCCCCTCCCCCCATAAAATAGAGTATGTCTATTAAAGGTGCACACCAAACTGAGATAATAATAATAATAATTTATTGCAATTTTTCTAACTTTGCATCAAAACTGGCTTGAAATAATTTTCAAAGAAATTCAGTTCTGTGTCTTAAAATATTCATTTACACTTCGTTTTCGATTTTAGACCTATGTTCACAATCAGCTGCTGCTTCTTCATCTTCATCTTCACAACCTACCTTTTCGTGTTTTTTGGTGGTAGCCATTTTTCGCCAGACATAAGTATGTCAAATGCAGAGCTCATGGGTCTGACATCTTGCGTGCCATGGTGACCACATTGGCACTTTAAGTGAACAAAACGAACACCAAATGTCTGCACGGCAGCCATGACTTCTGTCAAAGTCGGGAATGTCTATTCAGCGAACATTTTCCGATTTTGAACAAGACACCATCGATGTGTCTCATGTGGGTTGTGCAATGTTTTTAAAATGTCAATAAAAACTGTCTGACCCCTGAACTGAAATAAGCAGCCACTAATTTTCTTTGTTGAGACCACAGTGGTCAACAATGGCACAGAGCAATGCCATGCACAGTGGACATAAAATGGCCACCCAGAAGTTGACCCTCACAACAAAAAGAAAAAGAAATAACAAATTGGGGTCAGCAGGAATTATTGAGGTAGGTCAGGTTACCAGAAACTGAAAAAATTTTTGAAAAAATTTTCAGCCTTGTTCCAAGATCTTTTTTCATTACTTTTTAATTTTTTTTCAGTGTGAGAAATGTATTAGTAATATATTTTAATTGTAATGTGACGTTTCAGATTTATGTCACTTATGTATAGCATGCAAGTTGAAAAATTCAGAAATAACAACAGTAAAAAAACCTATGATGTCTGTTAAATTTATCCCCCCCCCCTCATTGGAAATTTTACAAATCGCACCCTGGGTGTAAAGAAGGCGGTGAGATAAGGAGAATAAGTGAGAGTGGATAAATAAAAGGCTTTGAGCGAAATATGTAAAGAGGTAGAGGGAAACGGGAGAAGGGTTGCTGAGTAAATCAATGGACCATCTAGTTATTCTAGTATATTCAGATAGTGATCAAAAAATTGAAACACCAGGGTAAACTGGCTATACAGCATGTATGCAAAGTATGCGGGGCTGCCACATGTACATGACTGGTGCTTTAAATATGCAAATCTCTTCCTGGCAGTCCTCTCGTCGTGTATATCTAAGCAGGCTGGTGCTCGAGTCCGATATTAACAGCCAGCATTGCCGCAACAGGAGACCTCAGTGACTTTGCATGGGGTGTAGGCCTAATTGTTGGCAGGTGCTTCAATGACAAAACCTGCAGAAATTGCTAACGTGTCATGAGGAACTGTCTTGAAGGTGTCTGCCTGGGAAAAAGAAGGAAAGACATCATCAAAGGCCAACAGGGAAGAAATGCATACTTGACAAGCGTGATGCACAGACATTAGTCCAGACTGCAAGGTGAAAAGGAGAGCCATGGCAGAGAAACTGTGTGGAGTTCAATGTGGGTCATGAGCATCCTCGATCATCAAAAACTCTCAGAAGGGAAGATTCACAGGGAGTGGATACCATAGCCGGTTTGCTATGCACAGACTGCTCATAATACCTGGTGACGCCCATTTGCGGGTCCAGTGGTGCAACGCGCATAGGCAGTGGACTGCCTTGCAGTGGAGGAATGTGATGTGGTTTGACGAGTCATCCTTCACCATGTTCTCAACGATTGGATGTGTGCACGTGTGGTGACAGCCCAGGGTACCACAGTATATGGCCTAAGAGATGACCCAGAGATTTTGGGGGAGTGGGTGAATAGGTTAACAAAGGAGTGGATAAATAGATAGAAGGAGAAGTGGATGAAAAGGTACATGGGACTATATGAATGGGTAAAGGGGATAGTTAGTGAAGGGATAGAAAAGTAGTGGGAGTATGGAAATAAGAAATAACGACAATATTGATAATAATCTGGGTGCCTGGTTCCAACAGTAAAGGTTCTGACAATTCCTCAATGATGTGGGGTGTTTCTTTCCCGATCTTGGCCTGGGTCCACTCATTCCATTAGAAGGCAGGGTTGATGCAGCATACTACGTTACTGTCCTGAACGATCATCTGCATCTCGTGATGCAGCATTTATTCCCTGCTGGGAAGGATGTCTTTCAGGACAACAATGCTCTAGTCCACAGGGCTCATGTTGTCACTGGATGGTTTGAAGAGCATGAAGCCAAAGTTACCCCTCTTCTATGGCCCTCCCAAGCGCTGAACCTCAATCCCAGAGTGCATTTGTGGGATTGTCTGGAAGGGCACCTAAGATGGCGGTTTCTGCCTCCATCAAACCGACAGGAATTGGAGGAATTGGAGGAAGTGGAAGAATGGTGGCACGTTCCTGCAGAACAGTTCCAGACCCTTGTTGACTCCATGCCACATCGTATCCATGGTGTCCTGAATGCACGTGGTGGTCCAACATCCCACTGAGTGATATTCTGTTGGTGTTTCCATTTTTTCATCCACTACCTGTACAAACACACACATAACATTTGATAGATTTTCTGACTACCTGGATCATCAGCTGGGCTCTGTTCTTCGTAGTGGTTTTGACCTTTTCAGGCCAAAACCCCTGCAGATGGTGGGTCCCTATCAGTGGATCCACAACCTCAGTTCTGTCCAGACAGTTTGTCAATGCAACAATGCAATCTCATGATTCAAACTTTTATACTTTCAGTATATAGCTTCACCAATAGATGGTTACCTTCCTTACTCGAGGATATTTACATATTGTCACAATCCTCAAAATACATTCCATAACATAACAATACCTAGCCTAGACTATCTTACATTACCAATAAATCATGCACATGTACACACCTTACCTAGCACATACATTATCCAGCATGTCCATTTTGATTACCACTAAGTCGAGCTGTTATTCAAATGCAAAAGTCTTCTTTTTTCAACTACCAAAATCCAGGTTCACTGCTCACCTGCATTCATTTGTATGTCTTTCCTCTCACCTGTGGAACCAACTTCTCCAATCTGTTCAGTCCCATTTTTTTCCCCCTCCAGCGTTTTAAGACAGCTGTTCACCACTACCTCAGGTCATCCCCCAACCATACTCTTGATCTCTTCTACTTCTACCCCAAATGACCCCATTACCAAGCACTCTCTTTTTCCAGTTTATTGTGATTTTTCCCTCCTCTCCTTCACCTCTTCTCATTTGTTCGTTGGTTTGTTACTTTTTTGTTTCATTCAGCTTGTGTGCAGCTTGTTCATCCCCATGCGTCCTTCAGTTTTCTCCCTCTTCTCTTGATCTCACTCTCACTTCGACTCTGCTGTTGGTGTTTCCCCTTTCCATTCTATTCTGTTCTGCTCTTGTTCTTCCACGAGCCTCAATCGGGTATACAATGAAAAGTTATTTTAATTGATTTCCTCCGTGATTTATTGCACCCCAAGTAATCCAATAGTAACTGCTCTATTGTGCCCATTAGGCACCCCCGAATAATTGCTGCAGCACACCCCCAAATACCCACTAGGAGCTGCTCTACTGTACCACTGAGTGACCACTAAAAATGTTTATAAATGTATTTATTTGTATGATTCGTCAACAAATAAGAAAGAGGATTTTCCAGGAAAAAAACACACACACACACACACACACACACACACACACACACCTCATAACCTGATTTTATATCAAGCTGGGATGAGCTGCTTAAAGGATTTTCCACAAACTAACCTTTGAATGAGATGTGAAAAGACTCTTGGGTATAATTTACACATCTGCCAATTCATCTAATTTCTATAATTGCTCCAAGTGTTTTTTTTGTTTTTGTTTTTTTTTAACTCTGTCATTCCAAAATTATATTGCCATTTGTAAATATCACTTAGATAATACATTTTGTTCTGCATTACTTAATATATTTTTTAATTACTTCATTACGTGCGAAAAGAGTGAGCATTTCTTGATTAAATATTGCTACTGATTTTGATCTGGTTTTATTTTGATCTTGACTCAAAACAAGTAACTATAAAAACATAGGAATATAATAGTTATCTGGCATAAAGAATCGCAAGGTGCTGACATTTTGGGCTTTACCCTTAATTGGAACAAGAGACGAGGAAGGGTTTGCTCTGATGCAGGGTAAAGCCCGGAACTTTTTCTTTCGTGCCAAAAGTAGTATCATCGGCTGACGGTGCGGCTCTGCCGCTGATGCAGTGCCCCCCTGTAGGTTGGGACAGGAATTTGTAATTTGTTCATGGTGCCGGCGATAACTCGCCCATTCTTCGTGAAGGACACTGTGGGATCTTTAACATATACCAACTAATTCTGGCAGACGTGACGCCCAGTTTAACATCCATCCAAGGGATGGCACACACATTGATGAATCAACCTGCCTGTGAAACACTGGGATGACAGTTTATACAGTGGCCCGCAAAGGTATTCACCTTCCATCATTAATGCCACATTTATATGATTACGGATTATGTTGAAACAATTTTTCCAAATTAACTTTTTTTATTCATAACTGAGGATATCAAACTAAACACTTACATGTCGGGAATACCTGCAAAAAAACATGTACAAATAATAATTCAAGGTTGTAAAAGTATTCATCCCCTGGTCAGTACTTGGTGGAATCACTTTTACAGCAATGACTGCTACGAGTCTTTTTGGGTCAGTCTCTACAAGCTTTACACAGTGAGATGGTGAAATATTTGCCCATTCTTCATGTGAAAATTGCTCTAATTCTGCCAAGGTTTATGGGGATTGTCGATGGACTGCAATCTTCAAGTCTCTCCGTCAATGTTCAATTGGGTTCAAGTCAGGACTTTAACTGGGCCACTCAAGAAACATTTATTATCTTCTTATCCAGACACTCCAGAGTGGTTTTTTATTTTGTGCTTCAGATCATTGTTCTGCTGAAATGTGAATCTCCTACCCAGTTTGATTTCATGGCTGACTGAAGCAGGTTTTCATCAAGGATTCTCCTGTACTTTGAACCGTCCATTGTTCATTCTATCCTAACAAGCTTACCAGTCCTGCTGATGAAAAGCAGCCCCATCACATGATGATGCCCCCACCATGCTTGACAGTAGGGATGGTGCTGAGAGGTGATGTGCAGTCTTGTGATGTGCAGACAGTGTTAGACTTGCGCTCGACATAACGCTTTGAATTTAGATCAAAAAGTTTAATTTTTGTTTCGTCTGAACCCAAAACGTTCTTCCACATCTGCAGTATCATATTAAGAGGCTTTTTCACAAACTCCATATGAGCTTTAAGATGAATCTTTTTCAGTGATGGCTTCTTTCTTCCTACCTGTCCATTGAGACCAGCTTTGTGAGGGGAATGGGATATTGTTGATTGATGAACACCGACCCCCCCCCCTCTCAGACACAGAGCTTTGCAGATCTTTCAGTCATTGTTGAATTTACAGTGACATAGCGAACCAGTTTCCTGCTTACTCGGCTGCTGAGTTTGGATGGGCGACCTTGATCTGGGTAGAGTCTGGGTGGTATGATACGTCTTCCACTTCTTAATGATGTATTTCACCGTACTCAAAGGGTTGATGAGTGACTTTGAAACCTTCTTATAACCCTTTCCTGAACGGTGCTTCTCCACCACTTCATTTCTGACTTCTTTGGAAAGATCCTTGGTCTTCATGTTACCCTTGTTGGTTGATCAACTTTGTTGCACCTTAAAACTCCTTAAATAAGTGGAGGAGCTTAATTTTTAAGTAAAACCACTGATTACCTACAGGTGAAACCGATTACACTTAGTTTGTAACATTTCAAACAAATAATTTGCTCCTGAAGTGATTTAGGGTTAATTAGGCAAAGGGTTTGAAAATTACTGCACTGAGATCATCTGTTTTCTCTGTTATAAACTTATTCACATTTTATCTGCATTTTTTAGCTTTTTCACTTTGGAGTAGTTTGTGAAGACTACTTATTAGTTTGATTTGAAAGCATCATGAATATGCTCAGGTAGCATCAAAATGTGAAACTTTTGGGAGTGAATACTTTTGCAGCTACTGTTGGTTGGCCGAGTTTTGAACCATGACAGCTCAGAGGCAAGTGTGCAGAACCTGTCGGCCATCCTGCAGGCAAGCCTGAACCAGAGCCGATTAACACTTAGGCAGACAAGGCATGTGCCTCTAGGGCCAGCCAAATATTCGGGCCACAAAAATTAGGCAACTTCTTTTTTTTTATTTTTTTTTACATACAATTCTTATTGGTCTCGTAATATATCGCATTATTGGCTATGATAAACTCATAATTTTCGTTATTAACTGTGCGAATGGCATTCGTATAGTATAGTCTAGTGTAGGATCTTTCCTAGATCTTCACTATTATAATTATGATTGTGTTTATCCCTACATAACATTGGGTGACAGTCTGTCTCAGCAAATCAGAAGAGCGGTTACATTACGGCTTTCGAAAATGAGGTCATTGGAATTGGGATTGTCCATCGTCTGATATAATCATAATATTCATATAGATTGTGTCATTTTTTATATGGACAAGCAGTTTTCGTCAATTTTTTTATTTTAACAACAATATTCTTCTTCGAGCAGAGACAACATTTTAAACAAATGTTCTTGAATCAGTTCATCTTTTGTCTGGGGTCCATTTCCATGAGCCCGAGATCTAATTTAAAATTTTCAGGCCATTCTCTAAAATTTCAAAATGTGCTTTAGGCAGCCGAGGCTTAATCGGCACTGCCTGAACATCAGTGCCTTGTCATCCTTTACAGCAGATAACTCTAATCATTTTACTCTTATGTTTTCATTCTCTTATGCCACCAATGTAGACTGCTTGCTAGTTTTGTGCTGGAATGAGCAATTATATAGAAAACAAGTTAGCCAACCTAGAAAGATGGAGTTATCTACTTGAATCATTTGACCTTTGACATCCAAGATTGTAACCTCCCTGACGCTGAGATGGGTTTGTTTAGGTTGAACTCGTCATTCATCCGATACAGGAGACAAGTATGAGCTGGACTTTTCTTATAAACTTTGCGATTGTGATAAATTGAAAAAAATGAAGTGAAAGGAGGATGATTGCTGAATGAAAGGAGGGAAGGGAAGGGTTGGGTAGAGGAGAGAAGGGAGGCAAGTTTTTATACATTTTTTTAGTTGGGGGGGGGGAGAGGTAGGAAGGGTAGATTGAGAAGAGGAAGAGAAAGGAGTGGCACCATAAAGATGCGAAGGAGAAGGGGGGCAAGTTTGGGGGAAGGGAATACAAATAAGTATGGAAGAACTGGAGAGAGAGTCAAGCATCCCATCATATTTACATCTGTAATTTTCTCGATCACCCTTTATGTTTTGGATATTTTAAAATACCATTGTTTAGGGTTTTATTTTTTAGGTGTTTATAAGAGATTATTTTTGGATATCCTTTTAAGATGTTATTTCTTGGATACAGTAAACCCTCCGTATTTATTTGTGAGTTCTCTTTTCATAAGTTCCAAGTATTCGCAAATTGGTAAATGTATACCAATTCCAAATTCATGACCCATTGACTTCCAGTATTCATGAGTTTGTTAGGCCCCATCACCCTAACCCCCTCGTCACGTCCCACCCACTGAGGTGTGCAGATGTTGACACTGTGCAGTACTGTATTTGATTTGTCTGCACAGTGTGGACAAGCCAGTCTGGTCGCCTATCCTGTCCTTCCTTCTCACAGCAGTTTCTGAATGACAAATAACTTGCTGCGCTTCTTAACTCGCTGTCGTGAACTTGTGAATTTTTTCCCCTTTACAAATTGCCCTCAATCATGGCCTCTAAGTATGAGACGATTAGGTGAGGTGAGTCTGCTGTAAATAAGCAGAAGAAAGTGATGAGTTTGAGCGAAAAAGTCAAAGTATTAGACAGGCTGGCTATGGGTGTGAGTGCATACGCAATGGGAATGGATCATCCTTCTGAGTTTCCCTCCATCGTCGTCACATCATCAGCATCAACAAATGTAAATAAACAAGAATGACTGCACTGTGGTCATAAGCTGTGACCAAATTATATATATATATATACTGTATATATATTAGCCTCCTCTGTCCATTCAGCTCCATCTTTGCTCATGTCCCACGTGTCTATGTGGTGAAAGCTGGGTCTGAGAAAAAAAACAAATAATAATAATTACCCACAGCTCGTATTACATTCTCTAATATATCTCTTTAACCTTGTGCCATGTCTGTTCCATGTTCCCATGTGAATGAATAAGATCCATTGCGATTCCGAACATGGGATTTACCTTTTTATACTGCATCTGTTACCTCAGTTTTGTCGTGTGTGTGTGTGTGTGTGTGTGTGTGTGTCTGTCTCCCCTCTCTTCCCTCTTCCACCCTCCTGCGTGGTAATAAACCTTTTGTTCATAAAAAGATGTATGTGGTCATTTGGGGTACGGAACTTCGCCATTAAGCGTGAGTGAATTGGCTTTAAAAATCCGGTAACGGGCTGATTGGGAAACACGCATTTAAAACACTTTTAAAAGAGTTTATTTGTCAGTTATATCAGAACGAGCTGATTAATAACACGGTCACAAATTGTTTAACCCCAATATGGGGCCTTTCAAAAATTACGTAACACCTTTTTTTTGTTTGTTTTCGGTAGGTGTGTACGGGCTTGATTAAACCTTACGAATGAGTTTTTATTCGATATAAGATTGTATTTTTCAGGGTTCCTCATCGTGACTAACACACCATCCAAACAAGGCCGCACAGTGTATAATTAGTAGAGTCCTTCAGGCCATTAGGCCCACCAGAAAACCAAGATGGTGGCCATATCACTTTGTCTGGGTGCTGCGGTGGGCGGAGTCAAGCGACGGTTGTGGGTGTGGTCCGGCAGCTGTCTGCCCAATGGGTGCACATTTTTTAAAACCGACCCAAAAAAGAACCCCAACAACAACCGTAACAACAGCAATGTGAAGGTCTTGTGGACCTGCGACATGTCGCAGGTAAAAACACTCGTGGAGGAAGAAAACACGTCCACACAGTGGTGAGATCACGAACAATAACCAATGGGACTAAATAAATTACATAAATTACACACAATGTGCCCCTGGAACCACGATAGCCTTAACAATATGCCTTATCTCCTGCACTCGGGGAAACGTAACATTAAGAAAGGAGAAGACGAGATGGAGAGAGAAAACGTGCTCCACATGCAATGCTTGCACACGTCGTCTTCATCTTTGTTAGAATTCAGCTAAATGGCTCGGGGGTTGACCAAACTGTGCCCTGCATGCCGATACCAGCCACTTGCTCCATACATGGCCTGCTCCACAACGAAGGGGCCCAGGACAAGAGAAACACGACTACACGCAGGAGAAACACCACAAACTACCGGGCAGCAGGCAGCAACTCCTGCAGGTGTGATCGAACCATCCGTGACACGTCCCCATTGGTTAACGTGCCTGACAGATGATTTATGGGCTGCGCTGATTGGTAAGCCAGGGAAATTCCACATCACGGACAGTTCGATAGCTTGGAGCCCACCAGATGTCCATATATGGGCATGTTTATGGCGCGTGCTCGTGGGCCACGCCGATTGGCTTTGAACTAAATAAGAAATGCCATTTAAGGACAGATAACAACGGGGAAGATTCAATAATGGAGGGAGCGGGCAAAGGCAGGCCTTAGACACACTGGGGACGGGGAAATGAGGTCTCTTCAAACACGTGCTTGACATGCTTTCTCATCGTCCAATCTATCTTCCATTTTACCCCATATACCATTTTACTCCAACACAATATTATATTTGGAATCTTTTTTAGGATATTATTTTTGGGGATTTACTAATACACTTACATCAAGGTATTGTTTTTATGCATATATATTGAAAAACGGGGTTTCATGATCCATTCTGAGTGCCTCAGTTGCTTGTCAATCTCTTATGCCAGTCATTTTACTCAACTTCTTAATCACTTCTTAACTTCTGACTCTATTTCACCATTTACATTTCCTTCAGCCAGAAAACCTTTTGTACTACAGCCAAGACAAGGACTCCAAGATAATGCTGAGTGACTTTGGCCTCTCCAAGATACAGCCAACAGGAGATTTGATGTCAACTGCCTGTGGGACACCTGGATATGTTGGTAAATGCATCAAATAGTACACACGATCAAATATCAGTTGATAGTTAGGCACTGGTGTCCAGGGGGAACCCACAGTAGAAGAGAATGAAGGATGTCCTTTGAGTATGTAATTAGAGGCAGGTGTTAAGAGGGATAAAGGTGCAACCTTGGTGCACACCACTGAATATAGCAGTAATGATGTATCAACCAGTGGTGGTTTCTTAATTTTCTTGAACAAACCAATAACAGCGACCATTGTTAATGGTTAAAGAGTTAGTATTTTCCAGAGGCACGAGTAGTTAAAGACCTTGATTAATATGTTCTCAATCTTTCCTTCTTATTAATGGTCACCAAAAGCCATCCACTATTGCCCTCCCCCATTCCCCGATTCCTCTGGTGTTCTATTGTTTGCATGAGAGCCAGAAAAATATAATCCTGCACTCCAGGATGAAACACTTGGAATGAATAGTGATGAGCAAGAGGTGCTTCAAACATCTCACCTGGTTTGTTTACTGTATCTAACTAGATCTGAGAAACTGCTGAGACGTAGCGAAACAAGTCAGCAAACTAGCACTTTCGACATCAGATGTCACTCACAGTAGTTAATTTATATAACAATACGTGTGTGTGTGTGTGTGTGTGTGTGGATATATATATATAT
>CM068961.1:34142929-34153045 GCA_035128595.1 Eptatretus atami | reverse complement strand
TACACATGTATATTATGTGTGTAAGTTGTTGTTCTGACTCCACCCACAATTTCAATTTGGAAAGAAAAATAAATCATACGGTCACCATGTTGGTGCTTCCTGCTAATGCAAAGTCAGACATCTTTTGAGTTTTCATATTCACGATTGCCATGCTCCCCATATAAGTTTTCCCTTCATTGTAAATTGACCAAAGCAACAGTTAAAAGGATTTTGAGCTGATGGGCATCACGGGCCTTGTGAAAATCGGCCTCACCAGTGGTCTGTTAATCAAATGGAAGACCAAGAAGGAACCCGAAGAAGTAAAGAGCAAAGATGGAGTCATCAGGAGGAACCTGGATAGGATTCGGGTTTCAGCCGCTACTCCACAACCGTCAAACCCATCCAGGTGCAGCCAAGTGGGCCTTACAGAAAAATTTCTGCTAGAATTCACTTCTCCTGAGAGCTAACGAAAGAGAGGAATAGAGAGTAAAAGAGATGAAAGACAAGAAAAAGCAATAATTACAATGAATAAAGAGAATTGTGAAAAAATTCGAAAAAAAGTGTGAAAGGAGCAAAGAATAAAGATGTCGGGAAGAATCCAGACAGATAGCTTTTGCAGCAGTTACTCCTCAGGCTCAAACGCAGCAACATGTACAAGTTAACAGAGGAATTTATACACAACCCAAATAACTATGTGGCATTCTCTAAAGCGAGGTTTAAAACCATGTCATTAAAAATGGTCTTTGTCCATGGTCATTATTTACTTTTAATGATGTGTATGTATGCATCAGGAAGAAGATAATTGGTTTTGGGTCATTTATTGTCACATACTGTTTCTTTTCTTTTCTGTGTGTGTGTATACATATATATATATATTTTTTATATATATATAGTGGGATTGTGAGTGGGACAGGTTACTATGAATGGCAATGACATGCTCATGGTCACATATATTTTTCTGCATATCTTGACGGATGGGCGGGGTTTCGTGGCTTTGAGTGAGGAGGGATTGATGCCTTACGGTTGGGAGGGAAGGGAGGGTGAGGACTTGGGATTTGGGGTGAGTGGGGGAAGAGCAAAGATTAACACAGTTGGGTTGAGGCTTTGGAGGGTTGAAGAGTTGTGGTGGGGGAGGGTTAAAGTTTGCAGGGGAGGGTGAGGATTGGGGTTGGGAGGCGAAGGTTGAGGATTTGGGGTTTGTGAAGGGCGGGGGGGGAGGGAGGGGTGGGCGAGTTGACGACTTGGTCACATGTTACATAATATGGAACTTTCTCGGTCCTCTAGTATAAATTAATACAGGATGAAGGCTGGAAATATGCAAATTTACGAAGGTAGTGAAAGGAGTTAACGATTGTGACTGTGTCGTTTCAGCTCCAGAAATCCTGGCACAGATGTCCTATGGTAAAGCGGTGGATTGCTGGTCCATCGGAGTTATTGCTTACATACTGTGAGTATTTGATTTGCTTGTAATAATCATGGACACTTTGTTTTCTACACGGTTTTCAAGGTACATAGGAGAGCTGAATTTTGGGTCAAAAAACTCGGTAGTGTAATGGTTAGAGCGTCGACTCCGAGTCTGGGAGGTCAGTGGTTCAAACCCCCTACTGAGTCATAGGTACCAAAGACTTAAAAATGGTTTGTGCTGCTTCCTTGCTTGACTTTCAGCATTTAAAAGGATAAGAGCATAGGTTGGCATCCATGGGGGAGGCTCAACTATGAGCCTCACATCATGTTAAAAAAAAAAAAATGGTGATGAACAGGGACAAAAAATATGCAACCAAAATGTATAGTGGGAGTGAAAAATAGTCCAGGTTGTTATCAAAGATGATTATGAAATGGTAGTAAGCTGCTAAGAATATAGTTTTTGAAATGCGATAGCTATAGAGAGATGGTTCCTCAAGCGGGACAAAGAGGAGGAGATGAGTCGTAACGCTTAGTTTTGGAGGATGCCGACCGATTAGATGAGTACATAAATGCATACTTGGGATGAAAAGATGGTTGATAGATTATCAGAAAGTGCAGTGCCTGATGAAAGGAAGAAAAAGATCCAAAGATCACTCATATGTTTGTGAAGGAATATCAACAGATCTTGTGTCCTAGTTTCCTGATGTTGGATTCCAGTGATGACCACAACCTTGCCATCCAGGAGTGCAAAGAAGGATGTGAGATGATATTTTCATCAGTAGAAAGCAATACTATTTACATTACATGCAAATGCCTTGCAAGAATGGACTTTGTGTGACAGAGTGTGCCCAATTGGTTGTAAGATGTGAAAATGGAACGTGGCCTCTCCATGACAGGCTATATCTGATGCTGAGACCCAGTAGCTCGAGAGGTTTCACTTCTCTTGATATTTATCACATTAAAACAGAGAAGGGTTAGTAAATTGCTCCTTCTTTCGTCTGCAGCACTAGGCTGCAGGGTAGCATCATTGGCTGAGGGTGCGGTTGTGCTGCTGATGCAATGCTCTCTGTAGGTTAGACCAGGAATTTGGAATTTTTTCCAACTCGGATAGCAAGGAGCTAAATCGTCTCAGTTCTTAGGTTGTTTTGTCGTCCCGTTTCTGTTTTTTTTTTATTTCTGTCCTTTCTGCCTTTTCAATGTTCTCCTATTCTCTTTCACTTCAGACAAAAACATCAAAAACCCCAAAACCCTTCTGCATCTATCCTGACCACCCAATGCATCCTTTCCTGCCCCCCATTCCTCCCCACACCCATTGTTTGTCCAAGTCTCCCTCAATTTTATCCTTAAACTGACAAAGATGACATCAAGAGTGATTCTGGTGTTTGCAAGGAGGTAGGCGGATGCATCTGAGGGCAAGATTGCTACAGTTAAGATGGGATAAACTGATGCATGAGATGCAGTGTAAACTTTTGCTGAAGCAATCTGCAAAGTTTTCAGACGGCATGATAAATCTTTGACTGGTTCTTGAATTAAAGCTAAATTGAGCCTTTTGTGCTCAGGCAGCTTACTGATAAACAGCCATTTTATATTACTTAAATTTATATTACTTTAATTAGTCCGTGATCAAACAAACCCAATGGAAATGGGGAGGGAAGAGAAATTAGATGGAATGTTGGACCTTACCATGAGAAGTCAATCCTTTAATAGATACCGACTGTGAGGAGTGAGACCTTCTGCCAAACAGGAGTCCTTTGCCGCCATGTATTGGCGGGTTATTGTCGACCCTCTGTAACTGGATGAGGAACGAAAGTGTTATGGGCTTGTCAGCCGGGTCACGAATGGTCTCTCGGACCCGCTTCCTGACCTTTGACCTGAAAGCCGACGAGTCACAGATAACTCCAAGGCATGACGGCTTCCTAAGTAACCACGGACGCCGTCTGAGATGATTAATTTAGATAGGGTCCTCGCATCCAATTCCCACGTCACCTTCCATAAAAATTAACTCCCCTAGGTAGGGAACCATGCACTCGACACCCCAACCTTATTTATCAATTTTGTATGGCCGAGCGGAATCGTAAGTGGGACGTCGGCTAGTCTGACCATAATGAAACTGCATGGCAAACTCCCATTCACTATTTGCACACTCCTGTCTAACCAATGGAGAAAGAGACAATCGAGCAGGTTGGAAACGAAAGGTCTTGTTAAACAAAAGCACATATTTAAAGCAATGCAGTGTCACACGAGAAAGAATCTTACCCCTATACATGCAAGCTCCTTCGACAATCTTGAACGTAAATCTACAGACATAGGTGCTTCATTCATTCCGGGAAGTTGGACATGTAAGGTCGATACAGAAGGTGGGGAAGCAGAGTCGAGTGGGCGGCACGCTGGGGAAGGTGAGGAGTTGGATCCATGAAAATGTGTTTGCATCATGTGAAAGTCTTATGGAATATTATATTCCATAAGTGGAAAGGAATATTTGAGTTGAACAAATAAAGGAACCTACACCTCAGTAGAAAGGAATATGAAGAGATATAGAAATTACAGCATTTTAAGAATCATTGCTAATAAATACAAATATCAAATGTTGCTATTTCATTGACTCTCGGTATCATAATAATTCACACATCTAAGGAACTATAAAAGCATTTGACATCATGTGTTTGTTTCTCCTTTCATTGTCTGCCCTTGTAGGTTATGTGGTTATCCACCTTTCTACGATGAAAACGATGCAAGACTCTTTGAGCAGATTCTGAAAGCAGAGTTTGAGTTTGACTCCCCCTACTGGGATGCCATCTCTGATTCTGGTATGTTTATATCAGGCAGGTGAATTATTATAAGGTGCAATATTATTTTTACACTTGCGAAGGAAATGAATCTATTTTATAAAATGTTTTTATTGGAGTTGAAAAGGATTGCTTTTTAGCAAGCAATTTGTGTTCCTCCCAAGTTGCCCTATGTAGATGGCATTGGACCTTCTCTTTTAATCACTGCAGTCCCTGAAGGGATAGTTTACCTGTGATGGTACCTGCTGCAGTATTTTTGCAGTAAATTGATGTAGGGTTGTTTAAAGATTAAAAGTGTGGGTAAAAGCGAAATGCTGCTTTAACTATGTTACAATGAATGTCGGTACAATGAATGCATGGTGAATCTCGGTCTTACCCCAAATGTCACAATCGGTCTGGACTACGTACCTGTGCTTGGACAATATTGTTATGAATGTCACGGTCTGCCCTACGTACATACCTGTGCTTGGACTATGTTACCACAAACACCACAAAAACTACAAGGACATGAGATACCAGTCTACTTTTACATGAGCCAAAAGTACATGTGCATGCTTACACCTCCTCGTGCTTTTTCAGCAAAAGACTTCATCCGAAAGCTGATGGAGAAAGATCCTGAGAAGCGCAGCAGCTGTGATGAAGCACTTGCACACCCATGGTAAGACCACTGAATGGAAGTGACGAGCAAACAAAAACAAGAGCTTCAGCTTAGTAAGCACTTCAAAAATGTTGTGAACATATATTTTCATCAGTGAAGGTCGGCGCAACCCCATTGACTGTGCTGAGAACCCATTCAGAAGGACGGTTTCTTTTCTGGCATTGAAGAGCTGGTACTTCAATGCCATTGACAGGGACAAAGGCGATGTAGAATGATTTGATACAAATGAAAGTTTTTGGCATTGCCATTTCATTTTTTCATGAGAATGGAATATGTAAGCTTAACATTTAGGAAAGCCCTTGTAATTAAGTTTGAAGTGTATCCTCAGAGTTAAAATCCTATTCTTCCTTCCAGGGTTTCAAGGAAGTGGTGCACTTTGATCACATTTCATCCCTCTGCCTACCCATGATCTTTTGTATTCCATTAACCTGACCTTACTCAACCCTCTCACTTGCAGGTTACCATGTTTGTGTCCGCCCACTCATGAAATGTGTGAATGCATCGTGAGGTGCAGCTTTTGTGTGCGTTGGCTTCCTTGTTCATATTGATGGTTTCACTTGGTTTGTCATGCCTCTGACCTTCCCAAGGATCGCTGGTGATACGGCCTTGCACAAGAATATCCATGGCTCGGTCAGTGAGCAAATGCGCAAGAATTTCGCCAAAAGCAAGTGGAAGGTAATTTATTCTTGCTTTATCATTTTGACTGCACTTTGTCACTCCTGAAGGTAAATTACTCCTTTATCCTCACAAAGAACAATTGCTATTTTTCATTTATTGTCTTATATTCTAACTTCCTGTTTTGTAACACCAAAAAAAAGGAAAGAAAAAGGAAACTCAGGCTTGATGTTTGTCAAATAGTTTCGCCTGATATTTGTTTCTTGCTTTTAAAATAGTAAAATCATCTGATCTGATCTGATCTTGGAGGTTTCTCTCTCTCTCTCTCTCTCTCTCTCTCTGTCTCTGTCTCTATGTCTGTCTCTGTCTCTGTCTCTATGTCTGTCTCAAGAAGAGCAAGGCTCATGAAACAATAAGGTTAAACTGACAGTGGGGTAGCAAGGCAACAATTGGGCCCAACCAGTAAGGGTATGAAAGAGAGAGACAGAGACAGACAGAGACTAGCAATGAAGATGGTTGTTGGATTGGGAAGGGTTAATGGGGGTAATAAACATCCTGGGGCAGGATTGGGAGAAGGGGTGACACAGGGTGGTGGGGCACTGCGTGCTTGAACTCCCCGGTGGGACGGATGGCATAGTACAGCCTCTGGAAGGCAGTTCCGTAAAGGTGAGAAGTGTGGAACAAATGAGTTGAGGTGTGTGGTAAGTCTGGATTTTGGAAATGTATCCAGGAGGGGATATTGGAAGAATGGTTACATTCTCGAGTTGCTTGGGAGGGTCAGAAGCCAGAGAGCAGACGGTGCATTAAAAACTTTAATAGCAAGATACACTGGTGGCACCCCCACCAAAATAATTAAAATGATGTTGGGGGAGCAAAGATAACATCCTGGCCAGAACCTTCCAGATCATTATGCATCTTTTCATTGGTGGTGTGTCATAAAAAGGCAATGCAGTGGAAAGACACTCGGAGAAAGTTTGGCTTGAAGAACACTGGTTTGTAGAGAGATAGCTGAGGCCAGAGCAGCGGTATGTTTAGATGGGGGGGGGGATGGGTTCGATTCGATGGAACTTGGTAGATGAGTTGGGTAGGTGACAATAACAAGCAGATGACATTTTGATTAAAGTCCGGATGCAAATCTGGCCTATCAGTGGGATACAAACAATAAATGATTCAGCCTGGCAGACGTAAACGCTCCACCGAGTGCCAGTATAGTATTGTCTTGTTTTGAGTAATAATCTGTACATGTCTGTGTAACCATGAAATTCATGATTGTTGCAAAAGTCAACTTTATATAACTATCAACAAAGCTATAACTTTGTATGAAGAATGGGAACTGTAATTGTAAATCTGAGTGTGGTAGTGAAATAACTTGATTTTGTTAATGTTCTGGCTCTGTGTTCTTTCTTCTGTTTGCGTCCATAGTGAGCGGTTGAACTTGTGGAGAATAACATAATTTATGACCCCAATGAATCCCACCTTCACGTGGGTCAGCTACATGAGTCTAACCTCTCCACGCCCCTTTATCATATAAGCATCTCTCTCTCTCTCTCTCTCTCTCTCTCTCTCTCTCTCTCTCTCTCTTCTCTCTCTCCTTCTCTCTCTCTCTCTCTCCATCCCCACCTCTCCCATCTTCCTCTCCACCACCTCCCTCCACCTCAGTTTTGGTTACCCTTTCTCTTCCTACCACTTGTATCCATACTAAAGATGCTCTGCTTTAAAATAGTTTGTTATTACTGCAAAATTCATATAAATATGCCAACATAAATGCGTGAATTTGTTTTTCTGTTTTATTTTGTTTTTGTCTTGTTTTGAATAATAAAAGCAAGCCTTCAATGCCACTGTGGTGATATTCCACATGCGGCGGTTGCACTTGGGTTCGAGCAAGGATGGAGCCAGGCGCAGGGCGAGTTTACGCTCACGAAATGGGCAGCTCGTCATACCACGAGTGACCACCAAAGACTGTGAGTTAAATTTACCTCCTTGTTCGGTCTTCGTTCATAGGAACGGTCAAGAGGAACAATTTTTGAACATGTATCGATGAACATGGTATGTCCTTTGGGAAGAGTACGACCGGAGCGTAAGCACGCATTTGCAATGTCTGGTTGTAGTTGGGAAGATCCCTATTTAAAGTGAAGGTACGACCAACTAGTTTAGCTGTCAACCATTTTGATGACCAGGTGATCTCACCATCAAAGGTTTGTTTCAAGTTCGCACAAAACTGGTTGTTTTTGGGAACATTCATATTCAAAAATGAATGAGTCACTCGATCGATCACTTGGTGGTCAAACCATTGAACCTCAGTCTGGATTATTGGGCAGCAATACTAGTTACCTCCACCACCGAAGATGAAGGAGGTTATGTTTTCACACCTTTCTGTTTGTCTGTGACTTGGCAAAAAAAATTTCGCAAAATATGTTGGTCTGTAGTGTTTGTCTCTGTCTGTCTGTCTGTCTGTCTGTCTGTCTGTCTGTCTGTCTGTCTGTTTGTTTGTCACATGCTTTTTGGCCACAATTTTCAAGCAAATAAACACTGAATTTTTTTGTGTATGTAGGTGACCGACCAAGGACAGCAACGCTTAATTTTGGTGAAGATCCGGATCCGGATCTGAGAATTTAAAAAGTGATTCTTCATTGAGAGATGGGGCCAAAAACGATATATAGTACAATATCTCAAAAAATTATGAATGGATTCACACGAAACTTGGTGGACAGGTTGGGAGTGCCACGAGGAAGAATTGATTCGATTTTGGTGAAGATCCGAATCCACATCTAGATACGAGAATTATTTAATTTTTCACGTGATTCTTCACCATTGAGATTAGGCCAAAAACGATATAGTACTGTTTAGCATGATATTTAAAAAATGTATTGATTGAGCTCGATATGTTGTCGTGGATCAGACATTACGTGGCGGAGGGATGCGCTCTACCGAGTACCCTTTGAGTTAGTGGTGTATTCATTTTTGAGCATTAATATTTGTTTGTTTAAAGAATGAGCTGAAAAGTACCATGTCTGGGTTCCAATCTAATTTGGTCTCTCTTTTTTTTCTTTTTCTTTTCTTTTAACAGCTGAGGACTCCATGGCATTGATGTCTCCTACAGCTTCACCTGTTGAGCTGAAGCATTTGGAGAGACAGGGTTCGAGAGTCGGAGCTGTACAAGAGTGAGAGGTGGGCCTATGCTGGAGACCAAGTGAATACCAATGAAAACCCCATTGCCAGGCTACAGCCTTTCAGCCAGCACGTTTCTGGGCTTGGCCTGAAGCTGAGTTGTTGTAGGCATTGTTGCCAGCTCAGGCCCATTAACAAACACAAATGGCCTGACATGAGCTCAGAAGTTTTTGGATTTGGTTTCAGCATTGAGCACAGAGTGAAGGGAGAATGAGAATGGAGATAAATCTATATCAAGTCATGATGACTGCCTATTTTGGGTCGGTATTAGCTCTTTTCAGTCTTCAGTGCCGAGTGGATGACAAAGGTTGCACAAACTTTTCTAAGGGATGTCAAGCCTCATTATTCTGTGCACTCGACCATCCGTTACACGCTGATTGAAAATGATGTGCAAATGACGTTTGTAGTTGTGTGGAATCTACGTCTTGTGCCATCTTGTGGGAACTACATGCCTTTTTGTACATGGCTCGAAATGCGGTCGCTTGACATGCTCGCGCATCAGTTTTGATAACGTGTGGATGAAAACTCATTCCGTGTCATTGAATGTGGTTTCACAACTCGTGACTCGAGTGAAAACGAATGGGAAATGATGTGGGAATTGTGAAGTGAAATAGTTTTGTCATGGAAAGTGTAATATTATATCACTTTGTGTTTTCGGGAGTAACTTGCTTTTTGATGTTTATAAATATTTCATTCCGTGCACCACCCCCCCCCCCGCCCTCCTTTCCCCCCAACAAATGAATGTTTTTACTGTCATGTTAGAAATATTTTTGTGTGTATGATTAACATGTCTAATTATTATTTTTTCTTTATGATGACAGGTATTTGGAGATTTTTTTTTTGCATTAAATTATCAGAAAGAATTATGGAAAACTGGTTGATGTGTTAAATGTGTTCATGGACCTATAAAATGTATTACAGTCCTAAATTAACGTGTTGCTGCTGCTGTTGTCCTCTTGTTACTATTTATCATGTTCACTAATAGTGTGCACAAAGTGTTTTATAAAAAATATATATATCAAAAGCAAAATATTATAAATATTACAATGATCATCATGTTCCTGGGACACTGGTTGTGTTAGATATTGTTGATGAGAGAGCAATGTTTGTTTCAATTCCCTGCCAGTGTTTCTCATAGCTGACTGGTGGTGCAGAAGGTGCCATTAACACTCCAGGTGGAGGGAACTTTTCAATGGCATGTACAGTGGATTTGTGTGAACGTGCTGAGTGGCGAGAATGGGGAGGAACGTGACGAAAGGAAGGGGTAGGGAAGTGAGTGGGAACAGGAGTGGGTGAAAGGAGGGGTTGAATGAGGGAGAGAACAGGAAGTGGGGTAGGAAGGAGTGAGCGGAGTGGAGGTAGAGATGAGTGGGTTGAGGGTGGGGGAGAGGAGTCGAATGTGGAGGGAGAAAATGTGAGAGGGGTAGCAAGTGTCCTCAGTTGTCCTACCCTTCCTCCCGCCCTTGGTTCACTGAAGTTTGTGGTGAGGCAGTTGTCCTGAAACAA
>CM068961.1:34099479-34123856 GCA_035128595.1 Eptatretus atami | reverse complement strand
TCATAAGAGTGAGGAGTATTGTCGAGGGATCTATTACTCATCCCTGGAAGCCCTCCAAGATGGAGAAAGCACATGTGTTGGCAGACAGGGGTTCGTGCTGTTTGAGTGTGTGTCCTGCAGAGGGCGCTTCACGGCGTTCACAAAGGGGGTAGTGGAGGAGAAATAAATCAATGATTCATGATATCCTGACATCTTGTTGGAGAATCTGATGAGAAAAATCACCAAAAAGCACGAGTGGAGTCGTGGGATTGCCATGGACATCCGTAAAGAATTATGCATCGTTAAAGATTATAACCGAACCATAACCAAGCCATTGCCTCAATTTCACATGCTCGCAAGACATGACTCAAGATCATTCAACACCGAATAGAAGACTTCATTGAGTTTAGAACGGAAGACCCATTGAGTAAGCAGCTTCCAGAGGAGTAACAGGTACACGAGATCAAATCACAAATCTGAGGTGGATCGTGGAAAAAAAGACAACAAAGGGATATCAAAGGAAGGTGAATCTCTGTTTTATACATTACTAGCACAGGGTTCCCACTGCTGGTCTAATCAATCCTGTTGGCATTCTGAATAAATTAAATTTTGATTTTTAAAATAATTTTTGTTTGGGCCTAAAACACTTCCCTCCACCCACTAAGGAATGGAGTCAGGGATCATTTAATAATTAATATTACCTTTCACTAAGGGTTTTGAAAGTGATAAATAGGAGATTTGTGTTCTAGAATCTAGAGCATTCAAGTATGTTAATCAAATGAAATAAAATAAAGATTTCAAAGGTTCTAGAAAATAAAAATTATAGAAGTTTACCACCGTTGACGCAACATCTTTTACGCCACCAGATATAACATGTTACATTAGTTATTCGTGCCTGTTGTTTGTGTCCTTTATAACGTCCTTAAAAACAGTAAGTTTCCTGTTTGGAATGATTTTCAATTTTGTTTGACTGCCAGACAAGCAGACAGAGTAAAAGTATAATCTAACTCCTCGTTGCACATGCACAATCAGGACAAGTTCAGAGCCAAAGTCCTGCTGCACTGCAGGTTTGTTTTCCGATTCATGTTCCGATTCGTGTTCAAAATATAACATTCATTCGAAATCAAGTTGTTCCTCGATCATAAACTGACGTTTGTCGATAGATGGACAGAAGTGATCCAATTGCTTAACCCTGCCTTTCGCTTCCTGTGCGAGGGGAATAACCCTCGTCCCACGGCATCAATGACAAGACTTAACCCCGGCATACATTTGCTGCTTCTAAGTTCCTGAGAACAAGCCCTCGGGCTGACCGTTATTTGGGGTGGTGGAATGAGAGGCCACTGTGGAGATGTGGGATGGGTGGAAATACTTGTCAACAAAATATGCAAAGGCAAACCCCCTGCCCCCCCTCCCCGGCAACCATTTCAATGTCAAGCAGAGGGACGACAGAACGCAGACTTAATGTGCTGGGAGAATATCAGAGCAAAGTCACCCACGGTCTCTAATTTCTCCATCAGTGCAGAAAGCAGCAGTGTCCCTTTGGAATCAAAACCACAATGTAACACATGGCGGTGAGTATTTTTGTCACGAGCTTTTTCGCTTTTTTTTTCTTGTGTATGCAGAGGATGTTTTTCTGTTTTGTAGCTTGTCCTTTCTCAGAATAAAGTGCACTGGGGAGGGTATCTCATTTGGCAACTTTTCCATTCGATTCTGATGTCATGGCTACACTATTATCTCAGTAGTGTTCTTGGAACTGTCATGCCAAATTCCCACTTCTACTGCTGAAACCATGCATTAACCTGTTCTTGCTCTTTCCTCCGTTAGTTGGATCAGGAGCTCTGATGGTAATAGCTATATCTTGGCACCAGGCTGTAGCAGAGGGCCTACTTCTTTCTCACAGTTGCAAGTAAGTGGTCTTGACATATTCTACTGTTTCACATTTGGTATCCAGTCCCCCACTCCCCACCCCCTCCCGGCACCCATCTCTTACCAACCCTTCACGCCCAAATGCACCTCTGTGACTAATAAAGGTTCCATAACACCACAATTCCCATATTTATCCGAAAAGCCACTGTTTAATGTCCTTCCTATGTCTGATCTTTCAGGTCACCTTCCCATAATCTTTTCTCTTGTCTGCAGAACTACCTTCCAACATCCTATAATGCTATTGTCTCCAGTTTTTTTGTTTTTTTAAAGATAGCTGCTCATCGCCATCTCGTGAAGTCTCCAATATGTACACTGATAAGCTGATTTACTCTTGCTGATCCTGCCCCCACCGTCCTCCTTTTACCCTTGTGCTGTTTTGTCTGCATGGCCTTTGTCTGCCGACTCACACAACTTTATCTTGGTTATTTTACACTTTTTCATCTTTGTTCTCCAACTCCTCCATGAGGCTTGACCTTCCATTCATAAACCAAGGTGTTTTGTAATCTGGTATCAGCTTGGGCAGTGAGTGGGCAAGCAGTCACATAATCAGTTTCTCTGCCCTCACATATCACATTAGTCATCACGTTAGCCGCGCCTGGATTTGAACTGCTTAAAAGGCAGGACTCGGAAATGTATTTTTGCTGCCACACCATGACCATTTTTGCTTCCACAGACATATCAACTGTTGTGATGAAATGAGCTATCACAAACAGTTGATATGTCTGTTTGTGATAAAATGTTTGGCATTCAAACACCCAATTCGCCAAGACACCACTTACAAACCATATTTTCTTTATCTCACATCAGCTTAAATGCACTGTTAGGATGGAAACACCCCAACGTGATTTGTGGATTTGCTCACAATAAATGGCATAAACACCCCTCTACTTGAAGTGTCTCCTCCATCAATCCTCTCCCCCTTCCTCCTGTTCTATTTATTGCACCATGGTTACTGTTGAACTGTTAAGTGTGCTGATTGTCTCTCTTTAGTTTGTTGTTTGACTGTACATGATTCTTTCATTGGCCATGACATACTCTGTCCTGACTGAGAGGAAAATGCATCAACATTATCTAATCCTGTCTGGTTACACGTTTAGTGTATTGGATGTGATTCCAATGAATGGGACTTTGGTATTGTCACTCCCTTCCCGTCCCACCCCCCCCCAAAAAAAACCCCACCACCACTCCCACCGCTCCACAGCAAATTAATTCCATTAGCTTTGTAGGCTCACACATATTCATTGTTGAGTATATGATAGGATACCACTGTATGTACTGTATTATTATTACCGGACAATATATACTCCTATCATTTATACAACTAGCAGGGACTTGAAATTTGATGCAATGTAAAATGTGACTTGAAGTCATTAACTCCCCTTCCCCCAACCCCCCCCCGACAAATCTGAAGTCCTCAATCCCCCCTCCCAACCACAAGTCATAAAGCCTGCCCCCCCCGCCCCGACACAACCCCAAGTCCTCAATCCCCTCACCTAACCCAAAGTGCTCAAGCACCCCCCCATTCCCAACTCTTCAAACCCCTCTAACTTTCTTCAAACTCCTCCACACCTGTCTTCAAGTGCCTTCTCCATGCAAGTCCTCACACCCCCCCCGACACAATCTGAAGTCTCAACTCCCCCTCCCAACCACAAGTCATAAAGCTCCCCCCCCCCCCGCCCGACACAACCCAAGTCCTAACCCAAAGTGCTCAAGCACCCCCCCCCATTCCCAACTCTTCAAACCCTCTCAACCTTGTCTTCAAACTCCTCCACACCCTGTCTTCAAGTGCCTTCTCCACCCAAGTCCTAAACACCCCCCCCCCCCCCACCACAAACTTGATCCCCCTATCGCAACTCTCTGTCCCTTCTCTGCCACCCACACTCCAACTCTCTGTCCTCCCCCTTTCTTCTTTCAAGTCCTCAAATCCACTCCAACCCCCCCACAAGCTCCAAGTACATAACCACCCTCACAATCCAAAGTCCTCAACCCCACCCCCAAGCCTCAAGCCTCGACCCAATCCAACTCTATCCTCCCATCTCCCTTTCTTCTTCAAGTCAACCCCCCTCCGAACACCTCAACATCATTCTCCCAACTCTTTGTCCTCACCTCTCTCTTTCTTCCCGTTTTTTACAACGTTATATTAGAGCACACAATGAACTTTGGCACAGGAGACCATTCGGCCCATCATGTCCCTCTTCCCGTTCATTACGAACGATGGAGCAATCTATTCCCCCTTTCTTCCCATTCTTAACATTCCTGTTCCCGTTCATTGTAAAGTACTATGTTAAAAGTCAAAGTAAAAAATGTTTAAAATCACAATCTCACGACTTCAGTAAAAGTAGTGGTTAAGTAAGCCATATGATTAAAAAAGAAGATACAATGTCATTTGTAATGGAAAGATATTGTTACAGAAATAGCCCTTATTGGACTACTAAATATAGGATTAGCTCAGTTCCCTCATTAAATGCATGTATAGCTAGGTTGTTTTAGTCCATGGGCCCAGGCATATATCGGTACCATCTGAGGAAACCAAACTTTAGGGCTACTAATTATGGCTAGGACTACTAATGATTATTTCAATATGTGATAACCGTTCCAAAGAGCAGCTTAGTGTATGTATTTTGCATTTTACCATTTTACCATTCTGAGATATTGACGTTTTGGGGAAAATCAAAAAAAAACAAAAACCAAGGACCATGGAGGAAGTGGCAGAGCTGAAGTCCACGCAGGGAGAAGCGACACCCGAATGCTTCTGCATGCTCTGCATGCAGCAGAGGCTGGTACAAGCTGTGGTGATCACTGCCGAAGATACAGATGTCCTCGTGCTGTGTCTTGCCTTCAATAAGGACATCCCATGCCCCGTGTATCAGAAGTGTGGTACGCACACCCGCACACGGTTCCTAGACATTGACAAGCTTGCTAGATCTATGGAGACAGTGTCTGTGATGCCTGGTTGGACTGCACGTGTTCTCCGGTTGTGATACAGTCAGTGCCTTTGCAGGCCGGGGAAAGATGGGCGCCTTGAAGCAATGAAGTCGGATAAGACCTACCAAGAGGCCTTCAGTCAGCTTGGTCATTCATGGGAAGTATCCACCGAGCTCTTTCAGAAGCTGCAAGAGGTCACCTGCCACATGTACGTGCCGTCTACCAACACCACGAAAGTCAATGAACTCCGACATCAACTCTTCTGTGCCAGACGGGAGAGATAGAGTCGAGTCAGCTCCACCATTGAAGACTGCCTCTTCATGCATGTCCTCCGTGCAAACTACCAGGCTGCTATTTGGAGGCGCTGTCTGCAATGCAACCCTATGTTCCAAGTCCAAGGGTTGTGGATGGACCACTGATGATGACGGGAAGTGGCCATCGAGTGATGCAGGTTCTCCAGCACCGGATGCAGTGTGCAACTGCTTTCCTGCAAGTGTGGACGTTCGTGCAAATCCCAGACTGCACGTGCCTTGCCAATAGCCTGAAGTGCACTGACACGTGCAAGTTGCGAACCTGCAGCAACCAGCCCGCTGATGCGAGGAAGAGGTTGTAGACCTCGAGGACTCTGATGCTGATAACAGTGATGAAGACGAGACTACTGATCCACGGTGTGAATGTTTTGGCACAAACAAAGACATTCATGGCTACAAATATGCATGAGTAAAACATAGTACATAAACATGCCACAGTAGTGTGGTGAAATTTGGGTTATCCGTAAATTTAACATTTTGGACGCTTGTTGGAACTAGGTAGGGGAAGGGCAATTCCTTTAACTGTGGTAAAAACTTGTAAAATGTGTCATAAATGTTTTCCTCATACAACATGTGCATGTTGTAGGTTACTGCGTTCAGTAGCACTACCCAGGGAACTTGTATGACAATATTATAAATTAAAATGTACTGAAAATCACTAATCAGCACATTTTGATAGGCCCTATTGTTCGCCCCTTTCTGCCATAAAACAAATTCTGCCTTCAGAATGACAGAAAGGATTATTCGGATGGTATAATTAAAGCATTTCAGACATGTATTTGTGTTTGCAGTTCATTCTAGCCCCATGTGGAAACAGCAATTGCATCATTAGTGAATGTTTCTGAGTTTGCCTTTTCGCTTTCATTATGCGGAGGGTGGGTACATTCCAGAGATGATAACTACCAATAAGCTGCCAGTCTGCAATGGTTATCACATCAAAATATGATCTAATATATATACACCAATTCAAAAAATCATAACTAGGATTGGTTTCCTTAGATGGTACCGATGAGTGGAATTTCTGGCCTGGGCATGGACTATTTGGTAAAATCTCAGACGTTATATGTGTGTCGGGAGGTGTAAGAGGCTGTATTATTGTTGTGCGGTGGTGGTGGTGGAACGAGAACTCCCTCTTCTTCTTCCCCATCCCGGACGAAGCCCCGCCTTGTCGGCTGGGAGGGTGTGGCCAAGGGGAGGAGGTGGAGCTAAGGGGAGGAGTTTGTCGGCTTCGCCGAGAAAGCGTCCTCGTGTGTCGAAGCGAGCAAAACGAGAGAGAAACTAAGGGGAGAAAGAGTATTGTGTGTGGAAAACTCGGGTTTTCGAGGCGTGCTCGGAGTGGCTTCGAAGCGAGAGAAACGAAGGCTTCGTGAAAAGGTTGAGTGTGTGGAAACAGTCGCTCTGGAGGCGTGCTGGTTTTTGAAGCGAGCGAACGTAAGAGAGGCTGTGCCTGCACGTCGAATCGGCGATCGACTCTAAGGAAAGAAAAGGTGATTCGACAGAGAGAGAAACTGGAGAGACGGAGTTGGGAAGTCGGGCTTCGAGGCGGGAAGGCAGGAGAGGAGGTGCCGGAGCCTCTGACGGTCCCTGCTCACACCAACGGCTCGACACGTTTGCCGATCCGCTTGCCGGAGCCCGGCACCTCGATTTGGCCTTGTCTGGAGAACAGGCCAGGCCTGGATTTGTATGCTGGACCATGAGAGAGATCGGGCTGAGGCCCATCGTCGACATTGCGCGGGGCCGGAACGCGCTGAGGAGGGCGTGCGCACGCGGTGACATGAGAAGGAAGAGTGCGGCGCCGCCATCTTGCCACGTGGCACGTTCGAGCTGGAGTTCGAGTCCGTGGACATTCGCCTGTTGCGAGCGACATTCGTGCTTTTGACACTGTCCTCTCGTCCATGAGACATCACCAAGTACTCTGTCTTGTCTTGCATGCATGCATGCTGTCTGTCCTTGTCTGCACGTTGTTTAAGGCATATTTCGGTAGCGACCCCCTCGAAACCTGTAGTCCGTGGTTCCCAAGTTAAGAACGGGTTGAGGATTGTTAATAAAAACATTGTCGTGAATTTTGCTTGTGTTGTGATCCCCGATGTTCCCCAATAAATCTGGTTAATTCGTATGAAGTTGCTGCTATGGATTAATTTGTGTCGCGTCGAGGAACGATCCGTTCGATTGGCATATAAAACCGAAATGGTTACAGACTGGCAGAAAATGCTCGGCATCTGACACAACTAGTCTGTAACCAGGGGTTCTATTTCCCCAACTGGCAAGGTACAAGGATTACTTTGGTATCGCGATTGAAGGCGCGTGACCCGAGGCCTGTGCTGAGCCGGCCTGCGTTGTAAACCCCGGAGAAGACGGTGGTGAGGGTGGCGCCAAGGACCGGGTGAGAATCCCGCCACCCCGGATCTGCAACAATATATATATATATACATATTATTGTGGTTCTGCAAAACCGCATTCCTCTAAGGCAATGGCACCCAACATACAGTGATTCCCAGGCAGTTATTTCGTGATTCTTCATGCAATCAGACCTTCCCCTCACGTCTAATGGGTTAATGGGATGAAGTGCGTTGCGTGGGTCTAATAGCTAGGTCTAATAATTATATCTCTATCTTCCTTTCAATCCTGATTTCCATCCAACCCTTTTCTTTCGTCCATGATACAGATCAAAGCAAGCATACATACTTGATAACAGACACCCTCACAGCCATATGAGAGAATTACCACATGAACAAGCATGCGCATGGTGTGCCCTTTCAATCAAATCTGCATGCCAATTTACAACGGCGTCTCACCTTGCTCAACCTTCGCACACCCAAAGCTTACCACATCGACCACCAACCACTCCCACACATGGGAAAATTATCACGCGCCTACTCGCACCTCCGCATTGATATGGTACGCCACCAAGCAGTGGCATGCTGCACGGCCCAGGCCACTCGGGCCGCATGGATGGGCCAGGTACGTTGGCAGCGCCAGATGCGTCTCGCCAGGGATGCCCTGAATGGACGCATGGGACCGACGTGACCCTCGTCCAGTCACCACAACAGGGCAGGACGGGTGACTGTGGTCACCGGAGGGGGGGGGGGGTCACGGGGCGGTGTGAGGCTCTGGGCCGTGTCACGCCGGATGTGCGAATGAGACCGCTTCTGGCCCCAGGAGCCTGGCAGGGCGGGGCCGGGACCCAATAAGGGAGCACGATTCGGGCGACAGTGCTTCGCTTCGGGTCGTCACCCCACCCTTCACCCGGGGCTTACAAAAGGCGGATCGCGAAGCCGTCCACCCTCTTTCTCTCTCTCTCTCTCTCTCTCTCTCTCTCTCTCTCTCTCTCTGCACTTTCTCGCCTGCCTGCCTCACTCACTTCGTCCACCTGCCTGCCTCACTCACTTCTCCACCTCTCTGCGGTGCCCTCTCTTCATTATACCTTGTCTGCTGTCGCTGCATCTACACTCAGGGTTGGTGTGCGACAGTCATTCTTCGGGTCAGTGCGGAGCACACGTTTCCATGAGCCCCGGCAAAGTGATTAAGCAGGAGATAACGCGCTGACTCTTAAGTTGGGATCGCTCAAGCGGAGCATTCCACAAAGCGTACTGGGTTTTGCGGTCGGCTGACCGTGCCAGGTATTGCCAGTCCTCATCTGTTCTCATCTGTTCTCCTTCCTTCTGGCTATCGAATCTTCCTCAGGTGTGTGTGTGTGTGTGTGTGTGATGTGATGGCGCCTGTCATAGCACAAGTTAAGATGGTAGAAGATATAACGGGATAAGTCTACTCTGTGTCTGCTTTAGTAAATTGCTTGCCTTTTGCCGCACCCCACAAATTCCTTGCTATCCTCTGCTGTACATAAGAATAAACCCATTCACCATGCCACATACCTTTCCTCGCCTGATTGTAAATAAATGCCTTGTGTCAAAATGTTCCCAGGTCGTATTTGTCTTTTTCTTCATTGGTCCAGCATGGTCCGTATCCAAGCCGAGCCAGGACGTTATCCCCTAACGATCTGTTCTCTAGCCGGTAGGTCATTGGTAGTTACGCTCAGCTGCATCTGATCCGGTAAAGTGATTCGGTTTTAACAAGATGTACTGAGGGCGTGTTCCCCGGTAATTAGATCACGTGACCATTTTAGGTAATCGGTTTCCATTAGAGGGAGAACCCTAAGTCACATGGTTGAGTTATTGGTATTCACGGTCCATTAGCGACCCACTGTGTCACTGAGTTATCCGTGTGCAAACGGCCCTGTGATTCGGAGAGTCTGTGGGAACCCGAGGTAGTGCCCCCCCCCCCCCATCGTGATCTTCTCGCCCCGACTACGTGTCTATATATATATATATATATATATATATATATATATATATATATATATATATATATATATACATGTATATAAAACATGTGGAGTGTGATGAGCACTCCCCCAATCTCCATTGGACATCATCCTACACCAAAGCGTCACCTCCAACGCAGAGGCCTCGGCCCGGCAACTCTGTCAAACAGACAAAGATTACCTGGTCAACATCAGTTAAATATCAAACTGAGCTGCCTATCTGGATTTCAGGCTTGTTTGCCCTCATCAGGACAGCATACTGATAAATATTGAACCAATGATGACCACATTTGTTGTTTAAACATCGAACACACCTCCTGAATGTTATTGTGAGCAACCGTGGATTATGTCTCGCACGGTAAAACCACATAATCCGCAAAGAACAAATGTCCATCTGCCACCCAGACGATTGTTCCCGCTAATGCAAACGATTCAACCAGAAGGCAAGTGATGCGATCAGTCGGTAAATCGAAATATGTGGAGTGTGACGAGCACTCCCCCGACCTCCATTGGACATAGTCCTCCACCAAATGACAGAAACAAGTAAATAAAAAATATCATAATAAAAAAGTAAAACTATGTTGGGATGGCAATAATAACAAGGAGCTGATAGTTTATGTCCCCTGTCTTTTGGGTGGTATGAGGAATAGATCTGTGTTACATGCCAAGTTACCAAGATGTTTGCCATGACAACAGAATTCGGCCAATCACTGCCGAGATCTCATCAGGTTGAGATAATGTCATGAGGAATAGATATCTGCAATATGAAAGCTAAATGTTCAACGGGTTTTGAAACATCGCGTACACAATGTACATGGTGTCGATGATCGGTCGATTGGACTGAGCTCATTTCAATGTCCCCCGCCTCCAACCTTGACCGAGTGACGGAGGACAAAAAGTATTCAAACAAGGAAGGAATGGTTGTATGAGAATATGCAATGTACATCCCTACATCTTATTTTCTCGAATTTTAAGTGTGAACAGGAAAGTAAATCTATATGTCCATGCTCCATATCAAAGAAAGCAATAGCCCTGTTTGGGTTCTCTTCCAGCCCTGAATGTTTAAACACCTTCAAATACATTACCAAGCACTACATGAAGATGTCAAAAGAGCTGGACTTCGAGGATGTGAAAACACAGATGAGCTCTAAACAGTGTAGAAAAAAAGGTGAAACAAATGTACACTCTGTCCGAAGGTTAGCCCATGCTTCATACAGTAACCAACTATAAAATATCAAAGAAAGCATCACGAGATTGCAATTAATCAATTATTAATTGCTTTTTTAATGCAGTACACCTATCACATTGTAACTGCTGTCATGGTTAGTGACCATGCTTTAGCAGTGCAGACTCGAGCTGCTCGCTTGTAAAACATGGAGTCTGACTTTAGCAGTGGTCATTCGTCCTGTGGTCATTGGTCAGACTCTGAGCAGCATACATTCCGATATTTTGTAAAATCTGGGTGGTGATCAGAATTTAGCAAAAGATGTGCCCTTCCCTCATGAAGGCAATGCTGGTGGTTGGGCTTGATCAGTGCACATGGCAGCAAGCCAATTGCAATTAAGCAATTACTAATTAGACAATAACCGGGCACATCTGTATGGCATGCACTTATGCCTCCTGTAAATCAATCAGATTGTTCAACTCGTGAGCCGATTACATCAAAAAAAAGAAAACAACATGTAGGGATGCACCGAGCTTATTCTCAAACTGCCATTCTGATCTTGGCATCGTGCGGGCGGGGTAGCAACCCAAAACTATACTGATCATCTGGGGATGTTAACTGTAATGTGCTGTTGGTATAACAATTTGATGACTTTTTAACAGAATTGATGATGATTGGCTGAAAATATATCCAGATTCATAGACAATAATTTTAAAATATTTCTCACGAGCAGGTTTACCTGGCGTTGCGCAACAAGAGAAACATGAATAAGTAACACTTTGGAGCCAAAGGAAATTTGGAAATTGTCATAGCTTCAGCAACCCCCCCGAGGCAATGGCACACAACAAATAGCATTCCCGAGACTTATTTCATGAGTATTCTTCCCTTATGTGTAGTGGGTTTATGGGACAATCTGCATTGTGAGCGCTTGAAGTCGTGTTTTTCTTTTCATTCCTTACCTATCTTTCATTCCTTTTTAGCTCACCTGGAACGTAGTTCCGGGGAGCGTATGGGATGGCGCGTCGTCTGTCCGTCAGTCTGTCCACAAACACTTGCAAATTATTTGATGAAACTACACGTTCAATTCAGATGAAACTTGACCACAACATTCATCACCCAGTATGTACCAAAGCTTGTTCAATGCATTAAAAAAAAATTGGGTGAAGGGGTCCATGGGGGGCTGCCCCCCTCCCCCCCACACCAATATAGGTGTTTGCTTTCTTCTGAGAAACTACACACACAATTCTGAAGAAACTTGACTATAATCTTCATCACCCGTGATATACCAAAGTTTGTTCATGACATTGAAAACATTGGGGTCCAATGGGTTTTACAAGGGGGGGGGGGGGGGGGGGGTTGACCCCAAAAATATGTATTTCCTTTCTTCTTTGAAACTACACACACAATTTTGTTGAAACTTGACCACAACTTTCATCACTCGTGATGTACTAAAGTTTGCTCACACCATTAAGAAAAAAATAATAATAACAAACCGGGCCCTAAGGTGGTCTACCAGTGGTTGCCCCACAAAATAGGTATTTGTTTTCTTGTCAAAAACTACTCATGCAATTCAGATGAAACTTGACCACAACCTTCATCAACTGTGATGTACCAAAGTTTGTTAACAACATCTAAAAAAAATCGGGGTCTAGAGGGGTAAATGGGGAGGGGTAGCTCCCCAAAATATCCATTTGCTTTCTTCTCCGAATCTACACATTCAATTTTGATGAAACTTAACCACAACCTTCATCAACTGTGATGTACCAAAGCTTGTTCACGCTATTTAAAAAAATTGGGGTCTGTGGGGTTTATGGGGGGGGGGTTGCCCCCCCCCCAAAGATAGGTATTTGCACAACAGTGGTTCATTAGTGCATTTTGCTGATTCTATCCCACGTTGATTTCCTCCTCAGTATCATTATTCTACAGGTGAGTGCCCAGGGTTATTGCCCCTATTTTTTTACATTATTTTGCTTTGCTGCACACACGAACCTTTCCTTCCTCCACGCATGCATGCACAACAAGCACCATAGTAACAGGTGCAGGTCATTTGCATATGCGTGCCATTTCCCATTCAAACCACGTGCCGCTAGACGTTCCACCTCAGACTTCACCAGACTCGATCCCCAACATTGCAACATTTCATACACCATCAAGATTCCTTTATAAAAATCATCACACCATTGGACCACAAGCCAAGCTCGCTTAACTTTGCCATTAACTGCCACAACCATAATGCCTCAACCACCACAAACTAACACGCCATAACTCACCTCTGCGCTGCCGCTACAAACGCCTCAACCACAGCCACCACCACTGACGACCAGCACTCCACTTGGACCAACAAGGAAGAGGGGGAGCGCAGCATACCATTACAGATACTCGGGTCGGGATGTTCTCGCATGTAACTTGAAGCACAAGAGCGTGAGAATCCGTTCAATGTCATGTGGATAGTCCTAGCGCTCCGCTCAATTCTGGCCTTCACTGGGTGTCCAGCACGTGTTTCATGGCCAGAAAACGCAACCAAATACCCTGGCACCATGTTAACCTCAGAGATGGATCGCGTGCCAGAGTTCGGGGCGAATAAGACCATTTCGCTGCCGATCCTTGCATGGGCGGGGCTAGCACCGGGGTAATCATCCGTACACCAATGAGGGCACTGGAAAACACCCATCCTGATCTGAAACAAAACAGCCTGATCCGCTCCCAAGCCCCATCCCCACCAGGGGATTATGAAGGGCTGTACATTCGGCATATGAGTGCGCTCATGGTTCTCTGGCTCAGGCTCTCTGGCTGCACGTTCTTCTTGGGGTCATGGTGCAGTGAACAACAGAGCTCGATGGCGTGAGCAAAGCGAGTGGAACGGAGTGGAACAGAGCCCACGGAGTGGAGTGTGGAATACATAGGAAGGCCAAACGCCAGACCGAGCGCAGTATTAGTTCATTAGCATTTACACATGCAGACCTCTTTACACATCATTTTAGGACTATCTTCTCACATGTTCTTAGCTTTATTTCTAACCCTCCTTAATCCACCTCTTTACATCTTCTCTCCACACTTCACCTGCATATCACTGCACCCCTTACCCTGCCTCCCTCCGATCACACACCATAGACACCCTCAGTTTTGTTCCCACCCCCCCCCTTTCCCTCTCAGTGAGTGGGTTCACGAAGGTCCATTAACCTCGCCTGGTTAAAAAAAAAGAGGTCGAAACCACCTCAAACTCTCTCTCTCTCTCTCTCTCTCTCTCTCTCTCTCTCCTCTCTCTCTCTTCTCTCTCTCTCTCTCTCTCTCTCTCTCTCTCGTCTCTCTCTCTCTCTCTCTTCTCTCTCTTCCTCTTCTCTGGTCTCTCTCTCTCTCTGCTTTTCTAATTTCCTCAGGGAATGATTCTGATGGTGACTCAAGGGCATGAGCCCCCCTTTATCTCATTGTCCAAAGGTAAGGTAACAATGTAAAGTAGTGACACCCTGCCAGGATTGGCGGTACCAATCGACATTCGTGGTTGATTACCAACCTGCCGAGCCGCAGAGTTATCCGTGGCTGGTGGCCTCAGGACCGGGTGATCGGGAGCAACTTGAGTGCTTCCCCTCGTGGTTCGTCAAACATCCCAGGGCTTGACCACATTGTGGCCCATGTGCTGGTACCAACCACATTCTCTGCACATCAGCTCCGCACTAAAGGACAAAGGACAAAAGAAACATGAACCCAGGCAGGAGAAATACGACAAACTACCGAGCAGCAAGCAATAATCCAGAAGCAGCAGGAATCTCCGCCCCCCCCCCAAGTACGACGCGCACACCAATATAAAGTTCCCCGGGACCAATCAAACTGTCTGTAACACGCCCATTGTTCAACATGCATGACAGATGACGATTCATGGGCTGCACTGATTGGCCGGCGAATTGGGGAAATTCCACACCGTGGACAGTCTGAGGGCCTTGAGCCAGACAGATATCCCTACATATTTGGGCATGTTCCTGGCGAGTCTTGTCTCCTCCCGCTGACCCCATTATCGCGCTCGTGGGCTGTGCCTATTGGCTGTGAAAGAAAGAGAAAACTTGATGCAAGGACACATAACAATGGGGAAGGTTCAAGAATGCAGGGAGGGGGGGGGGAAGTGAGGCTTAGATACAGACACTGGGGCAGGGTAGAAGAGGTCTTTTCAAACACCAGAGAAGACGACACGTTTTATGATTCACGAGAATTACACCACACTTACTCCAACATGTACTATGAAATAACTATTCTCATCTATCCCCCATTTTACCCCCTACATTAGATTTGTAACAATATTGTTATGGAGTGGAATTTTTCAGCACCGTTCAAGGTGATGGGCAGTGTTGTGATATTTAGGTAGCGACACATTTCTGTACACTTGTAAGTTGTAACCATGATAATCACAAAGTGTTTGAATGTACAAGTGTGATATTAATGAATGTTAGATGGATTTCTACTACTATTACTACTACCACCTGCTATTGCCATGCCCCTAATTAATCCCATCTTCTTGTGGGGTCAGCCCCACGAGTTTTTCCTTTCCATACCCCTCAATCCCATTTCTATAAGACTAATCACCATGAAATTGACTTTGAGACAAAAACATCAATCAAATGTCTGCTCATCCAAATCATACGCACAACTTTCACCACGTGAGACTGCTGGGCCTAAACCTGGCGTTGGCTTCGTGGTGAAGTTGGCTGGCTGAATTAACACCAGTTGGGGTTGACTCAGCCTGTCATCCTTCTGAGGTCGGCGAAATGAGTACCAGTGCACCGGTATCGGGGCACAGCATCAGCGGCACAGCCGCACTTCCAAAAAGGATAGCTTCCCGGCAGCCAAGCTGCCATACGCAAGAACGGAATAACTCCCGGGCTTGGCGTTGCTTCTTTAAAGTAATGCAACAGTGTCAACAAACACTGATCTGTGGGGAGATTGTGTTACTCTGATGTCACGAAGCCGAAGTGTTGAAAAGTGTGTTCACTACTACACAATGGACATGTTAACAAACATGACACAAAATTAAAGGAACTTGGATAACATCCCCTGGGATTGCAAAACCTGTGCAATCGTTTATGCTCAGCAGTCGATCGGATACCTGAGCTTCCTGTATGCTGAAAAGTCAACATCAGTTTGAATTTTTAAACTCACATTTAGTTTTTAATATCCCTCTGGTTTGCAAGGCTGCTTCAGTATGTGTTTCTGTACAGCTAAGTATCTAAGTTTAGTTGTGGTTATTTTTATCCAACTTTTTATCCCCTGGAACACTGGGTTCCGCAGGGCAAGACTGACAAAACCAGAACTTCATGCAAAGTTATTTAAAACTTAAGACAAGGTATGAAAATCGAAATCTTGCAAGTGCAACCACTTATCCCACTACAGCTAACTGTTATTTGATATTACACATACACACACACACACACACACACACACACACCACACACACACACACACACACACACACACACACACACACACACACACACACACACACCTTTCTCAAAAACATCAGAGTTGACCGTACAAATGTTTATGGATGTTTTTAACCAGCAATTGCAGCAACAACTCAAGAGCTGTAACTTGAAGCCAGATCACTTGGAAAGTTTTGCCTCTGCCTGGAGGGATCTTTGGCAAGAATATGGTTGTCCCACTGGGGCAACATGTTCGCTGCTGTCAGGCATGTGCAGCTGAATAAACCCTGATGCAGCTACAAGTGAGCAAAGAGATACATCTGTGCGACCCAGTGCTGCAGACCACCAAACCAAAAGGTAAAGTGCTCCATTCATGTACTACGATGAAATAAATATTTGGCTGCTTGTCTTTTATGCTCTTCGAGTGATGGAAGACGAAATACAATGCGATTGCTATCGCCGAATGTCTTTCAGCACCCCACTATCAAAGACCATGAACCGGTGGTGACTTGAATCATTGGTGCGATACAATTGCTTCCAGACAGTAAGAAAAAGGTTTTTATGCACTGGAAGGTGAACTCCCGACCTCTCAGCAGACAGGCGTGTGCGTCTTGGCGACGGGCTGACTGCTTGGTTTCACTTTTTGGCTCCGGTAGTCATATTCACTTGTGGGCTTTTCACGTGGTCAGGGCCGAGCCATCTGCTTGGGCCAGGCAAAGCTCCCTGGGAGGGTTCATTTCAGGGGTTACATGCCACTGTGGTTACAAGAGGCTCACAATGAAGCAATTTATTAGCACTGCCTATTATGGACAACAAACGAGCTCTTTCAACACAAACTCATTGAGATCAAACACCCATGTATTGTCTGCCCCTCTACAATAGATCCTGCAGATTGAACGCCTTCATTTGGAAATAACAATGTATAGATATTTTTAGTTCTGTGATTCAGTAAATTTGCCAAGTCAATAGGTGTCTTCCATTTATCCTTTCTCTGCTGGGTGGGCTTTCATGCTTTAAAAGCACTATTACAGACAAAGCGATAATAGTCATGGTGAGATAATGTTGAGCTGAGTCATGAGCGGGTTAATTCACGGAAACACTAAATAAAGTATGATCCATTTCCTCTAGGCAATTGGAATCTTTTCACACCAAATCTGTGTGAATAGACATACTTGTATGAATATACAAACTTAAACATTTTTTTTATAAATACGAAAACACTTCTCCATTTCCCACCCAACCTGAGTGGTTTGATAATAAAATCATTGACATTTCACGTGGTACAAATACAGGCGAATCCAAAGATGTGGATCCACCAACTACCAGTCCAGTTTCACTAGCAGTTGGTGGATCATCGTCGAATAACCATGCAGTGTCGAACCTACAAGCGACCTACCCTGTGCAATGGCAGAAGCAAGACAGTCTCTCATATTACAAATGTTACATGTGTGTGGTTCTTTTGGATTCGTTGGGCAATTTTTGTTATTATTATGTAATCCTCATTGTATAGCTAGGGGTGATTTATTTGATATAAATAAATTCAATGTTTTGCAAGTGAGGGTTGTAATTTGAAAATCCAAAAGCACCTCTGAACCTGGAAAGGTGACCATTAACTCATGTGCCACACCAGCACTTGCTTTGAGGGTTCTCACCAACAAGGAGTGCTGCCATGCATAAATTAGGTTTTGGCATCCGGTGATGAGACAGTGAACAAGGTTTTTCACTTGTAGTTGGGAAAAATATATGAAAGTTAAAATTCAGCTTCCTGATTAGTGGCAATGTGTAAAAGACACAGAACTAGCTAGTGCATAAAGCACTGTGAGCTGCTACACTGCTACCAATATTATCAATCAGCCTATACCTGCTTTAGAAACCTCATTTAGAAATTGTGCTTCCATTCCTGCTCATTGAGGGAAAGCAGTACTTGGACATGTTTCTAGCTGACTGACCATCATCAGTGTGGAGTGTATTCCCCCAAAAGTGGATCCAATCTTGCTTTTGGTTCATAATGGTAAAGTGCAACCACTTATCCCACTTCGTCTTTTGATTCATACCATAACTGGAGAGTTCATATAACATGATACCCTACATAGTGTTCAAGCATATACTTCAATTTGAATAAAATAATGATTTTAAAGATCGCTAAACAAAAAAATTTCCAGCACTTCAGCGCTATTGAAGCAGTCTTAAACATCGCCCTTGTACACCACCCTATTTAATATGTCTAAGTACTGCAAAACTGGAGTTTCTTGGAAGTGATAAGAAGATGATTTGTGTTATAGTGTTCAAGTGTATAATTAAATTTAAACAAAATAAATATTGTAAAAGTCATAAAAATAAATTAATTCTGGAATTTACCGCTGTTTTACTGCCCGTTGGCGCAGTGTCGATTACATCACCCTATCTAACACGTCACATTAGTTCATCGTGCCTGTTGTTTGTGTCCTTTATAACGTCCTTAAAAGCAGTAAGTTTCCTGTTTGGAATTATTTTTTAATTTTGTTTGACTGCAAGACAGGCAGACAGAGTAAAAGCATTATCTCACTCTTCTGCGCATGTGCGATTGAGACAAATTCGGAGACAAAGTACTGCTAAACTATTGGTTAGTTTTCCGATTAATGTTCAAAATATAACATTCAAATTAAATCAAGTTGTCCCTCGATCATGCACTGACGTTTGTGGATGGACAGATGGACAGACGGACATGAACCAATTGCTTAACCCCGCTTTTCACTTTGTGTGCGTGGGGTAACAATAGCAAAAAACAACCTTGTAGCAGGGATAAAAAATGTAATAAAAACAAGATCGGGAAATGCATGTCCGAGAAATGGTTGAGGACGTATTCAACGTTGGGTTTTTTTTTACAACTAAAAAGGCCGCCAGTCAGCCATCTTGGATATGATCTCGAATAAAAATGAAGTGCTTATGTATACCATTACGTGTTGTCTTTTTGCCAAGTAGGCAGAAAATTGGTTCTTACATGTCTGAGATATGGTTGCGGACGCATGCACGCACGCACGGACACGAAAATCGAGACCAATCCACAAGCCCCGGTTTCAGACAGTCCAACAGGGGCTAATAAATCACAGTAATAATAATACAGTAGTTTGTTAATAATAGATACGAGAAGAGGTTCCCGACATTGCCTGTTGCTGTTCCAATCATGTTGGCATTTTGAGCATCCTACTGTTTACAGATTGTCGAGCATCTGATTGATTAAAATCATGCGAATAAATGATTGAATATCAGCTGCTTTTTTGTTCGTATCCTTTTCTCACCTGTATTGTAAGTAGAGTGACCTGCCTTGTGATGGTTTGAAAAGCACAGATGGCAAGTGACCCAGATTTCACGGGTTTGACCCGACTTGTTCGTGAAAACACGCAGACCCGTCTCAATGTGGTCAAAACCCATATTGGATGGAAAGTAGGATCAAATTTTAAAAACGCAATGTTTCATTGCCATTCCACTCGCAAGGATTGACACACAGACTGATAGACCTGGAGCGAGTGACGTGTAGCAAGGTATCACTTATAGTCTCTAGTCTAATGGCTGTTTGACGTCATGAGCTTTCCCTCACCGAAGGCGACGTCGTCATCCTCCAGGATTCTGCACGCAATATCACTTCACTTCTCATCACTTCGACCATATAGTCCGGTTCACTAGGTAAATAAAAACACTATCATTCAAATTTTATGGAGATTTGCAAACCAGTACATTTTTGAAGAGGCAGTAACGCAACGGTAACGCTTCAAACCAGAGGCCAGTGCCACCTGGGTGCTCCTGACTGCCTTTCAGGGCAACTTTCCACATCACCTGGGGTGGACAAAAACGTCACAAATAGTGGTCTAATCTTCCATAAATGGCGTTTTATCCCCACGTGCTGCTAATCAAAAAACAAGTACATTATAGCAACAAGAACACAATGCCTTGTCTGTGGCCTCCCTGTGTGTCTGGACATTCTTAACGGCACGTGCCCTAGCACCTGGGAATTCTGTGTAAGACTGCCATCCTGCATTGTTGCCATGCACCCTCCTTTGCTCAGGAACTTGAAAAATTCTGTTTGGTAGCACTGAAAAAAAAACTTGAAAAATTCTGCAAACATGGACCAGCCTCACTGGGAATCATGGTTGAGAAGCTTTTTTCAGACACTCTATCGGCTCAGCATGCTGGTTTTGTCCCTACATCCTCACTCGAGCTGGACTTGAATTTGGGTCCCATTCACTGATGGACCTTGCTATCCATCAGCCGTCTAGCATGCGCTCTGACAAGCACACATTGCGCTGTTCATCCAGTGTTCGCCTCCCGAAGGCACGTACTTGAATTTGGGTCCCATTCACTGATGGACCCTGCTATCCATCAGCCATCCAGCATGCGCTCTGACAAGCACACATTGCGCTGTTCATCCAGTGTTCGCCTCCCAAAGGCACGTACTTGCTCATATTTATTTCCGTGAAGCCATTCCTTCGGGCTGAAGTACATGTGTGCAATCGTTTGACAAGCTTTGTTGGACCGTGTACTTTGCCCGTAAGTGTCGAGGTGCACGTCCTCAGCTTTGTTACAATGTTTGATTTATTTTTGCCTTTTTTTTATTAAAAAGAGGCAAAGTCATATACAATGAAGGCCAGTGGTTCCCAAAGTTATTGTATGACGGGATGACCATGCATTCTGGTCTTGGTGCCTGGGATGTATGTGTTTGTTTGACCATGTGCTTCGGCCTTCATGCCAAAGTGAATGTGTACACTAGTTTTACAAGCTTTGTTGGAATGTTTACTTTTGACCTTGGGGCCGAAGTGCACATCCTCAGCTTTGTTACAATGTTTTATTTTATACCTTTACTATAAAAAAAATGGCAGTGTCATAAGGCCAGTGAACCAGAAACGTGTACATGGATGGATTCCCTTTCCATGAATAGGCTGGCATTGCGGAAATAAATAAATAAATAAATAAATAACATCGAATAGAAAAAGTGTTTGACTGACTGATACTGAGAGTTGCAGTGTAGCAGCTAACACATTGCTTGTTTGCATTGAGCAGTTCTGTCTTTCCCAAACTGCAACAAAAAAATCCAGAAATAGCTATTACAATGGTATAATCTATACACAATGGTGTGGTGCATGCCTGCAGATTGCAAGCAGATACCGGGGTACATCCTACTCGCAGACATTATAAATATCAACAACACTCGTCAACAATGTCGTCCATACATGAATCTTTACCGTCCACAGGCAGCATAGATGGCCTTTCACCCCACACAGCCAATTTCTCTCCATTTTTACCATTCTTCTTTGGGCTTTTACCTCTCACCCTGGTAGATTGTCACAGCGTTGGTACAGATGCTGCACCCATGGCGTCACTTTCCCCAGAATTTCTGTCAGCTGCCTGTCACCCACATGCCATGCCGTCCACGTACACGCTGTGTCATCCCCATCAATCTTCTGTAGATTTGGACACTGCACGAGTTATTCTATACCAATAAATGTCAATGCATGTGTGTGTGTGTATGTATATGTGTGTCAGTGTGTCTCCTCCATAACTCCAAAACCATAAAACATAGCAGCCTGAAACTTTGCATGCACACAAAGAAAACTCCAAGCAAGTGCAAGAGTGAAAATTGGGTGTTTTTGGGTTAATTAAAACACCCCTTTTGAAGATAATTAACGGCATTATTTAATTATATCCTTCATCAGGCGATCCTTGGCCACCTCGCTCTCTGGGGTCTTAAGGCGTTTCCTTGGTAACCTCGCTGGGGACTGAAGCCGCCATGTTTTTTGGCCTACTCAACCATGCCTTGACTTGGAACAGGCCGCAACGATTTCTTAACGACTAAGTTTTTTTCACTTTCCTCACTCATATTATCGAATGTCTGTTCATCATAGCTACGAATCGCTGCATTCAACACTTTTGTAAGTACTATGGTTTTCAAATTAGGAGCTTGCAGCGATTTCATGCATTATATTCGACGATTTTCCACGAACAACCCCCCCATGGATTAATTAAAGGATATCATCAAAATATTATTTTGATTTTGAGAATCGGATATTGTCCGGAATAAATAAGTGTCGAAATCTGTTGTGAAATCTGATAATTTGAAGAAATAACGAGTCTTATAATTATTTACTTTAAGCAAACAGGGCGATGTTCCCTTCTGTTTTATACATGCACAAGAAAATGTGAAATTTCCAAAGCATTAAACTTATCTTTTTCAGCTGTTTGTAGAATTATATGGAGTGAATTTTTTTTTTTTTAGAAACGTGCTAAAATTAACCAGCTTCATCGAGCTATGTGATTTGATGCATTCACTGCTTGAGAGCGCTCTGACCCCCAGAGGGACTGCCTTTCCAAAGCATCTGCCAGATCTGTGTCTATATTTTCGGAGGTTTCACGAGGTGCTCCACAGGAAAACAAAGCAAATGTGGGGAAAACGGACGTTAAAAAAAAAAAAGTTATAACGTTTGCGTGGAACCCAAACCGATGTACCACATGACGTGCACAGACGAGCAGGCAAGATGTCGGATTTTCTGCAATGTTTATTTCATGGGCGATTGAACTTTAAGATGTCTCCATGGTTGTTCTGCATTAAGAAGCAACTCTTTTGTGGATAAAGTCACTCTATTTCATCAATTCATTTTATTTCATTAGCTGCTGCGTGCGCGGTGAAGACCGGCTTTAAAGTAAAATGGATCCTTTGGTGATAAGCAGTGACAGCCTGGCCAACCCTTCCTTATCAACCATATAATTAGAGTGCTTGCATTAGTGCTTGATCCACTTTCCGAGCACCCAGTGTCGATTGTGGTACCATGCTACGTCATTCTGAGCGAATCGTTCACGTCCTGGCAGATGCTTTTTGCCGTGCCACATGATTCAGTGCAATTGGTTCATGCTCCATCACCCTGAGCGAGTGGTTCGTGCTCCATCACCCTGAGCAAGTGGTTCGTGCTCCACACCCTGAGCAAGTGGTTCATACTCCATCACCCTGAGCAAGTGGTTCATACTCCATCACCTGAGCCAGTGGTCCGTGCTCCCTCACCCTGAGTGAGTGGTTCGTGCTCCTCTGAGCGAGTGGTTCGTGCTCTGTCACCCTGAGCGAGGTTCGTGCTCTGTCACCTGAGCGAGTGTTCGTGCTCCGTCACCCTGAGCGAGTGGTTTGTGCTCCGTCACCTAAGCGAGTGGTTTGTGCTCCGTCACCCTGAGCGAGTGGTTCGTGCTCCGTCACCCTGAGCGAGTGGTTCGTGCTCCGTCACCCTGAGCGAGTGGTTCGTGCTCCATCATCCTAAGCAAGTTGTTGTGAAATAACACGCAATTTCCAAGCCGTTTGCCATATTACCATGTTTTCTAAATTACCAAGCAAAATATTTTTTCCCACCCGTCGCATGCAGCTGTTTATGAAGAATAATGTTTGTGAACACATCCTTAAAACATCTTTATAAATACAACATTGTTTTTCGGTGAAAGCTACTCAAGATTTCTGGGTTGTATACAGCAAGTACAGTCGTTTGGAATCACACTGACTCCAACCTGAAAAATTTTCCGATATCGTGCCAAAGCACGTGTGTGTATGTGTGTGTGTGTATGTGTGTATGTGTGTGTGTGTGTGTGTGGTGTGGTGTGTGTGTGTGTGTGTGTGTGTGTGTGTGTTCATAAAGCATAACATATTTCTCTGATATCTCTCTCCTATCTCTCTCTCTCTCTCTCTCTTATATGTATATATTATATATATATATATATATATATATAATATATATATATATCCATATCAGATGGTGGTTATGTCTGGACTGTGTTCTTCTCCAGATGTGTCTGGGCGGTGTTTGTCGACAGACGCGTCCGGGTCTTGTTTATCTCCAGACAGCTTGGCTCCGGACGCGTCCGGGCGGTATTTAGAACTGGACAGGAGTTTGTCTCCGGACTTGTCCGAACAGGAGTATGTCTCCGGATGGGAGTTTGTCTCTGGACCGTGTTTATTGTACGACCAGTAGAAAATGGATTTCATATATTATTTTGTTTCCATCTTCACTGTTACTCCATGCAGAATCATTTTGATGAGACGGTATGAATCGTAATTAACACTTCACCACACGTCTGCCATCCCTTCCTCTCACCTCTCACTGTCTTCCCTTCCTCCACCCCTCCTCACTTCCCCTCCCTCCTCTCTCTTTTCCCTTAAACCTCTTCCACTCTCCCCCACTCTCTCCTTTTCTCCCACCCCCCCCCTTTTAGTATTACCGTCGGCGAAGTGACAGGTGGTATATTTGCTAGTATAACAATAAAATAGAAATCAATCAAATGGGTAGTAGCTTTTCAAAATTTCTGTATGTTGTAAGTGCAACGTTCATCATACATGAGTA
>CM068961.1:34087260-34098225 GCA_035128595.1 Eptatretus atami | reverse complement strand
CTGGCGACCTCCCGAAAACAAACCCCCCTCCGAGTCAAAAGCGATCGTTTTATGTAATGTAATGTATGTATGTAAACCTGTAATGAAGTGTATATAACCGAAAATGCAGTTTCGGAATGTGGGAAAGGAAACTGTCTCGTGCAGTGAATTTTTCTAACAATTTCCACTGTAAAGACTAAATATATAATGAGGTAGGTAAAGTTAAGACTACCTAATATTGCATGACAGCGTTTCAAACATTTTAAACTTAAAATCTGCAACGATTACGAGAAAATGCTTTGAGTGTTTAATCGTGGAAACGTTTTTGAAGTGTATTAATACATTCCGGGCAAATTTTTTAAACAAGCTCAAATGAGCTAAGATCCTCGTCCTCTTAATGATGACGTAATAAAAACGAATATGACGTCATTGTGATGTATCAGGTTTGCGATAATTTTCTGTGCTAATGCCCGGCTATTTACCGCAAACAAAATTCAAACGGCTTGCCTAGTTTCGGAGATAATGGTATAGGCGATTTCCATTAGCGCGATTTATGACGTCAACTTGTTTTTTAGGAAGAATTTCCAAAATCGGAGATGGTTACTGCCTGCGCGTGGGCTCTCTGCATATTACATGCAAGTTTCACGAAGATCCGATGAAACTCTGGGTTGTGAAACAAAAAATGTCAAAAATAGGAATGAGGTCATAAAAATTGATATGACGTCATAGTGATGTATCATATGTGCGGTAATTAATCTCTGCTAATGCCCTGTTCGATTCCCGCAAACAGAATTCAAAAAGCTTGCCTAGTTTCGGGATAATTTTTTAGGCTTTCCATTAGCGGAGATATTTTGACGTCATAACTTTTTTTCTAGGAGGAATTTTCAAAATCGGAGATGGTTACTGTCTGTGAAGGGTATTTTACATATATATGCCAAGTTTCAGGAAGTTTCGATGAAAACTGTAGGCTATGAAACAAAAAAGTCCACAAAGAAGATGAAGAACAACAACGTGAGTAAGACTTAGAGATCCTCCACGAGGATCTAAAAAAATCAGTGTCTGTTGGTACTAAACTTTGTGATAAAGGTGGATTGAACAACAAACGACGACGACGACACTACCGAAGTGGAACGATGTAGTTCTTCAAAAAGGGTGAAAAGTCAATGCAGTATTCACAGGGTTTTTATTTTTTTTTTTAAAGACAGATTAAAGGACATGAGGTGTGTGCAGGAAAAGGTAAGGAGTCGTTAAAGTGTTACAATTTGATTTTGTAACTTCACGAACTGGTAAAGCCTTCTAACACCTATGGCATCCAGTGGCATTGAAAGGGAAACTTCTTCTTATTATGTGCACAAAGATATTAAGTTAACATTGAGAGGGTGGTGGACATGTATGCCAGAAAACATCCCCAAAATGTTATTCATGAATCCTCTGTCCAATTAAATAGGTTTCATCAGACAATCACAGTGATGTCACACATCAACTTTATTGGTTCATGGTTATTATCGTTGCGGTATATGTTGGACAATCGATTTGTTTTGATGAATACGCCATTTGTTTCCTTATGCAATGTCTATCTCATGATAAAAATCCAATTGAATGAAAAGCAATCTATACAATAAATGTCTGTGTGTGTGTGTGTGTGTGTGTGTGTGTGTGTGTGTGTGTGTGTGTGTGTGTGTGTGTGTGTGTTTAACAGGCACAATGGTTTCTCAATGATAAAGCGCTCAAATGTTTTTTTTTTTTTCACTTTCCTCACTCATATCATTGAATGTCTGATTTTCTTCCTCTGAATCGGTCTCACTGACTCGCTGACTGACTATGCCTGATATTAAAATTCGGTACCTTCCGGGTGACATAGAAAGCTGACAATTTGAGTGTCACCAGACATCGAAGCTGATACACTGGGGGAAAAAAACTCACAGACTGTTGAAAGCATCCGTAAATGAAATATAAATAAATTGGAAAGGAATGCAGATGAGCAACCCGAGGCAATGGAGAAGCATGGCAATTTTTCGTGCCAATAGACATCGAAGCCGATCCACCGGGAAAAATCACAGAACCATCGGAAAGTGTCAGTAAATGAAAATTTAAATAAATGAAAAAATAAATGCAGTGAGCGACCCGAGACAATGGGAAGCACTTTTCGTTGTTGCTTACAATGTGTAGCGATACCCGCTAGTTTTAGTTTATAATGAAATATAATTGCTGTTTTGCGGAACAATCATGTGGACTAAATAACTGTTGAAATCTGGAGTGAAGCTGAAAATGTTAAGAAATTGGCGATGTTTATTTGTTTTTTGCGGAATGTTCCATTACCAAACAGCTTGCTACGCTTGCTAAGCTAGCCGTTCCTTATCAACCATTTCATTGGAGTGCTTGCTTGAGTGCTTTGGCCTAAGTCACATTTGCCACGGCGACCGTGGGGTCCCCAAAATTACGGCCACTAGCAATTATACGGCGGCCGTAGTATTTCCACGGTCACACAATGTAGCAGTCACATCTGTTTTTATTTTTCGGGGAGCCGCACGGCGTATTTAGAAATTGTGGAGACCGAAAACGTGGGGGTGCCGTACGGTCTTTGATTTGATGTCGCACGGTGACCTTAGGGCGTCCCTGGGCGGCCATAGAATTTTCAAGGCAGACGCAAGGTGCCCGCAGGGAACAGGGGGACCGCAGGGGACGCAGGCCAGGGCAGGGCCCTAAGGCCGAACGTGCGGGCAGAGGCGGTAACGAGTGGGTTCATTATTTTATTTTATTTTTTTTACCAGGTTTTTTTTCGGCTTGTCGAATTGCTACGGCGAACGTAGAAATGAAAAAAGTTATATAACTCCGGTATAATTCCACGGCGACCTACGGCCTGTAAAATATAGCCAAACGGCGTAGGCCACCCTGAGGCCACCGCAGAAACTCTGCGGCCGCCGCACGTTTCTGTCAATTCAGAGGGCGTACGGCCGCCGTATCCTCGCCGTAGAGCAAATGTGACTTAGCCTAAAGGGACTCTCCGCAGGTGTGTTTGTGTGTTCGCATTGATGGGTTGACTGACTGACTGGATGTAACTGAGGTTGTGGATCCGCCGTTTGGAGAGGTTCTGGGATGTGCATACCTGCATGCTTGATTACGTGTGTGCGTGCCCGGGTTTCACAGGTGCGCAGACCAAACTCGCGCCCGGGCCCATGGTGTGTGGTGTTACACGGCTTCACAAACCATGTCCGGTAGGCGGGAAGCGAAATTGCTGTGGCACCAAAGCCACGCAGTTCATGCAGTGCAATGTGCAAGTGTGGGTAAAGTTGAGCATGCCGGTGAGAATCCATGTACATGTGTGAGTGAAAGCCGGTGCACGTGCACAGTTAGCATGGACTGCAAGGACATTGGAGGAACACGTATCGGGGCAGGTAAGGACTGACAGTTTCGTTTTGAATTTAAAATGAATTCACCAGAGTGTAGCATGTATGAATCTGATTTGGAGTGAACTGACCAGAGGGAGGAAAAGGCCGCTGCATGTGCAAGCATGAAGAGGTACGTAGACGGCACGCACAGATGTGGTACAAATGGGTAGATTTGGTTTTGTAAAGGGACTTTCCTCAGGGGTGCATGTGAGTGCCTGTTTTTTAAAGTTTCTTCAATCGTTTCGTTGGAGTGCTTAATTGAGTGCTTAAGCCACTTGGCAAATGCTCTTCAAGCTCCGATCTTGACAAGCTTCCAAGGCGGTACCGCGGCTCAGGGATATCTCCATAGGGACATCTCCAGAGACAGGAAAGCAAAATAAATTGGAGGATTACAATGAGTAAAAAAGGTTTTCAGTTGCTCCAAAGCAATGAATAGCCACATCATGGCAGGATAGCCGAGACATATACACACTCGCTCTCAGCTGTTTATCCTGAGCTTGAATCCCGACCCAGCTATAAACAGTTAACCCAGTGTTTCAAAGACGGTGATCATCATGTGTGTGTGCCGTCCCTCATTTGGACGTTAAACTGGGCATTACATCTCCTGGAATCCCCCTCTCCTTCCCCCTCACTCTCTCCTCCCCTCTCTCTCTCCCTCTCACCCTACTCTCTCCCAACCCTCTTCCCTCTCTCTCCCACCCTCTCTCTCTCTCTCTCTCTCTCTCTCCCTCCATCCCCTAACACCTTCTCTCTCTCTCTCTCTCTCTCTCTCTCTCTCTCTCTCTCTCTCTCCTCTCTCCCCATCCCCTCACACCTCCCTCTCCATACCCTTACCTCTCTCTCTCTCTCTGCTCTCTCTCTCCATTCCCTCACAACTCTCTCTCTCTCTCTCTCTCTCTCTCTCTCTCTCTCTCTCTCTCTCTCTCTTCTCTCTCTCTCTCTCTCTCAATATTCTCGCCAGTGAAGTGACAGGTTGTATTTGCTGGTAAATAAAATAAATCTTGTTTGAGAGCAAAAGTTTTTTCAGTCGTACGTTCCAACATCTCATTCCAAAATCATGGGCATTAACATGGAGTTGGTCCCCTCTTTGCTGCCTCCACTCTTATGGGAAAGTTTCAACTAGATGTTGGAACATACTGTGGGGATTTGCTTCCATTCAGCCACAAGAAGCATTAGCGACGTCGGGCACTGATGTTGGGCGATTATGTCTGGCTCGGAGTCAGCGTTCCAATTCAACCAAAGGTGTTCGATGGGGTTAAGGTCAGGGCTCTGTGCAGGCCAGTCAAGTTCTTCCACATAGATCTTGCCAAACCATTTCTGCATGGACCTCACTTTGTGCATGGGGGCATCGTCATGCTGGAACAGGAAAGGGCCTTCCCCAAACTGTTGCCACAAAGTTGGAAGCACAGAATCGTCTAAAATGTCATTGTATGCTGTAGTGTTAAGACTTCCCTTCACTGGAACTAAGGGGCCTTGCCAGAACCATGAAAAACAGCCCCAGACCATTATTCCTCCTCCACTAAACTTTACAGTTGACACTATGCATTCGGGCAGGTATCGTTCTCCTGCCATCTGCCAAACCCAGATTTGTCCGTCGACTGCCAGATGGTAAGCGTGATTCATCACTCCAAGAATGCATTTACACTGCTCCAGAGTTCAATGGCGGTGAGCTTCACACCACTCCAGCCGATGCTTGCATTGCGCATGGTGATCTTAGGCTTGTGTGCGGGCTGCTTGGCCATGGAAACCCATTTCACGAAGCTTTCGACGAGACAGTGCTTGTGCTGACGTTGCTTCCAGAGTCAGTTTTGAACTTGGTAGTGAGTGTTGCAACCGATGACAGACGATTCTTCCACGCTTCACGCTTCAGCACTCGGCGATCCCGTTCTGTGACTTGTGTGCCTACACATTTCGCAGCTGAGCTGTTGCTCTCCTCGACGTTTCCACTTCACAATAGCAGTACTTACAGTTGACTGGGCAGCTCTAGCAGGGCAGAAATTTGATGAACTGACTTGCTGGAAAGGTGGCATCCTATGACGGTGCCACATTGAAAGTCACTGAGCTCTTCAGTACGGCCCATTCTTCTGCCAATACTTGTCTATGAAGATTGCATGGCTGTGTACTTGATTTTATACACCTGTCAGCAATGGGTGTGGCTGAAATAGCCGAATCCACTAATTAGAAGGGGTGTCCGCATACTTTTGGCCATGTAGTGTATATTAGAGCATTCTTTGTCTATATTTAGAATAGGCTTTAGATTTTATCACAAAAAAGAAGCCCCCACAAAAAATGTTCCCTCAGTTGATTGGCAAAATTATATTTCAATGCAATGTAAATTGCTTCGGCCCGCCCAACCTAAAATCCCGGATCCGCCCTTGCTTCCCCTCCCTCCTCCTGCCCCTTCCCTTCCCTCCTCCCGTCCCCTCCCTCCGGACTCCACCCCACCCTTCCCCTCCCTCTGGACTCCCACCCACCCTTTCCCTCCCTCCAAATTCCTTCCACCACTTCCCCTGCCTCCCCTGATTAGTGGAAGTTGGCTTTGGGACTTCCCACTCACTGAGGTGGCACACACCACCACACCACCGGGTGGCACAACCCAATAAACATTTACATCGACAATTTTTGTCGACCTTCCATGAAGGTCCTGAACCCCCACAATTACAGATGAAACCAAGTAGCCCATGTTCACCAAGAAGTCCATGTGCCAGGTTTGGTGGAAATTGGCCAGGTCGTTTTGGCGTGATTAGTGTTACAGACAGACAGATAAACAGACAGATGAAAAATCGCTCAAGGAGAGAGACTTGGCGAAACGGAATGGCGCTTGGCAGAGCGGATATCGTGCTATATATCGTTTTTGGCCTAATCTCTCAAAGGTTAAGAATCACTTAAAAAAATGAAGGATCTGGATCCGGATTCAGATCTTCACCAAAATTATGTGTTGCTGTCCTTGGCCGGTCACCAACATACCAAAAATTGTGTGACAAACAGACAAATGCCACAGAGACCAACATACTTGGTGGAAAAAAAATTTCGCCAAGTAAAAGTGACATTTATTTATTAGATTAGCTCACCTGCAATGCAGGTCCGGGGAGCTTGTGGGATGGCGCGTTGTCCATCCATCTTTCTGTCTGTCAGTCCGTCCGTCAGTCCGTAAACACTTGCAACTTCTCCGAAACTGCTGATGGCATTGTGACCAAGCTTGGCTAAAATGATATTTGGTATGTTGGAACTCAAGGTTTTCACAGCACTAAAAAGATTGGAGTCTTAGTGGGTAAGAGTAAAGGGGATCAAAGTGGGTCCAGGTTGATCCCCAAAATAGGTATTTGCTTTTTCTGAAACTACACACACAATTTGATGAAGCTTGACCACAACCTTCATCACCCGTGATGTACCAAAGTTTGTTCCCAGCATTAAAAAAAAAAAATTAGGGTCTAGGGGGTCTGTGGGGGTTTGAGTGACTGTTTCTCCTAATTAAGTGACTGCTATACCTTTAATCCAATATGTGGCAAATATGGCTGCCATATCATGTGACTGATGACATCAGAGTTATTAACAAAATTTTCTCAATGGGGAGTCACTCCTATGTTTAAAGTTTAGCGTCGATCGGACAAGCGGTTACAGAGAAAAAATATTTTAAAGCGAAAATATATGTACGTCGACACACACGCGCACACATAACCAGACAGGCATTGCAATAGTCTCCCAACCCCTTTGGTTCGAGACTAAAAATCATTTAGGTTGTTATATAGAAGTGTAATATCGAAACCAGGCGTTGTTTTATGGAAATGGTGTTGTATTGAATCGAAATGTGAACATCCCCACATTGTCTCTTTACCTTTTGGCCTTGTGAGCCCTCCTGACATCCTTTAAAATGTCACCTTTTCTTTCTTTGTGAGCAACATAATTAAGACAAGCAAGTCACCACTGGAAAAATACGACGGTTTGTGTCCATCGGTGTTGAAGGAACCGTCTGCGGACCTGCGTTGGCTGGCGGTCTCACCCTGGCTCAGCAGTCGGCACATGGCCTGGCACGTGTGGGGTTGGTGGTTGAATCAGCTAGGTGGTCGTCCCCACCCAGTTTCTAGTCAAGGTCACAAGGCAGCAGTAGTCTGAGGTGGAAATGCAGGCTGTGGTTTGCTTGCACATTTTTCCCCCACTCCCTAAGCAGATTAGCTCATTCACACAAAGCATTTCTTTGCGGTGGGAATTCGCAGGGTGTGTGGGTCATGTGGCATTCTTCATCTTTCTCTATTATTTTTTACTGCCATTGAAAAATAGCACTCTTCTTTTATTGACGATACTCTTCCCAAACTCCTGAAACTTTATTTGACTTCAGTGAAAAGTTCCACTGGAGATGAGAGGTGATGAGGTGAGATGGAAAACATGATATAATGTGCATTACTGCTGGCACCATGTCCATAATACAGCAGCATTGTCCCTTCTTGTCTGCGTTTTGAACCCACAAATGAAACGAGTACAACTTCACGACGTAGTAAGGATGGTAGTGGTCTTCCCCTTGAGAGGTTAGGTCTGGGTACAAGTCCCAATGGAGCGGATTGAATGAAAAACTGTCATTGTGGCACTGCATCGCAGGACAGGTCACCCTTGGGATGGACATCCATTCCCAGCTGTTGATCCTGCATTTCGTTTGTGGGAAGGCCATTGTGTGCCTGTATTCGAGTTGAATTTCTGCCTACCTTTCAGGGAGTACTGCAGCAGCTTCCTAGGTAAAGGGAAACAGGGACTATGACGGTACGTACAAGAAGCATGGACACAAGAGGGGGCCATTTGTCCCATCAGTCCTGAATTTTATGAACACTTAATTAATTATATCTACTTAATTTCACTGAGGAGTGGAAGGGGAACAGCTGAGCAGGCAGAGGGATAGCACCAGGGTACACATGCACGAACTCACGCACACACAAAGTCAGACTCGATGACATAATGGTTAGAACGTCTGCTCTGAATCTGGGAGGGTGGTGGTTCAAACCCCGTCAGACTCATACCAAAATTGTACCTGCTAATTTCTTACATGGCGCTCAGCATTTAATAGGATAGAGCATGGACAAACAATGCTTGGAAGGCAATGGCAAATCACCCAGTATATCCCTTGGAAAGAAACTGCTTCGGCAGCACCAACGCTCTGTATCAGACTGTGCGACATCAGAATCAGAAAAGTGGGGCTCGGGGCTAGGAGGATGGCCTAGAGGTACGCACACTTGTCCCTATGCTGTCTAGCCTGGGTTTGAATCCAGACCCTGCCATAAACTGTCATCCTGGTGTTTCACAGGCAGGGTGATCACCAATGTGTGTGCCGTCTCTCGGATGGATGTTAAACTGGCATCCCATCTGTCAACATTAGTTGATAGACGTTAAAGATTCCACAGTGTCCTTCGCGAAGAGTAGGCGAGCTATCACCGGACCAGGAACAAATTACAAATTACTGGCCCAACTACTGCTGGGAAAACAATGGCAAACCACCTAGTTTCACCGTTGTCAAGAAACTGCTTCGGCAGCACCGACGATCTGTAATAGAGTATGGTACATCAGAATCAGAAGTAGGCTTCGATTCCAGAAACGTTTATTTGTGAGTTCAATAGCTTTAGGATAGCTGAATGATTCGCACTACCTTTGGTAGGTGGCAGTGATGGATATAAATACAGCAGGGTCAACATAGGACAAATGGCTGTTCTGCTGTACGAAAGTTTCCTTGACTGGTTGAGTTATGGCCCTTCAGAGAAATAAGCTCAGAGACCACAAATATGGCATCACAGCATTTAAAGCTTTCGTTAAATTTGATGGAAACCACAATGGAAATGCAGCGTCGCTGTAGCTTTGTGATGAAAGGGTTAAACATAAGGCATGAGAATGGGAGTGAATGGGGTGGGAGTCGTAGGAGGCAGAGGGGTGGCGGGACAGCATGACTGAGTGCTTTTGGGCTCTCATTATGCGTGTGCCTGCCAGATGCTGCATTAAAACGATCCATGCTATGTTGCTGAGTCATTTATGAGTTAGACAAATGAAAAAAAACCCCAAAATGTGCAGATGTCATTTATGTGGATTCAAAGCTCAATATTGCATTCCTATTAAGCACGTGAACATCAGTGGAGTCACTCCAATGTATCCTGATGGAATGGACCAATGTAACTCACTTTCTGCATGTTCCAGTAAAGAGATGCCCCATCACACTTAGGAAGGATACAGGAGCAAGATGCCTGCAGTGTAGTCCCAGATGAAGACCACTAGGAGGTTGAAACGGTGGACCCGAGCCTTGTGTACTATGCAGCTCAGTTGGTGATCAGGAGCGAGTTGGGTGAGGCGTTGAACAAAAGGAAAATTTTAAAAGGAAGAGGAAATCGGTGGAGGCTGGCAAAATAGAGGATGAACATAAAGAGGAGGGGGAAACTAAGGGAGCAAAGGAAAATAATTTTGGGAGGAGGCAAAATGATCAATATTTGTAGATTGTGTATAACATGAGCATGCGTGCATTAAACGGGACGTTCATTTCAAACGGAAGAACAATGGAAACAATGTATTTGGAGCTCACTCAGTTAAACTCAAACACATGAAAGTCGGAAACAACAAGACTCCGCATATACCATCTGAGATGTTATTGTACAACAATTCCTCCCAATGAAAATCTGCAAAACAATACATTCAAGATAACAGACTCAGACTATTACAGTAATGGACTCTGACTGCCGGGAATGTGTGACTGACCACAAGTGTCTTCAGAACGCTCAATCTGCTGTTTTCATCTGAACATTGGAAAATATCGCATTACATGAAGGAGCTTTTCAGAGAGACTTTCATGGAAGAACACTCCATTAGCTTCTGACAGAGGATTGTGAACTTCGAAAATGGGTTTATTAAATGTAAAGAAAAAGTCTCATTAAATAGAAAAAAAATTTAAAAGGCTTTTTTTGGCGAAAGAGTTTCATCGACTCCACCTATTAGGCAAGAGTTTAGCAGAGCCCCCTATGTCTCCGTAGGATTGCACTACAGCCAACACTGGGAAGGGAATTAAATGCTCAATTTTAGAGAACAGTCCACCCCGGAGAGGGAGCATCCACGGAAACATGTTTCTGGCTTGTTGGCCCTCGATAATACACCTCTAAATGTGCTTTGTGAGGATTCCAGATCGTATTTGTAACCAACAAGTGCCATTGAGAGGTGTATAATTAACCAGTACATACATAAGCCGAAAGGCTTCAAAGTCACGAAGAGGATGGAACAGCGATATGTTGCCCTGACGAGCCCTAATACGTGTGAAACTCGTCAGTAGCTCTGCTTTTCATCTGCTTGGTGACAGCATTTCACCTTGACCTTGACATCTTTGCACTGCGAGAGGCCCTTCTGGGTTTGCAGTCATGACGGTATCATCATGGCGTTTGTCTCCAATTAGTGAAGTTCTCCAACCTGGAAAGGCTATCTAGTGACCTGAGGAAACTCGCTGGGAAGTGGGTGAAACGTCGTCTGTGACAAGGTCTGCTCTTACTTGTTTGTCACTTAAATTAGCAGAGTAGATCATGTTACGTTTTTGGTGGAATGTGACTTTTTCTTTCTATGTAGAATGTGTCTTTTGCTTCCAAAAGTA
>CM068961.1:34065028-34085028 GCA_035128595.1 Eptatretus atami | reverse complement strand
AGCTTTTGGTTTTATCCAGATCAGATTTGTCAGGATTGAAAGACATGTTCCAAGTGTTGGACCAGCTTTTGGTTTATCCAGATCAGAGTGAAGAGGCTACTGCTTGCCAATCTGAGGAATGACAGATGGTATGGCAGAGGTGGAGTAATCAGCAAAAAGATGAAAGAGGATTTTCCAGAGAGTCAGAGATCATTGATGAAAACCAGAAAAAGAACAGGGTGGAGAGCATTGCCTTGACGAACTCCAGCCTGGACAGGAAGAGGGGATGAGAGAATTCCATTAAGGGCCACACGTTGACTGCGACAGGAGAGGAAGTCTGCGAGCCGTAAGTGGAGATTGCCTTGGATGCCATAGGAAGAGAGTTTGTTGAGCAGGGCGGCATGCCAGACCATATCGAAAGCATGCGATATGTCTAGGGAGATGGTTCTGATCTCATGTCTGGCATTGAGGACCTCCATCCATTGTTGGGAAAGCAGGAGCAGCAAGTCCAGGGCAGAGTGGCCTGGTCTGAATCCAAATTGATGATCGAAAATCAAGCCATTGGAGAAGAGGAAGGATTTAATGTCTGAAGCGATGATGGATTCCATAACCTTGCTGATGATTGGGAGAAGGCTGATTGGTCTGTAGTTGCAGGGATCTGTTTTTGCACATTTTTTATGCAGGGCAGTAATGTTTGCTGATATCCAAGCAGATGGCAGATGACCTTGAGCAAATGAGGGTGAATAGAACAGAGAAAGGATGAGCAAGAGCAGAGGAGCAGGTTTTTAGGAGATGTGGGCTGATGCCGTCTGGACCGGTTGCAGAATCGGAGTCGAGATTTGACAGCAAGCTCTCCACCTTGTCAGGAGAAAAGGACACAGAGTCCAGGAACAGCTGGGTGTGCTGGGTAAGGTGGATGCATAAAGTGATGGGTTTGGGACACAAGGTGCCAGCAATATTCTGAACATAGATCACAATTAACATGAAACAACTAATTACCTACATTACAATTACCTACAAATAATGTAATTTATTTCGTAATAAAGTTATCATCGTCTCCGATCATAAAAATGTTAGGTCAAACCATTTATATTTTGCAGTTACCCAATCTCCACTCCCTTTTATAAAGGTATACTCAACAACTGAATGAAGACCATTCGGTGGTCCAAACATCACACCAAAACCTCATCTACTGGGCAGCTGCACCAACTAGTTGGTAGTGCCATACATTTTGAGTGCAGATGTTTCCAATTACAACCACATTTTTAACGACTGTGATGGGTTGGCACTTGCAGGATTGCCGAGAGGTATGCACACTCGCCTCTGAGCTGTCTACCATCGGTTTGAATCTCATCCTGTTGTCTCGCAGGCAGGATGAGGCATCATGTGTGTACCGTCCTTCAGATGGATATTAAAGTGGGTTAAACATACCAACAGCAGGGTTGAGGGACAAAATAGAGGGAACTTGTAGAAATAAGGGATATGTTGAAGAATAATGGCTTGAGGAAGAGACTCTCAAAACTTAATACTGATATGAATAAGATCACTGCTCATCCATTTATAAAGGTAGAATACCTCTGATTACATGAATAATGATGAATTATGAAGTGAGCTATCAACACTTTTGGGAGATATCAGGTGTACCGAGAAAGAGATAGTATAGCTCTAATGGATTGTCGTTATCACTCCAACCCTCAAATCTGACAACTATTAACATGAGTTGGCGGACATTAAATATCTCCTGGAATATTTTGTGGAGAGGACGATTTATGGCCGACAACATGAAGAAACGAGAAGGGCACTCGGTGGAGCGCATACGTCCGCCACGCAATGCCTGATCCACGAGAACATATCGGGCCCAATACATTTTTGAAATATCATGCTGTGAAAGTAGAAATAAAGAATCACATCTCTCAATGGTGAAGAATCACATTAAAAATTTGATAATTCCTGTATCCAGATCCGGATTCAGATCTTCACCAAAATCGAATCAATTTGTCCTTGTCACACACCAAACCTGTCCACAAAATTTTATCCGGATCTGTCCGCAACTCTTTTGAAATATCCTGCACACAAACAAATAAGCAAACAAACAGACAGAAAGGGGTGAAAATATAACCTTCACCTTTGGTGGTGGAGGTAACTACAGATTTTGTTTGCAGAACAGAGATTGCAGAACAATTCTCAGACATTATATTGTTGGTGTAGTTATCACATGTGTGTTGCGCAATTGGGGACGGGATTAGGACCGGGTCAATTGCAGTCGTGTGTGTCCGTGAGGGGGGGGGTGCTGAGGTGTCGTCCACCAGACGGCGGTCTCCTTAGGTTAACAGTCCCTTCGGGTGGGTGCCTGGGATGTCCTATCCCTAAGAAAAGATGATCACCTGTCTCTGTAATCTGAGCTCAAGCATTTGGACATCGGTATTGCAGCACTCTCTGAGGTTCAGAGAGAGGATTGCGGCGAGATCATGGTGGGTGGTTACACTTACTATTAGTCACTCTGATGGTTACCATGCCCAAGAAGTTGCTGTAGCTATGTCCAATATGCTGATTCCAATGGCAATTGAGGTAACACCGGTCAACGAGCATATTATGTGACTAAGGATTCAACTCTCCTTGGGTGTCGTTTATCTGGTCTCTGTATATGCACTGACTGAGGCGAGTGACCTCACTGTGAAGGACGCATTCTATGCCACGCTCGAGTCTGTGGTTGATCAGTGCCCCAGGACGAGATACTCTTCTAGTCTTGGGGGATTTCAATGCATCGACAGGAACTGATAGGGATGGTTAAGAGACGTGGTTGGTCCCCATAGGTCTGGAACTGTGAACCAGAATAGATCCAAGTTCCTTGACCTTGCAAGATTCATGGACTTAGAGTGGCTGGTTCATTGTTTCATTACCCACAGTTCATCACTGGACTTGGTATTCCAACGCTGGTGGTGTGGCAAAGGAGATTGACCATTGCTCGTTGATGGTCGTCAGAGGATGGTCCAGAACAGCAGGGTCTATTGGAGTGCTCAGTTCCTCAACACCAACCACAGACTTGTTGTAGCAACTCTAAAGTTTCAGCTTAAATACGGGAGAATGGTACCATCCCAGCCTTGGCTGGATGATGGCAAGCTCAAGGATGAGACGGTAGCCAAGGAGTTTGTGAACAAGCTGAATGGAGATTTGGGGGGTCTGGCTGCTTTTGGAGATCCTGAAGTGTTGTGGAGTGCCTTCAAGACCACCGTCCTTGATGTTACCGGTGGATGTCTTGGAACTCACTGTCGGGTGAAGAAAAATTTGGTCTCTCAAAGGACACAGGATACCATTGACCAGAGTCGCAGGGCCAGGCTAAATGGCAGAGCTGAGCTGTTCAGAGAGCCAAGGCGTAAAACAGTATGTGCGCCAAGGGTGGACAAGGAAGCCTATGTGTGAGGAATTTGTGAGGGGTTAGAACATCACCTGTCGTAAAGTTATTCTCGTACTGCTTACATGGGTATTCGCGCATTGCGTTCTTCCAAGCCCGTCCCTTGGTGCACTGCAGTTAGAGCGGAGGGAGGGTGGTTGACTCTTGACAGAGAAGTCCGAAGTGAAGGCCCACTGGGCTGGTCACTTTAACCGGCTGTACTCGGCTGATCCATCAGCTGTCGAGTTGGATGTCAGGGGTGTTGCTTTTCCTATTGCTGACCCTCCAATCAACTGTGGTCCGCCTTCGTTTGTGGAAACACTGGCTGCGGTGAATCACTTGAAATGGGGTAAAGCTCCTGGGATCTGTGGCATCCATGCTGAACTTCTCAAGGCTGGTGGAAAGGCTGCACTCATGTCATTGCACACAGCTTTCTGCTCTGCCTGGAACACAGGCATCATCCCAACTGACTGAAAGAGGGGCCTTGTTGTCCATCTCTGGAAAGGGAAGGGGGATCGCCAGGACTGCATCAACTACCAAGAGGCGACGCTGCTCTCAGCGCCAGGCAAGGTTTTTGCTCAGATAATTCTTTACAAGGTTCACCACTATCTGCTTGAGCACCAGCATCCAGAGCAGTCAGGCTTTACACCAAAGAGGTCAACAATTGACTGTATACTTGCTCTTCGGGTCCTCACCGAATGCAGATGAGAGTTTCGGCAGGGGCTGCTTGCAGCTTATGTTGATTTCTGCAAAGCGTTCGATTCGGTGAATCGGGATCCCTCCGGAGGATTCTAGCTCTTCATGGGGTGCCACCAAAACTGATCAATCTGATGTCTGAACTATACTCTGGTACTGAGAGTGCTGTGAGAGGTGGTGATACCATCTCTGACTTATTTCCAGTTGTCACTGGAGTTAGTCAGGGGTGTGTACTGGCTGCCACACTTTTCAGCACTTGTATGGAGTGGATTCTGGGGAGTATATCGGAGAGATCAGGCTGCGATGTATCGTTTGTGAATGTCAAGATGTCTGACCTTGATTTCGCAGATGATACTGTCATCTTGTGGAGATTCTAGATATCCTTTTGGGGCCCTCGAGGTGCTGAATGAGGAGTCATTGCTGCTGGGATTATGGGTTTCCTGGGTCAAAACTGAGATCCAGGCTTTCAATGACATCTTGAATGCTGCTATCCTGTCTGTACCTACTTGTGGTGAGGATGTTGAGGTCACGGAGAGATTTACTTACCTTGGCAGTGATATTTATGCCTTTGCTGGCTGTGAGCTAGAGGTCAATAGATGTCTGGGATGGGCCTGGGGAGTTTTGGAGTCATGGATTCACTGGATAATGGGGTGTGGCGCTGCTCGTACCTGTGCAAGAGGACGAATGTCCAAATGCCCTTCCTGCTTCCAGTCTTGCTCTATGGATGTGAGACTTGGACTCTGACCAGGGATCTGCGACAGAGACTTAATTCCTTTGGTACCAGGTCTCTTCGGAGAATCCTTAGCTCTTGCTGGTCGGAACTTGTGTCCAACGAGCGGTTGCTGAGAGAGACTCAAATGAGATTTGTTACCTGCATAGTCCGTGAGCATCAGTTGCGGCTGTATGGACATGTGCCTCGTTTTACTGATGCTGATCCTGCTCACCAGATTCTCTCAGCGAGGGAGCTTCATGAGTGGAGGAGGCCAATGGAACAACCACGTGCCTCGTGGTTACAGCAGATTGATCAGCATCTCAAGGAGATAGGGATGGGCCAGGCACCTGCCTCGGGGATGGCCAGATGGAGGCCCCTCGAGTACCGGCAGAAAGTGGACGCAGCAACGCGTTGCTCCGGCGCATGCTCCCATACCCGACCTGACCTGTTACACAAAGCAGGGTTAAGCAATTTGTTCACTCTGTCTGTCTTTCGGTCTACGATCAAGGAACTGTTTAACTTCAATTGAATTTGATATTTTGAACATGGTAGAACACTAATCAGAACATGAACCTGCAGTTCAGCATTACTTTTGATCTGAATTTGACAAATTGTAAGGAGTCTCGTCCTGAGTACGCATACAGCGCAGTAAAACAATTGCTTCTTTCTGTGTGTCTGTGTCTCGCAGTCGAATGGAATTAAAAAATAATTCCAAGCAAGAAACTTACTGTTTTTAGGGACGTCATAGAGGACACTAACAACAGGCACGAATAACTAATTTAACGTGTTAGATAGGGTGTTGTAAAAGATGGTGAATCAATCGTGATAAACTTCTGAAAAAACGATTTTTCTACATTATTTTTGACGATAATTAGGCATGGCTTTCCGGGTTGTTTATTTAGTACATACGCAGATGCTTTCCAATAGGCCATATTCAGATGACGTCACCAGTCACGTGACTGTGGCAGCTCCGCCATATTGAGCGGCAAGAAAGTATTACCGCGTCCATAACAACCGATAGTCTGCCACTTCAACTACACCGTTATTTCCAAGCAAGCGATTTTTTTTTTCTGCAAATGGTAAGAGTTGTTGTGCCCCGGGATGTACTCAGCGATATACTAAAGGCTCTGGAGTGCAGTTTTACCGCTTTCCCCGCGAAGTAGACGATGAAATCTTTGGATATCGGTTCTGAGAAGAGAAAAATGGTGACCTGGCGAACATGACTGGTTGTGAGGCTTTCATTTTGTCTCCGGTATGTAACTAATTTCTGATACGTTATTTCAGTAGTTGGTATTAAATAGCCGGTGGTTACAAAATATTGTCTGATTTGTATCATTAAAATGCATTATATCCCTCGTTTTATTGACAGAATGAGATAGGCTTGATCACCTTTCTAACAGCTGTGTAACGCGCACAGTTCTGAGTTGTTTCCTCGAAACTTGTCTTATTGCTATTACATCGCAGATTAAATTAAATAGTTCTTTAAATAGAATTTTAGAAATTTGAAAAAAAAAATCAGTGCAACATTTTCACTACAGAAAGTCACATCGATATGTATAATACATAAAAAAACTAGCACTTGGAAATACCCACAGCTGCGTGGCATTACACCGGATGTTTGTCATGGAAAAAATATCATGTATCTGTAAGCAAACTGACGAACGAAGATTTTCTACAAACTTGCATTTAGACAAGAGCTTCACTTGAAATTAACTTGTGGCAGCAGTCAGGTTAAAAAAAGTGACGCTGGTTGCTGAACAAAATGAGCAACAACGAATGTACAATAAAGTGAAATGAAAGAAAACAGGCTTACCTTTGCCCTACGATAATACAGTTCTTGTCAGCTTTCGTCGAGATTATGTCACTAACAAACCCAGCGACATAATATGAGTAAGCGTCCATACTCTTGAGGGCTTTCAGCTGCTTGAGTGTAAGGACTCGGCGTTTCAACAAGGTAAAACATAGATGTCAGGGAAAACGATTTGAGGCCAAAATTTCCTTTCTGTTGTCCATTTATCCTTTGAAATAATATAAGGATCTTCACTAAGACCACACAGCTTCAGTTCTTCGCAGTACCTCTTCTTAGAAATATCATCTAATCCATGGAAATAGCCAGAAGTTCACGCGACACGTGCGTGGTAGCCATGTTTTTTTGCCAACTCATATGGCGGAGCCTTACCTTCCGCTTGGACGTCACTCGCTTAGTGCATAGGGTCAATAGTTTGCATGCTTTAACATTACTCGTATAAAACGTCAATTTATTTCAATTGAATTATAAACTTGAACATTGTGGAACACAAATCACCACCTTGGTTTTTCACAAACCTTCCGTATTTTATTTCTCATTTTTCCCCCATTTAGCAATGTTTTTTGTTTTTTCTACAACCATCAAAACACAATTTCCTTGTTTGCACTAAAAAAAAAAAAAAACAACAAAAAAAAACTTGTACAGATCTCTGACCAATCAAATATGCAATTCATGTTCTCAAGGTGGGAAAACTTTGACATTCTTCTTCTTTTACTTCCAATAAGCTGTTTCCAATAAAGTCCCATGTGTTTGTTCTCAATATTGCACAGGCTAAAGCCTGTATCTCATGGGCTGCGACAGCTCGCGACAAAATGCGAACGGGATTCTCCAAAATGTCTCGAAACGTTCGCGTGGTTCTCAATTTCCTCGCATGAGTCGCAGGACGTCGCTCTGATGTCGCTTGAATTTTGAACATGTTCAAAAAATTCGTGCGACAAATTTTCTCTCAAAATACTCACAGAGTCGTCGCGGTTGTCTCGAACCGGTCTCGAACCCTTCTCAATTTAGTTTCCGTGAGTCGGAAGGTGCGACAAATGTGAGACAACTTTGTGAGGGATTGGCGACCTATGAAACTAAATTGTGACTGATTGGAGAAAAAAAATGATAATCTGTCCTGGGACCCCTGAGAGTTTCGTAATTATATCGCAATTTGTTCTCAATGACGTGAGACATACGCAAATGTGAGATATTCGTGAGACATACGCAAAAATAAATCAGTGTGATTCCAAGTGAAAATTATTGCTATTTTATCGCAATTTTGTGTCTCCAACTAGTCGCGAGCTGTCGCAGCCCAGTGAGATACCGGCTTAAGGTGTTTTAAGAACTCTCTAGTTACTGATTGGAACAAGTCATCAATAACATGAAACAAATATATTTTTACATAATCTGTACAAGGGTAAGTAAAATATATAATAATTCACATGTGGGTGAAATAGAGTAAACAGTATTGGGTAAATCCAAAAAGCTAAAGCTTGTGGTGAAATGCCTTAAGAAACACAATATCAAGTGCCAGGCAAGAACTATGAACAAATGACTAAGCAAAAGCAAAAATTTAAAAAGTACTGAAATACAAGAATTGTTTCAGCATCACCAGGGAAATATTTTATGCGATAGACATACATCTTGGGAGATGAGAAATATCTTGAAGAAATATTTAAATTTGTTCACGCATTACTGGGCTTTCACCTTCTCCTTCAATCATATTCCAAAGAAGAGGACCATAAATTGTCATGGCATTCATGGAGTATGAGGTGCGAGGCAGACGTGTGAGTGTAGGGTAAGAACAAATTGTAACAGGATCTGGTATGGTAAGTGTTGTGTTGTGTATTGAGGTGAAGTAAGAAGAAAACGAAGGTACAAATTTTTAAAGTCCTTCCTTGGTACAGCTGAGCTCCTAACTACATACAAAGCTTTAATTCGCAGCCTGATGGAGTACTGCTCTCCCCTCTAGGGTGGTGCTCCTGCCTCACACCTTTCTCAGCTTCACACTGTGGAAACCAAGGTTTTTAGGATCATTGGTACTTCCCAGGATGAAACTCAGTCTCTCACTCTCTCACCGCAGACAGGTCGGTGGTCTTTCTGTCTTCTACCATCTCCTCTCTAGCCTTGTCCCCTCCCTGCGCTGTCCCCCCTATAATTACGCAGGACGCTCAAGGTCCGCCAAAAATCCCCTTCTGGTAAAACTGCTAAAATTAAGAATCACTGCTCACCTTCACTCTTTCATTCCACTTTATCCCTGCCTCTTGAACAAACTCCCACACTCTCTTCAATCCCACTCCTCCCTCCAGGTCTTCAAAATAGCTGTTCACCCCCATCTCATATCTTCCCCCATCCAAAACCATGATCTTTTCTACCCTCGTTAATCCACCCCAAACCCACCTCCTTCAAATTCCCTGCTTTCCCTGGACTGAAAGTCCCTGTAGTACAATCTTGTTTACCCCGTGTATCCCACCCCATCCCTCTCCCTTCCACAGATCTCCTAATGTCTCTGTTTCCCACTGTTTTGTGCTTCCCTCTCCCTCCCCTCTTTTCTCCTGCTCCCCTTGTTATATGTTCTGTGTGTTAGCTCTTATATGAGCCTCAAAAAAAAAAAACCGTGCAGGGAAGAATATTATGGACATACTTGTACATGAATATCCCTGTGTGTGCAGTTTGTTAAAATCATGAAGAGTTAAAGTGTTAAGTTTCAGTGAAAATAGGTGCAGTGTGGTCTCGGGGATGAGAGAAGGTACAAATTCTTGAGGCTTATTTTTGAGCAACAATGAGTCAATTAAGCTTTTTGCTCATACGTGCCAATACACTATTACAATAAATGAGATAAGGTCTGTCTGTCTGTCTGTCTATCTGTCTCTCTCTCTCTCTCACATGTGCCATACTCTTCACAGATCATCAGTGCCAATGAAGCAGCTTCCTGAGCAAGGGTTATACTGGATGGTTTGCAATTACCTTCCAAGCAGTAGTTAGGCAGGAGTTTGTAATTTGTACATGGTGCTGGCGATAGCTCGTTGGCAAAGCACACCTTGAGATCTTTAACGTCCACCAACTAATACTAGCAGATGGGACGCCCGCTTAACATCCATCCGAGGGATGGCACACACATTGATGATCACCCTGCCTATGAAACACCAGGATGACAGCTTGTACAGTAGTTGGGTCGAGATTCAAACCCAGGCTAGACAGCTTAGAGGGGAGTGTACATATCTCTTGGCCATCCTGCCAGCCCTAAATGAGGAAAGGTAAAACGAGGGTATTGTCAAGAGAAATTAAACTGGATGAGGGTAGACATGAACGTAATATCAATAACACACGTGTTACAAGAAACAGTTTTAGTAACAAAGGAAGTGTCGTTGGACCAGGTGAGTTTATCATCAATGATGAACTCCAAAAATTCAGCGGAGTGAACCATATTAATGAGCAGATATTATAAATTTCAAGAATGTTTGTGCTGCTGGAAGAATTTTTTTTAATTAGAGAAGAGCATGTTGATACAGAAGAGCATGTAATTGGTTTTCTATGGTTTAAAGAAAGTTTGTTGGCTTCGAACCAGGAGACCTTTTTTAGTTTGGAAGTTAAAAGTATTGACCAAGGAATTGTAATTTGAATTAGAGCGTATAATTGTGGTATCATCTGCAAACAATATAAATTGTAAAAGAGAAGAAGAAAAATGTAAGTCATTAACATCCAGTAGAATAAGGAGAGGACCAAGGATCAAGCCCAGTGGAACACCGTGGAAACTTTCAGGCTGGAATCACACTTATTAATAGTTGTGAATGGTTAACGGTTACCGAGATAATTAGCGAACTATTGCAGAGCAATACCCGCGATAACAAAGAAATTCAGGCTGAGAAAAGAGAATACTGTGGTCACTTGTGTCAAAAGCTTCCGACAAATCAATAGGAATGCTCGAGGTAGACATTTTGTTACAAACCGCATCGGTGAGTTTATCAACTAGTTACGCAAGAGCCATGTCAGTAAAATGTTAAGATCTAAAGCGGAACTGTTGGTCAAAAAGAAGGTTGAATTTCGATATAAATTTGGAAAGACGGTTAGAAATAAGTCTTTCTAAGATTTTATAAAAACATGGAAGAATAGAACTCGATGTAATTATGAATTTCCTATTTATCACCAGATTTGAAGATCGGAATAGTTTTTGTGACCTTGAGATGAGAAGGGTCAGATCCTTGTAGGAAAGAAAGATTGAAGATAAAGACACGAAGTTGAGAAATGAAGGAAATCAGTTTTAACCACTGATTAATTGATTCCATCAAACTCACAACTCGTGGTATTGTTTAGCTCTTTACTTATTTGAATAATTTAGTAAGAATCAGTGTTATGAAGGTGAGAGAAGAGCCAATGCTAGTAAAGCCTGAAACAAAGAGAAAGCCTGAATATTGCCCAGGTGTAACTCCAATGAAGCTTCGTTGCTTTTCTAACCTTTTCACGGGCAAACCAAGAGAGACCATTCAGTGGGGGAAAATGGACGTTGAGAAACAGGGTTTACCTAATCAATGGGACTTTCACAACTGCCGTGGAAATGAAACGAAATCTTTGTACCAGGAGGTTATTCCAAATGTTTTGGAAAAGTAGAGCAACTTTTAAACAAGTAATGGACAGAGAACAACTTTGTAATTCGCCATCCGAGTCTAGAGATGTTCCTCCGGAAAGAAAAATGACTTTCCCCTTCTAATGCAAAACGTGCTCGGACTATGAAGACTGTGAAGGGCGCTCTGTCCTTGGACGGTCCACGAGCTTGGCTGGTTGTCAAAGAAACTAGAAGCTGTTTATGAGCAAGAACCCTTGCTTTGAGCATGACTGTGCAAACTGAGGGAAGGGAAGAGGTACGGAATGCAAGGCAAATGCCTTTTGACTTCAGAGTAACCTGTAAACCACGCTTAGCCGACCGGATTCGGCCACTGCACATTTCTGATGTGAACATGATGGAGATAGTGAAGCTGCATTTAGCTAATGGCATTGCATTCAACAAACAAACGGGGGGAAGGGGGGCTCACTGTGTGGGCTAACTCAGAGCTTGTCCAAAAGCTGCCTGGACGAGTGTCAAGTCCAATTCGGGCTCCGCAGCTGTTCCAGTGTGCCTTTGAGCTGTGCGGTGGACACATCAGAGGGTCTCATTGATTCTATCAATATCGTACACTGTGCTGCTTGGTCTTTACCCGCATTCGATGTTTCATGTGCTTTTTAATCCCCATAAGTATCTTAGAGACTATCCATGTATTATGTACACAATTATGTCGAACACTTTGACCACCTAATATGGAGATTAATGGCAACAATCTTAATGATGTGTAATTATATGGTGGCAATTTCTGTTCCTTGGCAAAATTCTTTTTTTTTTATCATTTTCTTAGAGTTCAGCAATTTCTCACTGATTGATACTCAACTGAAAAAAACCAGAAATAAATCTGGTTTATGCTAATTATCTCAAAAGTCATGGATACTCCAAGATTATATACATGTTCAGTGGCCTGCAAAAGTATTCATCCCCAACCAATAATGCCACATTTATATGAATTACGGATTATGAAGAAACATTTTCTCCAAATGAACTTTTTTTTATTCATAACTAAAGAGATCAAACAAATACTTATAGTTGAAGGAGGTTACATGTCAGGAATCCATACATCGGGTCCATACTCTGTGCAGAGCGTTGATGCTGCCTAAGCAGTCTCCTTGGCTGTTGGGCACAATCCTGGACGGGTCACACTCCACACAGGATACCAGCAAGCTGGCACTCATTTTGCCGACCTCAGAAGGATGACAGGCAGTCAACCCCACCTGGTATTAATTCAACAGCTGAGTGTGATTTGAACTCAGGATCCTCGGATCCAAGCCCACCATCCTAACCATTAAGCTAACACCAGCCATATATGGAGATAACAACCAACAAACAAAAAACACGCACTCACAAACCCACACACTGAGACCTGGGAGGGAGGGCTCCATTCCACTTTCTGGAACCCACATATGGAGATACCTACCAAGCACACACACACACACACACACACACACACACACACACACACACACACACACACACACACACACACGACACCCACACTACACACACCAACCACACACAACAGACGTAAGGCCATTCCTTTACATTCAGAAAGAATTAAGACCCCGACTTCACAAAGGCCATGACGATGTGAGTCGGTGCAATGTATACACATATTGGAGCTCCTCTGGGGAAGAGCTTCTGCTCTATGCTGATGAGGGACAACAAGGCAAAAAACACATGTCCGTGGATGTTCCCTCTCTGGAGTGGTCTATTTTATTTTATAGATCAGTCTATTTTATAGATCAGCTGCAAAGAAGGGGCCACAGTGACCAACCTTAACGTTTCTGAAAAATCCAAAGAACAGAAAAAGAATACAATGAATACTATCTACGAGTAAGAAGAACTCGGGTTGCAAAAGGTTCACAGCGGATGCGGGCCACTACCGGATTACCGATAGAATGGGAAACCACAGATGGAAATATTTGGAAACGTTCAACCCTGGGCAGGCCACAAGAAGTTCAGGAGAGAAAGAAGTGCTGGATGAAACCGTTTTATTTACATTGATCTCTGGATCACGGACATAAATCACTTTCAGGACACAGACTAATAGGAGACACCAATGTGCTTTCATTGTTTTATGTGAATCACAAGGACATCAGTAGACAATGGACACATACCTATGGTGTATGGGATGGGATTTTAACCAGGATTCGCTGCATCATGAGTCAGGAATTCAGACTGGAACACTGACATGCCGAACTAACGATTGGAATTGCCAAATCCAAATCATACGGTGATATTATCAAATATATATATATATATATATATATATATATATATATGTATATATAATATATGAATGTTGCAGTTCATGTTTTGGTGTAAGGTTTGTAAAGGTTCCCAGGTGAAGCTGTATGGAGCCTTGCCAACACCGCCTGAAATTTACCACGTCTGCATAGATCGCATTCCGATGCCTGGGCTCAATCCTGCAACAATTCTTCACCTTGTTTTCACCCTTTAATCTTGGCATAACAATCCCCTGTGCTCACAATGGGGTCACGGGGTGACGGTTACCCTGAGGATACACAGCGTCGCTGGGCGAGCTTGCAACGTGATATTACAAACCCTGCTCCACTCGGATATCAATGGACTTGGACTTTAGCTAAACATTTGAACTTTATTTACATAATTATATGCATACTACAACAACGATATACAGGCATTACTTTTCTGTAACTAGATGGTATTCATGGAATATACTTACACCGCGCTGTCTTGAGAACGACTTGGTGTGAACCAACTGTTCTGGTGGCAAATTTGTAATTGCGTTTATCTACACTTTTTAGGTAAAAGTATACAAATTACACTTTGAAAAGTGTGCTACAGAGTACATTCATAAGCCTTTACAAAGTAGCTTTTATTCTCATTCTCGAGTGTTTTCATAACTATCATGGCTGATACAAAAAGAATGCCGCAATAGATCACCAAAGTATAAATCGGGAGATCATAAAAACGACAAATGTACTTCTTCTTATTCTTCGAATTTTTTCACCGGCCGAGCACAGTAAAAGCCGAAGCGGTTAAAATGATACAAATATCGAACAGTCTTGGATGTACGCCAGGGGCAAATCCAGGAATTGGGTAGGGGGGGGGGGGGGTTTCCAAACAACAGAAAATCTAAGTCATATTAACGTTATGAAAACTTTATTGCAGCTTTCAATAAATGCACATTCACATATTCTTTGATATGCATGTATTGTGCAAAAAAGATATAAAAGTTAATTAATTTAATATTAAATGCATAACTAAAATAAAAATAGCTTGAATTCAATAAACTTCAAGTTTCAATCTTAAATATCATGACTAGTGAGACCTACCTGAGTGATAGTAGTGCCTATATGACATACTAGCAACTATGTTAAAGATAACAACTTGAATACAACTACCTTTACTCAGTGTTTAGTAGAGCTCTGGTCAAGCTATACATATTTTTTATGTGGAACTCACGTTTTCTATCATCAATTCATTATCATCAAGAGTTCTTTCTTAGATACCGTGTCTTGCATTCATCTAATGACAGTTTCTCAGTCCCTGTACTTATACGTTCAACAATTTCTATGATGATCACAGAGGACAACAGATATTGCAAAATAAATGTTCACAACACTGTCTGTTCTTTTTGCAAAAGCACTTGTGACCAACAATCTGTTTATAATTTAATCACATGTGTTGGCACCCTGGTTGCCACTGTAATGGTAAATATTTTTTTGTTGGGGGGGGGGGTTTAACAGGCAACCAGGAAACCCCCCTGGATTTGCCACTGTACGCTCAATGTGCCCTTTATAAAATAGTCATGTAACATGTGGTGAAGTTTAAATTTCTTCCCTTGAACAGTTTTCGATGTACGGCCAAAACAAAATGCAGACATGTACGTACGTACGTGGCCGATTGCTTAACCCTGCTTTTCGCTTTGCGAGAGTGGGCTAATAAGACGTCATTGAGTAACAGTTTTGGAGATGGAGGATTAACTGATCACCATGGAACGTGGCATCGATCGGCATCGTACATCGATCGATCGGTATTGATCAGCATCTCACATCCATCACACCTATCCTCCACCCACTTCTCAGGGACTCCACTCAACAACTCAAATTCCATCAAGCTTTCTCTGAAGAATAAACAAACATAGTAAACACAAATGGGAAGGAAAAGAAAAAAGAAGAAAACAAACAAACAAATATAGCTGAAACAGTACTCGGCAGAGGAGCGCATACCTCCACCAGGCTGAACAGTTCACGTTTTGTACCCAATGATAAGCCGATCTGCATCCAAACCTGAACCTAAATCAAATTGGCTTGTTCTTGCCAACTACCCAACTCGTCCACAACTTTTTTAAATACCATGCCAAATACTGTTTTTGATCCTATCTCTCAATGGTGACGAATCACTTAAAAGATTTTGTATCTACATTCGGATCTTCACCAAAATCGAATCAATTCTTCCCTTGTCACACACACCCAACCTTCCCACCAGATTTCGTCCAAATCCATCCATAACTTTTTGAGGTATCATGTTATATGTCGTTTTTGGCTCTATATCTCGATGTCGAAAAATCACAAAAATAAATTCTCGTATCCAGATCAGGATCTTCTGCGAAATCGAACCAATTTGTTCTTGTCACACTTACAATGTGTCCAACAAGTTCCGTCTGAATCCGTCCACAACTTTTTGAGATATCCTGCTCACAGCAAGGTACTCGGTAGAGCGCATACCTCCACCATGCAATGCATCATCCAGTGGAACATATCGAGCCAAATGAATTTTTTGAAATATCATGCTATATATCGTTTTTGGCATTACCTCTCAATGGTGAAGAATCACTTAAAATTTTTTTTATCGGATCCAGATTCAGACCTTCACCAAAATTGAATCAATCCTTCCTTGTCACACACCAAACATGTCCACCAAGTTTTGTCCGAATCCGCGAACAACTTTTTAAGATATTGTGCTATATATTGATTTCGGCCCGGTCTCTCATTGGTGAAGAATCACTTAAAAATAATATCTGAATCCAGATCTTCTCCAAAATCTAATCAGTTTGTTCTTGTCACACACGCAACCTGTCCACACCTTTCTGAGATATCCTGCAGACAAACAAAAAACAAGAGACAAACAAACAAAATACACGTCGTACTTAGAACGATACTTGCAAAATCCACACCCCCCTCCCCCACCCACCCCCCCCCCACCACAAAATAAGTTGCCATGGATACATCAAATTGTCCATTTCACGAAGACTAAAATTGACGATCTTGACCAAAGCTCAGGTAAATCAGATGAAAATTGGTTATTTTTCAGATGAAAATAGATTTTAGAAAGTTGACCTTGAGTTGACCTTTGACCTTTTGACCTCAAAAAGTGGTTTCCCAATTCAGTGAGGCACTATGCAATTGCTGTTTAATTCTCAAGTTAATAGGATGAAAAATGACGATTTTAGGAATTTGACCTCAAGATGACCTTTGACCGAAAAATCAATAGGCTTCTCAGTTGTGACTACCTGTACAACTTGGTGAAGTTTCATGACTATTGGTTTCGAATTGTGACCTGTAGGCGATTGACAGACAGACAAACAGACAAACATGCAGACAGAATAACAAAGTCGACCGACCAATACACTTGCAAATCTTTGATTTTGCAAGTAACAAACAAACAGACAGACAGGGGTGAAAACATAACCTCTGTCCACCTTCGGTAGGTGGAGGTAAATAGAACGGAACTCTGTAGAGCGCATACCTCCAGCAGGCTGAACAGTTTACATTTTGTCTCCCACTGATGGGCCAATCTGAACCAACATCGACTCGGCTTGTTCTTGTATTCAAGGGTCCACAGTATTAAAGGGTCGAATGCAACACAGTTCAAGACAATGATCCACCCACATCTTAGCTGGACCACTAGGGATCAAATGTATAGCATGACAGGGCGTCTGACCATGCGACCAGACCGAGTTTGGAATGCTGGTGGTGTGGTAGGCACTTGGGTAGGTGAAGATGCTGGTGGCTCTTGGTTGGCAGCTTGCTGTCCCTTGGTGGTGGTGTGGTCATCGTCGACATCACAGAGGGCGTTCTGGAGCATCTCCGGCTCCGGCTCTGGCTGTTTTATCTGGGTCTGTTGAGCAGGTTGGATGTGGTGGTGATTCCACCTCAAGATGCTTCCTGTTTCCTTGACAACTTTGTAGGATCTGGGCTTCTTCCCACATGCCATTTGGCAGGTGGTTGATACGAATGCTCGTCCCCAAGTACAGGATCGCTCAGCCTCCTCAAGAACACGAACTTGTTGGCCAGATTGAAGTGTTCCGAGATCATGACCAGCCTTGTGGTCAAAGTATTTTTTCTGGGATGGTTGGTGATATTCAAGTGCCTCTAGGGTTGCATCACGATTTGGTGCCAGGTTTGGCACCTTGGTAGGCAGGTTGGATTTAATTTTTCTCCGATTCAATAGTTCAGCAGGTGATGCAAGGTGGCTGTCGATGGGCATGGTCCTCAAAATGAGGAGGGCCATGTGTGGGTCAGCACAGGAGAGTTTTGTTTTGCATAAAGTGTTCTTGATGATTTGCACTTGGTGTTACATGAAGCCATTTGATTATGGATCGTGGAAGCTTGATGTACATATGTTGAAGCTCCAGTCCTCAGCAAATTTTGTCAAGGCATGGCTGTTAAAATGGCCTCCATTATCACTTCTGAGATTCTCTGGAAAGCAATGCTTTGAAAATACCAGCAGCAAGATACCAATTACGTCATTACTAGTTTTACCTGTTGGAAGTTTTTGAACAATGGGGAATCTGGAGTACACATCTGTGAGCAGGAGGTAGAAATGCCCATCGAGGTGGAATAAGTGTGCAGCCAGAGTCTGCCATGGTTTGATCGAGATTTTGTGTGGGATCATTGGTTCCTGGGATTGCCAACGCCGATAGGTCTAGCTGGCAGAAATGACAGGAGCCAATGCAGTTTTAAATGTCCTCATTCACCTTGGGCCATAACACACAACTGCATGCCCTGACCTGGGTTTTAAGGATCCCACAGTGGCCCCCAAGTAGCTTCCTGAGGATTTCATGTTGTAAACTAGCAGTTATAAGAAGCCGGCCCCCATTTCACATGACACAATTTTTAACACTCAGCTCGTCACGATAATTTCAGTATAGTCACAGTGCACTGGGCAGATATTGGTGCTTGTCCTGCCATCTGGTCATAATGACTTTCCTGAGTGCAGTTAGCAGGGCGTCCGCATTTGTGGCTTGCTGCATTTGCTGTGCTCTCTCATGGCTGAATTGGATGTGTGCAACTTTCACATTGAGCTGGAACATTGGTACTTCCGTTGGCTCCAGCAAGTGAGACAATCCATCGGTAGGAGCATGTCTTTGCCAGCTTTGTACTTGATCAGCACGTCCTAATCCCCGAGCCGCAGTAGCATCTGTTGCAGTCAGGGTGGAACGGCAGTCAGATTCTTCAAGCTGATCATTTCCAGGGGCTTGTGGTCACTCTCGACCATGAAGGGGTGGCCGTAGAGGTAAGTGTAGAAGCATTTGTACCCGAACATGATGACTAATATCTTGCGTTCGATGTTGGTGTATCGTTGCTCCACCTCTGACATGCTCTTTGATGTCAAGGTGATGGGCTTGTTGTCTTGCATCAGGCAAGCACCAAGGCCTTTTGTGGATGCATTGGCCTGTAGTGGCACAGCTTTATGTCAATTGAAGTAGGTTAAGCAGGTTTTGTGGCAGATGGTGTCCTTGAACCTTTGGAAGATCCGGCTGTGGCTAGCTGTCCATTCCAATTGCTCTGATTTTCTCAACTCGCAAAGGGGAGTGCGAGGTCAGACAGCTTTGGTATTAAGGGGCCCATGCCTTGCGATGATACCACATACCACGTGCCTTCTTATGCCGTTTCCCTTTATCAGTTTGGTTCGGCAGGTCACAAGAGCATTTAGGATTGGCCCAAGCAGCTTGCCAGGAATTTGTAACTTATTTAGGGTATACCGGCGATGACAGCTACCCTTCTGGAAGGATACCATCTTCAAAAAAACTTTAGTTATCAAGATACTGACCCCTGATCACGCTCTCACTCACACACCTATGACTCACCCCACCCTATTTTAATCCTCGCCCCTATCCTTTCTCTCTCTTTTGCTCCGATGAAGCGTTAATGCCTGAAACGTCCACTTCTTCCTTCCCACAGTGGTTGGCACACCTCAATTGACATCCTGTTGAATTGTTGTGGAGTGCCTTCAAGACCACCATTCTTGATGTTGCCGGTGGATGTCTTGGAACTCACCGTAGGGCGAAGAGAATTTTGTCTCTCAAGGGACGCTGGATAGCATTGACGAAAGTCGCAGGGCCAGACTGAATGGCAGAGCTGAGCTGTTCAAGGAGTTGAGGCGTAAAACTGAACGTGCACTGAGGTTGGACAAGGAGTCCTGTGTGCGAGGAATCTGTGAGGGGATAGAGCATCACTTGTGGTCATGTGATTCTCGTCTTGCATATAGGGGAATTCACACATTGCCTTCCTCCAAGTCTGTCCCTTGGTGTACTGCAGTTTGACCGGAGGGTGGTGGGCTTTGACAGAGGAGTCCAAAGTGAAGGCCCGCTGGGCCGGTTACTTTGAGCGGCTGTAGCAGGCTGATCAACCAGCTGTTGAGTTGGATGTCAGGAGTGTTACTATCCCTATTGCTGACCCTCCAATCAACTGTGATCCACCTTTGTTTGTGGAAACACAGGCTGCGGTGAACGGTTGAAATGGGGTAAAGCTCCAGGGATCTGTGGCATCCATGCTGAACTTCTCAAGGCTGGTGGAAAATCTCCACTCATGTCATTGCATGCAGTTCTGTGCTCTGCCCGGAACAC
>CM068961.1:34037019-34055793 GCA_035128595.1 Eptatretus atami | reverse complement strand
TCTGCGGAAGACTCTTCCCAAGTTTTTCGATTTGAAGTCGTCGTGTGTCATTTGCAGTGCGTAATGTGCAAAAAAAAAGCAGTTATTTCCATGTATCCCACAAGGTAGCCACAAATAATTCAAATGGTAATAAATAAATAAATAAACTAACTAGAACAGCACTCAGTAGAGTGCATACCTCTGCTAGGCTGAACAGGTTACGTTTTATCTCCCACTGATAGGTTGGATCTACATCCGGACCTGAACCAAAATCGAATCGACTTGTCCTTGTCACCTAGTCAACTCATCCGTGTGAAGTTTTGTGATAACTCGTCCACAACTTTTTTGAAATAATGTTACATATTGTTTTTGGTCCCATCTCTTAATGGTGGTCGAAGAATCACTTCAAATAATTTTTTCAAATTCGGTTTTGGATCTGGATCCAGATCCTCGACAAAATCTAATCAATCGACGTTGGAATCTGGATCAGACCTCGACAAAATCTAATCAATTCGACTTGTGGATCTGGATCCAGATCCTCGACAAAATCTAATCAATTCGTCCTTGTCACACACAAACCTGCCCACCAAATATCGCCTTAACAGATGTCCCAACCTGTCCTCCAACCCCAAGTCTTGTCCCAATCCGTCCATAACTTTTCGAGATATCCTGCTCACAGACGAACAGACACTGGTGAAATCATAACCTCCGTCCATCCACCTATGCCATTCCATTTCATTACCTGGCACAGGTAATGAAATGGAATACCGCACACAGTACAACGATGGAGTTTGCTGCACGTGAAAGAACGTTTCTCAAAGTCTTATTGTTAGGATTTTTCAAGATTATCCTTCGAATCCCAATGGACTCATGCGGACTGCGCTCAAACGACTCACGAACGCGTTCAACATCCTCACTACTTGTGCTTGGCAGGCTTGCCCCCTTTCCTCCACAGAATGCCACCAGTCTCTGTAAACTCTTTCCCACTCACGAATCATTTGTCTCCATGGTGGCTGCCTTCCAGAGGTCGGCTTGAAGCTTTGTTGAATCTGTGTAGCTTATTTGGTCTCTCAAAAGAAGGCAGCACACTGTACATTTTCTTATGGGGACCCCATTTGCAGTAAATGTGACGTCACGTGTCACAGGAAGGAGACACCTGGAAGGGGGAAAAAAAACAATAGTCAATACAATTTTGAGAAATGTTCTATCACCTGCACCAAATCACATCGTTGTATCCCATTTCATGATTTATTAATTAATTAATTTGTTTATAACAGTTTGAATTCGGAAAGGTAATCTGTGGACACCTTGAATTTAACACCCATTTATTAAAGGTATCCCCCACCTCTATCATCACCAAGATCTGCTCTACCATCCCTCATTTAATGTCCTGTAGGTAACCATCTTACTAATACAGGACATCCTACAAGACCCAAAAAGGATAGCTTACCAACAACATGATGCTATAACTAGAATCATAACAAAATCGAGATACTATAACCTCATACACAGCATATCATAACTAAGAAATGTCACGTCTGAATTCCTTCCGAATGGCGTCATAACTTTTGCCATCTTCACGGGCGATTTGCAATTCCCGCAGTTTCGACATCACGTTTGCAGGAAGAATCCGCATCACTTCTTCATAATGAAAAAGCAACACGAATCAATAACGATACAAAAAAAAAAAACCCATTGCACAACACGTCTTGAAATATGACATCATCTGCAGACCTCAAATTTACAAGAGCAATGGTTTCAACTGCTCGGCATTCAAAGAGTTCTCCCAAATGAGATACTGCACTGTATAACTCACAAAAATCTAAAGGATTGTATTTTTCCCAAGATAAGTGTATAAATGACATCATATAATATTTATATACACAACTCGTCCTGCCTTTTGGTCCTTTTTGGTACTTCATTGGTACTTTTTGGTACTTTTTGTTCATTTTTGGTCCTTTTTGGTCCTTTCTGGACCATGATGAGTAAATATATTGTTCTTAGAACATTTTGAACGCCCCTCCTATAAGCAAATTAATTAGTGTCCAACGAATTCTAAGTTTCATGGAAACATGCTCCCATGACAATATATTTTTTGGAATATGAAGTACAAGAGAGGAGGTAAGGGTGAGTGTCAATACTAGATCAACGTCCTGTAAACAAGCGAAGGGGGATCTAAGAGTAACCTACAATGAATGGACTCATAGCATGACATGTAGATCGAACCAGGTGTGGCAGGAAGATAGTCCCACCCTGAAGGTCGTTAGTGAACTTGCTGGGTTTTATTTGCATTCCAGTCGTGAGGTGGCAGTTCTCGTGAGACTGGAGAGATGTCATGAAACTTTGAATCCAAATCCCTAATACTACGGGCTGGCAGGATGGCCGAGAGGTATGCACAGTCGCTTCTACATTGTCTCTCTTGGGTTCGAATCCTGACCCAGCTATAAACTGTCATGCCGGTGTTTCACAGGCAGGGTGATTCATCAATGTGTGTATCATCGCTCGGATGGACATTAAAGGGGTGTCCCGTCTGCCAGCGTTAAAGATCTCATGATGTCCTTCGTGAAGAGTAGGTAAGCCATCACTGGCACCATGGCCAAATGACAAATTCCTGTCCAAATCAGCAGAGGGCACTGCATCAGCGGCACAGCCGCACCCTCTGCCAATGATGCTGCACCGCTGCCTTGCACTGCATACTAACGAATGAAAGATCTAGATTTGAACCCACCACTGGCATGGCATACCAGTGCAGTGACCTCATCAATTAACCGCCACTGTAAGCAAGGTTGAGAGAATGTCTGGTTCCAGCAAGCCAACACATTACCAAATACGATCACTGATGGCGAGCTTCCTGGTCCTGTGGTTTGATGAATAATTATCTCCTCTTATTCATACAGAGCCTCCCAGTTCCAGGTAATGGTCAAAGGCCCGCCCCCTGATTGGGTAAGGGTTAGGTTAAGGTGGGACAAGATTGTCCCCCACGCCTATCTGGCTCAGCCTGTAGCGGACGCAAGATTTCACCCCCACTCTTCCTTATCATTCTTGAGTTATTGCTGGAATTAAGCTTCGTACTGGAACGTGAGACCTTCAGTATACAATTGTAGAACAGCACTGAAATGAAATCCATCCTCGAGTCAACCAAAAATTTTCAGCTTCCTCGGTTGAAGCGTTTTCGAGTTATCATGCAGACAGACAGACTCGACTGGAGCGAAGTCTCACTACCCCTGCTTATCCCATTTGACTCGACCATGGGATCCACACTGGGATCTTCGGTGACCAACAGCGTGAGGGAAAGGTCGAACGAACCAAGCAAAATGGCATACGCTCGCTGCCACCCGGATTATTCCGAGAGTGCTAAGTGCAGACCACGAAGCACACCTAACATGTAAACCGTCGGTGTGAGCAGACCCTCCGAGGAAGCATCATGTCAGCATGTTAGATTGCAATGAGAAACAGGTGGATGATCTGAAAACCCCCATTGGTTTAAACAACGTCGAACGCGGTGGAGTCCAGACTCGAACATACAAGTGGCCATCAATACGCAACTTCTTTGTTAGTTGTCATCGCGACCAACTGATGATCCAATTCAAATAGGTGATGGCAGGTTGAAAAGAGGTGTTGCGGAGGAATATCGAGCATGGCAATTCACACGGACACTCCTACCCTGAACGTCAACGTATAAGGAAGAGCCATACATGGAAACTATCACCATGCCCAGCTCCACCCATCCCTCCTGAAGCCCTCCCAAACCCTGCCCCTTCACACCAACCTCCAAGCTTTGTTGGTGTGCATTTAAAAGAGCACTTTGGAACGACAGGGGTACACGACCGAGAGTGAAAATCTTGGTGTGAAGTTGTTCGGTTTTCCGCTTCTACCTTTTGGAGTGAGCGCAGGTTGATAAGGTGAGGTTTCGATGTCCTAAAGCAGCAGCACGTAAATGACAATCCGTCGTTATAACGTTGACAACGTTTGTTTTGCATCACAATGCGAAATTGCGAACCTTCTCGATGAAACGTTTCGAAGATAAGACTCAACCGGGAGCAAAATGCTTCCACGGTTCGATAGGAATCGAGCAATCCAAACGTTCCGATGAATGTGCAAGTTTTTCATTTGAACACTTATAAAAAGTTATCAACATTCTTGGCTGAATGCCGTCACCACTGAGTTATTAAAAGATGTTTACGTTGTTAATGCCGGTGCTTATGGAATTCACAGCCTGGTCGAGAAGTCCTAAAATAAATGTTTTGCTTTTAGAAACCATGACCGAAGTATTTGAGACTTGTTTGTATTTTTAAATTTAATGCAGAAAATAACATGCACTGATTAGCATACGGTGGAACACCAATGATGGGTGAACGAAAGCTGTACTCCACACGGTTATAATCAACTGTCTTGGTTTTATGGTGCATTGAAGCTTCTCCACCGCTCACCGTCTGTCTCTGCCTACAGGTAACGCGGATCATGAACCCTTTCACCTGCATTCTTCTGACTCTGCTTTGTCACATCACCTGCGCAACACCACATAACGGGTTAACGCGAGGATCTGAAAAAATGACGAGGCGACAGGATCTACCTTCATCGTCGTCGTCCGGAGCATTGAATGGTGCTGCAGAGCAAGAATCGAGGCAGCCCGTCAACCAGAGAAGTCACAATGTGACAAACTGGGTATTTGAAGATAACTTTTACGACGATTCTGAGCCGACTCTCGAAATCATTCCCCTACCCTCTGAAAATCCTCAATCAGAATCTTCAGGCAACGCCGACATATTTTCAAATCGTCCATTTACTCCACTCATCAACGTTCTTGAGATTGATGGCTCTGCTGAGGAGAGTGGTGGAGGGGCTGGTAACGAGAAGCATGAGTACTGTGTCTACGACCAGTGTAGACACAACCAGTTACCGTGTCACGTGCTACATGAAAGGACCGGCTGTAAATGCTTCAGCATCACAACTGAGGAAAGGCCACCAGAACTACCAAGCCTATCGGGCGTGGCGGTCCTCAATGAGGCAGAAGCAGAAATTAGCTGGTGCGCTCCCCGTTCCGTCGTCCGCGACTACTTCCTCTTCTATCAGGAAGAAGGAGATCCACGGCGTCACCGTTCTCCTCTCATCCATCATTCATGGCGCCGTTTCATTCTTCGGGACCTCATACCTGGGAGTAGCTACAACGTGTGCATCGTCGCCGTCAACAAGGCAGGCCGCTCGTCTTGCAATCCCGTGAATGCGGCTCGTTCAGCGGTGGCAAACTCTCCATGGACTCGTTTTCAAACACCCCCCGCAAGCCGTAAGAACCTCTTCTTGCCAATTGTCGGCAGTGGTTTTGCTATTTTACTTGTAGTCATCCTCTCACTGGCTGTAACCCTATTCATAAAAAGCCGGAGGCAGAGAAAAGATGAGAGAAAGACTAACGGACTCGCAATGTTTCACAGCTGTAATTCTGATGATGGCCGCAACCTGACTTTCATGAATGAACCCCACAATGACCACATTGTCCATTTAGAGTTCGGAAATTACAGCAGGTGATTATAGGCCTTTGCTCTCAATGTAATCGTACAAGGACCACGTCCCCTGGATCTGGAGATTTTTTTTTTCTTCTATTTATTCAATCGAAGGCAGTCGAGTTTGTATCGAAAAGACGTTCAGAATCTATCGTTTCCAGAAATTCCGATCTGTGGTTGAACATGGTGCGGTCACCCTGTTTACCCAGTGCACAGATCAGGCTGCATGGTCCACAGGATCGCTGGCATGTCCCCCTGCTGAACGCAGACTCGGGAAGAATTTTAATCGGAAGGCAAACCGGTTGATCATTGTGCTGGCTGTACAAGGGTTGTTGGAGAAAGCGAGATGCTCAAGATATTTATTTTATAGTTCAACTGGTGAGAGTGAGTGTATTTATCAACCCGCAGATGCTAAACTGTGTGTGTGTGTGTGTGTGTGTCTGTGTGTGTGTGAGTGTAACATTAAGGTGTAATTTGAGACGGAGCGAATTGACATGGATGTGAAATATTGATTTGTGATATAATTTTCTAAGGATATTTAAAAATTGTCAACGTACCATTTGATTGTTTGCTAGTTTTCGAGGCATTGCTCAATGTAAGACTTGTTTACCGTTATTACGCGTTTCACTAGCCTAGTATTGGCTTAGCATCCTAGGGCCCTGAGTTTGAGCCCAGTTGGCTGCTGAATTAACACTCATGGGTTGACTCAGCCTGTCATCCTTCCAACGTTGGTGAAATGAGTACCGCTGTACCGGTATAGGGGCACAGCATCAGTAGCGTAGTTGTGCCCCAACAAAATGATATAGCTACCTGGCAGCCAAGCTACATTACGCAAGAAGAAGAATGCATTTCACTGTTGTAAATGTCGACAGTAAACCCTTTATTTATTTGTATTGTTTGTGTATGATGGTGCAGGTTCACACGATAGTTCCTTTGGTGTCGCATTCTCATATATCGATGTATTTTCTGTGAAGCGCCGCATTCTCTAAGGCACATGACAACGACACTGTGTAGGCATCTAGTCAATGTTTTAAAAGTTATCCCACATGAGACGAAATGTGTTTTTGATTTGGTGCATAGTTTTCTTTGCTTTAGCATCTGCAAAGCAATAGGACTCTGAAGAGGCCGATGATGTATTTATTTCAAGGGGTAAGTTTGGAGGGTTTTGTGATGAAATCATTTTGATGTTTTTCTTTGTGGATATAAAATTTCTTCAGCTATCTTCGGTGTTTATCATTTCCTTCGTGGAATGGAGAGACCACTCGCCTTTGAGCTGTCGATGCTGTGTTTGATTCCCAACCTCACTATAAACTGTCCTATTGGTGCTTCGCAGACAGCTCGTTTCATCACGGTGTGCCGTACCTCATCGGTATGCGAAGCGGGTTTCCCGTCTGTTAAGCATTCACTGGTGGATGGTAAAGATCCAACTGTGGCTTTCACAAAGCTTAATCCGTTATGCACCGCACCCTGAACAAGTTACAAATTCCTGTCCAAACCTATAGCAACCTGTGTGGGATTGGCCGTATGACGAGGGTTGGTTTTCAGCCAACATCGCTCTCAACTTGTCATGAGAGCCCCCTGGTGCTTTGTAAAGATTCTGTGTTTATCTTGACTTGACTTAAAGAAAGATACATGATTATGGAAGGAACTGAAAAAGTGTATCACAGGTAATCACAAGATGTAGCCCACACAGTATCAAGGAAGATGTAGCAGATTGTAAAATCTACAGCACAAAACAGGAGGTATCAATTGCACTGTAAAAACAGAAGGTAGCAAGAAGTTTTAAAAAAACAACACAGAATTGGCAATTTTATGAAAACATGGCAAAGAGAAAAACGGAAGACGAAGACTTTCAACGAATACCTACATGGCGGAGAGGGTGAAGAAAAGTGTATCACCAATTAGGGATCAACATGATCAATGAAGCAAGAAGTGATGGTAGAGATTATAATTTGAGTGTTTGGCATCTGTATTGAGAAGAAAGTTAAGGAATCGCACCATAACAACCAATATGCGAGTTAGGAAATGGCGTATGAATGTGAACGAGGGTGTGTGTGCGTGTGCGTGTGCGAGTGCGTGTGCGTGCGCGTGCGCGTGTGTGTGTGTGTGTGTGTGTTTTCAGTGAGTTCTGCTCGCCAGGAACTTTTAACCCGGCATTGCTCGCATGAAATCTGCAATTCAAATAGTCTTTCAAACATAATTGTCAGCATTTAGACGAAGGAGTGCAACTTCGAAATGGTTAACCATAATTGTTGTGTTCCTGAATGCAAATCGGACTCACGAGAATATAGGAAATGCGAGAAATATCCGTGGATGAGAGGTTGCGAGGTCGAACCATTTTCCTGTTGGCACAAGTGAGCGGCGGCAGTGGATATAACCCACAAGGACGGACGCTTCTCCTTTTACCAACAGATGCAAAAATCTAGTATAATTTATCTTGTGGCCCCAGAACCAAACAAAATATATACATTTATAACACCCTCACAGCCGATACAGCTCCCACTCCCACTCCCACCCCCCACCCCCTCTCCCCAAACATGATTAATAGTAAATATCGGTTTAACTTATCCTGTATATTGACAAGCCCCAGGTATGACCTTACCATCAGTGCTAAGAAACACCCAAACCAGATACGGTGTCTCCCTCTGGGAAGTGGGCCTGAATGTTGGGAATGATGGCATTGTTTTTCCAATTGCAGACGTTCATTAAATAAATCACCAAGCTTGCCATATTCACATAAAGTAATCCTAGAAGGTTCAACGTCCACTCTCTGACAGGGATGATCAGAGGAGTTGGGTCGAACACACCACCCACATGCCTTGCACTGGCCCGCATCGTCAGGGATATTTGCAGTGCTAGCTGCAAGACAACAACTTTTTTGGAAGACTTGATCACAAAGTTCTCCAAATCTTTCATTGTGCAGAGGCACACCTCTTTATCTCGGGTACTTTTCCAAGCATTTTTGGCTTGTTTTAGAAGCTTTGTGGACCATTTTAGTGTAGGTAACAATCCTTATCTGGCATGTACGACATACGCTCCCTACCCCGATGACCGTTGTTGTTTTGGGTTTCTGCGCATGCGCACCGAGTATTCTGGGGCTGTTTACGTCATTTTGAAAGTCATGTATTGGCTTCAATGGAGATTCATATTGGCTGTCAATAGATACAGTTGTCAATAAAGAAGAAATCAGTAAACATTTAATGTTGAAAGTAAATAAAGCTCCAGGACCAGATAACATCCATCAAATTAGTGCAGGAGGTGAAGTTAGGGTAGCATATGTCTAATAGCTTGATTAGGAAAGAGGATGAGAAGTTAATGTAGTCGATTTATATAATAGGTTGGTTAAGATAGGTAGGGAAGTTAGTGCAGCATGTAATGGCAAAGGGGCCAGATGGAGAAGAAGCTGACAGTAAGCAAGGGATGACTTGGTTGGGTTCTAATGGGCCTTCCACTCTCCTGGCCAATCCTCTGTTATTCACCTCTGATGGGCCTGGTCCTCGATAGGATTGATGAAACCAATATAAAACTAGTTGAAGACCCCCACGGGTTGTTTGGACAGCAGTCATTCTACAGGGTGGCCATAAAGTCTGGAAACATAGATAATATTATGTCATTCTGTTACAGTTTGAAGATGTCCTTGACAAAAGACGAACGCGTTGAGGTGATACTGCTGAGTGGACGTGAGGGCAGGTCATATCGACGGATAGAAGAACACTTCAACGCATGTCATCCTGGAAGAGCTGCCGTCTCCCATAGCACAGTGGCGAAGCTGGTTCAAAAAATCAAGGATAGGGGCAGTGTGTTGGACAAACTCTGTTCTGGACGACCATCCATATCCAACGATTTTGCACAGCGCATTGAACTGTGCATTTCTCATGAGGGACAACACATTGAACATATCATGTATTGTAATGTAATGTCAATGAACCATTTATGAATGTATATTCGCCTACATTTCCAGACTTTATGGCTACCCTGTACATTTGCAGGGATGACCTGGTGTGGATATCAGTCGCAGTGTGGTGCAAGACTATTAAAAAAAACACTAGTCACTTTGATGAATTGTTCTTGCCCTGCAAACACCTCTGCTCAATGCACATCACAATTCTCCTCGAAGAGGTTTTCACAGTGCATTTGGTGCATCAGGATTGCTTGCCAGGATCCCCAGTAGCATTACCACCCCCCCCCTTTCCACTCCACATTTAACATCCATCTCGATTGGGTGGAGGCAGAAAAGCTTGATGATTATCCACTGGCTATGGGTCCCATGGGTCCCACATCGAGGTGGCCATGACATTCAGCCGCTAGGCCCATACATTACCCCTCAAGGCGGTCAATTCCTGGTTCTGCATCACTGAGTCAGCCCATCTGGTGTTATGTAACGGCATGGCAGAGGCTCAAATTCAAGACCCTACGATCTTAAGACAGCCAGCTTAACCATCAAGTCAACACCAGGCTTATATTTCTGTATGAAGAACATAAGATAATGTTATTTCTTTTCTTGAGATATTAAGATCATTAAACTTACCTTTAATAATAATAATGATAAATTTGATCCAATAATGCCATTGTGATGTTGATGATAAAGATGAGTTGATGGAGATGGTGGTGGTGGTGGTCGTATAAATCAGTAACCTTCACTATTGTTTTAGAGGGGGGGGGGCACTTTTGCTGATAAGACATCAGTGTGAGAGCCACCACACCGCCTGCAGGACTCCGTCATGGCTGCTATTAGGCCCCGCCTCCGCATACCATTCTTCGTTGTGGTTAACTGATGTAGTTATGTTACTTTTATGCTTTGTGTTGGAACACTCATTTGAAAGCATTGAGTCAATTTGATAGCATTTATGGCGGATTATGATGGGGTGTTTTCACATTTGTGTATTATTGTATTATCAAACATAATGTGGTACAAGTGAAAGGTTATTAGCTGCAAAATGTCAAAAACCCGGTTTCGTTCAACAACTTTCAAAATTTGACCTTTGCATCACCTTTAAAGGTCACAAAACATGTTGTGGACATAAAATAAGGAAACAGGATACGTGCTATAGCTTATTGGAGTTAGTTTGTTGAAGAAGGTCGAAACCCGGTTCGATTCCCACAACTTTGAAATTTGACCTTTGTGGCCTTTAAAGGTCAAAGGTCAAGGATTATGACCTTTGGTGCAAAATCTCTTGAACATTCCAGAACAATATAACGTCATATAGGCTATATGGCAATTCGCACTCCTCGGATTATCCATACTTGATGAAATCAGCGTAAAACAAACTTTAAGGGGCGCCACGGGCAAGGTGTTCGAGATAGAGCAAAATGGTCTCAAGACTTTAGGTGGGGAATGACTTCAAGATTATGCATAAAAAATATTGTCATCCTAGCTGTCAAAAGTTTGGGCGGTCGTATGATTTTTATGTGAAAATTCGCAATTTTCTAAGTTTTTGACCTTGGGACGAAAATGAAAAATCGGACAACGACAAGTTTTAGATAATTCATTTTGCTATTCAAATACCCATTCCATTCAGTCAATTCCCAAGGAGAAGATAGATTTTAAATTCGACTACCGCCTAAAAATGGCTATTTTTTGGGTGTGTCTCTGCCCACAATGGGCGTAGCCACGCCCTCATCCAGGAAAACACAACTAGACATTGATATCGAACACATAACCAAGTTTCATGAAGATCAGATCAAAGTCCACGGAGTTATGCTCTGGACAGACAGACACACAGACAGACAGACAGACACACAGACATAACGAATATAGTGGTCACTCTGGCTGGTGCTCATGAACCAAAAACCGATCTTCACATAAGGTTGAAATTTGCAGTCAACTGATCGGCAATTGATCACCTGTTTTGCCTTCCACTTCATATTTAATAACGGATATCACGATCCTGGAGGATGCACTTCCACACACTGTTGCCCTTTCCTAATGATGTCTTTCCCTTGGAGTTCCATGCTGACATCACTTTTGACACCGTTGGTCATGAAACATCAGCAAGTTGAGCTGTCTTCGTCACTGAAGCTCCTGCCAAGCGCACCCCAACAATTACCCCTCTTTCAAAGTCACTGAGGTTTCCTCTTGCAAACATATGAGCCATAATTACAGGCAACGAGGCCGGTGCAGCGTTTTTAGCTGATCTGGAATTTAAATTCCAGATAAGGTATTGTCATCATGCACCGTCCGTCCATCTGTCCGTCCGTCTCCTATTTCGACTTCTCCGGCCAAACTGCTGGGCCGATTCGGCTGAAATTTGACAGTAACGTTCCCCTCCTGACGTAACAGGAATTGTAAAGCTCGTTCCAGTCATGCCACTCTAAGTAGGTAAGAATGGCCAACTTAGTACATTTCTTCAAAAATCTTCTTCTCCAGACCACCAGTCAGAATGCTACCAAATTTGGGTTGCAACATTAGGCCAGGGCCCAGATAAGCTACAGGTCCAGTGGTCCTATTTATATACATGACCCTAAGCATGCTGGGATGTTATTTGCTTAATTAATACTATCAGCGCACACCTGTGTTGAATGCCGTTGCTTTCAATATACTTGATGTCCCTCATTTCCCCAGGTGTTTCCATATTTTTTTTGTCCACTACCTGTACATGCAGTGTATACGCATGTTGTTTGAGTTGTATTAATTCACATACAGGTGTGTGTATATTCTCTTCGGAATCCAATTCAAATATATTTCACAAACCATAGTATTCAGTGAGATTTTGACACTTTTATTGAAAACAGCATGACATATTGATATCATGAACACTCTTTATGCACGACAAAACACTTGGAATGGTGAATGACACAAAGTCAAAATTCAGCAATGTCCAATTCTTCATCAGATCAGTATCATCAGAGTCGTTTTCATCCTCAATGTCATCAGTGTAACGTACATCGAATTGAGTTTGTTTTCCCTCCAACCAAACAATCTCTAGAGTATCGTCAACCATTTTCCAGCCATATCCTTCTGGCTCAATCTCTGCTGGCTGTGCAATCGCTGCATTTTCCCACAGGAGTGCCATATTGTTGGCTCGTTTGATTTTCTGCAAAAAAACTCTTTTGCATGATGGGATACAGCATGGATCCAAAGTCTTGCCTTTCTATAATGGTGGTCCTGGGTCTCTTGGGGCATCGAGCTTGGTAAACATGCAAAATCTTACATTGTTTACTTTGGTGATGTTTGATGCACCAAACATAGCACGCACAAGTTCTTATATGATATTCAGTACATGGGCAGATCTTGAGATCGACTCCCCTAGTTTTCCAAGTGCTTGTACAAATTCATGACATTTAGTCATGACCTGATATGGCTTAACGTTGCCTTTTCGCTTGAAGGCAGCAGTGAAATCACAGCCAGTAGAAGCATGAAAGACAACAATAGCAGGACACACATCAATACCTAGCTGCACCGCAAGATCAATCATGTCGATTACTCGGCATGAGTTCCTGGAACTTTGGGCCACGTCGATCTACAGTGAAGATGGAATAGAATGAGCATGAAGATGTCTGTGTCATTACAACAAACATCTAGCTGTTGTTCTGCTTCATGAGATTTGTGCTTCAAATGGAAAATAAGTCTGGTGTCGGCTTCTTGACCATTCTTGACCATGGAAAATAAATGTTCACATGTCAACTCCTGAATCACTGGTCGCACAGCATGACCATTCAAGTACAGTACAGCGTGCAGTCTTTGAGGACTGAGGAATACTTGTCAGATGCCCATTCATCTTTGAGAAATTTCATCAGTTCTGTTTTGAAGTTTGATCGCAAGAGAGCTCCATTGAAATCGGTAGGGCGTTGTTGTGATGGACTGACGATAGTGTACTTTGCATCGATGTCATCCCTTGCAGACCACTCATGGGCCTTTATTGATGGTCCTTCTACATACACTACCAGTCAGTAAGTTTTAGAACACCAATTTTTCCAGTTTTTACTGAAATTTAAGCAGTTTAATGTTTCAATGTACTCTGAAATTAAAGAATAGAACAAATAAACAATTGCAGATTAAAAGAAATCATTGAATCGTTTTGGTGAACAAAATTTATTCTAAATTTTTGACTCATCAAAGTAGCCACATTTTGCAGATATAACAGCCGAAATACTCGTGGCATTCTTCTACAATGGAAATCAAATATTGTTCGGAAAGTTCTTCCCAACACTGTTGCAGAAGTTCCCACAAATGTGTTGCACTTGTAGGTTGCTTTGCTTTCACCCTTCTGTCCAGTCCATCCCAAACCAGCTAGATGGGGTTTAATCTGGAAACTGTGCTGGCGATTCCATGATTTGAAGCCTACCATCTTGTTCTTTTCTTCTCAGCAGTTCTGACATAGCCTGGAGGTATGTTTTGGGTCGTTATCTTGCTGTTCGGATGAACCCTGACCAACTCGGCGTAGACCAGAGGGTATTGCATGGCGCTGCAAAATGCTGTGGTAGCACTTTTGGTTCAGGCTGCCAGTCACTCTGTGCAAGTCGCCGACTCTGGATCCAGCATAAGAGTCCCAGATCCTCACGCTTCCTCCTCCATGTTTGACAGTTGGTGTCACACACTGAGGAACCATCCTTTTGCCTACTCGACGGCGTACAAAACCCTGTGTGATGAACCGAAGATTTCAATATTTGATTCATCGGTCCATAAGACCTTCCAGTTTTCAGTAGTCCACTGGTGGTACTTCATTGTCGCAGCAAGCCTCTTTTTCTTATTTTGCCATCTTAGCAATGGCTTTTTTACTGCCACTCGACCTGTGAAACCTGCAGCTCGAAGTCTTCTCTCACAGTTGAAACTGAGACTTCCTTACTTCGACCAGTGTTAAGCTGTGCTTGAAGCTGCTGTCCTGTGAGCCGCCGATCACGCAAGCTGTTGACTCTCAGAAACTTGTCTTCTGATTGTGTTGTGCCTTTGGGTCTGCCAGACCTCTTCCTGTCAGAGTTTCCTCCAGTTTCCAAGTGCCTTTTGATGGTGTAGGAAACTGTACTCACTGACGCCTTGGCTTTCTTTGCAATTTCTCGAAAGGAAAGACCTACACTTTTAAGGGTTACTAAACGACCCTGAACCTATTGGGTTCCATTACGAGCGGTTGAAAAAAAAAATCTTAAAAAAAAATAAAAAGATACCTCGAGTGAACTATACCGTTGAGGTTGTTTGCATTGATCAAATCTCCGAAGAGTACTTGACTGAATCGGGAATTGATTTTAATAATTTTTTTGTTGCCGCGATTTTAACGAACTTGATACTGCACACCACAGGAGAATGGTAGTAATGTGGGCTGAAAGCTTTTTGCGCTATAGTGTACCGTTGGCTGTATTTTGGAACATACATACATAATACATACATACTATATACACAGCATATATATATATATATATATATATATATATATATATATAATATATATTTACAAGATGAGAGTTTTAGTTATATATAGATAATGGTCTGGATGTCTTCCTTTGTTAATTGTCTTTTCTCGCATTGTGATGACAATATACTACTTCCTGCAGTGCAATATTGTCCAAATAATGCTTCAGAGGGTGTAACAACACAGTCTGTTCCAACACTGCTTTTATACAGACAGAGGGTTTGTAACAAATCAACAAAATTTGGGACACCTGTAGGATTGTTTGCATCAACTTTCAAGGCTTAATTTACTTCCATTGCTGCAGAACAGCTGCAGTTGCTAACCCATTACTTGTTCCCTGAAAAGGGCCTTTTTTAACAACTCTGAAATTTACATTATTTTTCAGTTCTTGGTGACCTAAACTATTTTTTTTTAACCTCTGCAGTTTTACCGCTTCACCTTGTACCATTTCAGGTTATTCACTGGACTTGAACTGCTTAAGTTTCAGTAAAAACTGAAAAATGTGGGTGTTCTAAAACTTTTGACCGGTAGTGTATGTGTCACAAACAATGTGTGCTTTGGCTGCAAGAGTGCAAGCATGGTGAAGGATTGCCTATGCAACTCTTCTATACATTGCTGGTACATCTGTTGTTGTACAGATGAAGAACATTGCATCAACAAAATATGCATTGACATAGGTAAGTCGATCAGCAGCTGCATTTTCCTCCAGTTTTTTTCATCAAAGTTGAATTGTCTGTTTTGCTCATCGAACCATTTACGTGAGCGAGCGAAAGTGGGACAGTAGTTAATGAATAATACAGTACTTTGTCCAAATCCAGACCTCGGGATGCGGCTTAAAACAGCATGTGTCTGAATAGGTCTCTTGTACAGAGGACTTCTTTAACTCTGTGATCTTTGGCAGTCACCTTCATTCTCGCAGAATCGTGAGTGAAGCTCTTTATTTTTCTACATTGGTGTCCCTCATTTCCCCAGATGTTTCCATTTTTTTGTCCACTTCCTGTATATGCAGTGTACATGCATATTGTCTGAGTTGTATTAATTCACATACAGGTATGTGTATATTCTCTTCAGAATCCAATTAAAATAAATTTCACAACCCATGGTATTCAGTGAGATTTTGACACTTTAATTGAAAACAGCATGACATATTGGTATCATGAACACTCTTGGCATTCTCAAACAAAGTCCCCATGACGCTGGCTTCCTACATCAGTGGCAGACAAAAGAACGTTTGCAACATTGCTCAAAACTTGTTGTCCTGCCAGGAGGGAGTACACCCTTATCATCAGGTACTGTTGAGTTGAATGGATTCATAGTTTCCTCGATGCAGCTAATGACCTTCTCTAATCCTCCCTGTCCCACTTGATGCGATGAGGTTTCAGCTCTTGTGACACTTCCTCTGTCTTTGAAAGGCCAGCCCAATTCTGGAGATTATTGATGCTAGCTCCTCTCATGGACCTTGTAATTGTCCACCGTTTCCAGGCATTGACAGATTTTGTGAAAGCAGAAATCCCTGTTTGCCAAGATGGTGCATCTTTGTTTCCTGTTTGCTCAAGAGTCAGGTCAACTGCACATCCAGAGAATGGCTTTGCAGTGCATCGGATGGATAATGCACCTCTTTCAAATGTTGGTCGGATTCCTTCACGGGTCATATCCATATTGAGAAGACACAGACAGTATTGTACCATCCACCTTGCATAATTAGGACGATGGGTTGCAAAGAAGAAAGGACACATCCTGCTTATTGCACATATAAAGAGAGCTAGGTCATTTGTCCTGCAAGCTCTGCCGAGAAGGAGAAAGTTGTGAACCATGTCAATATAGCTAATCCAAAACTTTGCAGTTCCACCGAGGTCTCCATTCCTAGTAGCTTCACAGAAACTTGGATACTTTGTCATGTGATCTATAAATATCTCTGATGCTTGAGTTATGACCAGTGCAAGGATTGGATGTCAGTTACTCCAACAATTTCTCAAAATCTTTGCTGATTGGTCCACTCAACTCCAATAATTCTTGGAAATGCAGTATTTCTGGGGCAGTGGCCAACATAGGATGAAGTCTTCTGCACCTGTTGAAATGTCTTTCTAATATGAACCCATTCATAGATCCCGCAGCTGGTACCCCTGAATCACGGAGGATTTTTGGTCCTTTTGAACCTTCAAGGATCACCAAAGTGATCCAAGGTATGCCATTGATATATGAATGGGTCCAAAGCAGATGAACACATTGTCATATTGAGGTGCTTCCTCAGCTTGGATTTGAAGAGCTGGCTTTGCGATAACCAAGTCATAATGAATAATAACAAATTTCTCTCAACATTCCTTTGCCACCCTTTGAGAATGGAGCAGTGTTTCTTGAACAACATGCAGTCTTGTTTGTGGAAGTGCTATATTCTCCATATAGTCGCACTCTCTGTTGTGGAAGTTCATCTTCATGAACGAGTGCATTCCAACCACGCACGCCACATTGGTGTGTCCTTTTGTAACGTACAGCTTATCAGCCATAGGACCATAGGAGGTCGAGCTACTGGGCATTTGTGAGACTTGGTGTGAGTTCTGGCATGTATATGTTGTCGTTGAACAATCTCAAGTGTGGCTACTTGGTAAAAGGAGAAATGGTATCTTCATTTGCTTCAATGGTTCTTCTGAGTTTAGTAGGAATTTTCTGTGAACTTGTGTCATCTTGGGGGTTTTGCATGGTTGATGAAGATCCATGGGGTACATTCTGATAACAGATTCCTACTGTATCATGTGAGGTATCCTTACCAGAAAGCATTTCTGTTAGTTCATCATACTTGTCCCAGGCAAGGCTGGTGGATAAACCAGCCTGCCTCAACAGTCCATCCAGAATAACATGACTTTTGCCAACTATGGATGTTGCGAGTTCTGTTTCAATTTCCTTAGTGGTGTGGAAGCTTATGAAATGCCTTAAGCGATTCAAGATATCAATTACTTTTCAGTGAGGCTTTTGATTTCTAGGCCCATACAGAGGTGTTTGGCAGACTTCAGTCGACCTTTTGAAATTGCATATACAGTTAGTCATCTTGTGCTGCTGAGCTTACATGCCTTCAAACACAATATGATACATCTACCTCTTTAGTATATCCACCATATCCATACATCCATTGGGACCATACTCTGCACAGAGAATTGGTGCTGCTTAGGCAGCATTGGCTATTGGGCACAATCCTGGACAGGTCGCCACTCCGACACAGGATACCAGCAAGCTGGCACTCATTTTGCCGACCTCGGAAGGATGACAGGCAGGCAACCCCACCTGGTATTAATTCAACAGCCGAGTGGGATTTGAACTCAGGATCATAGGATCCCAAGCATACTACCCTAACCATTAAGCCAACACGAGGCATATCCACCGTATATTACCTCAAAAAATGTGGTGAGCCATCATTGATGGATTTTCTTGTCCCTTTTCAAAGTCTGCTGTGTTCAGTTTGTTGGGTAGATTTGGTATAAACTTCATCAGGTCTAAAACCAATCGCCACAAGTTAAGTGCTGCCTCTTTGGTGGCACACTCTTCAGATGAACTGCAGTCCGCAGCTATGGCTAATGCTCTATCCTTTGGACATTGCGTATTGTATATTACCAACCCTTGTTTTTTTACTTTGTCCATAGACAATGACCCTTCAAAGTGATTGATGATTTATTCTCCCAGCACTCTCATGGTTGTTTGTGATACAATGACATTTGACTGATTTGCTAATGTCTCTAGTTTAGTGCAGTAACAGCAATGGAGAGAGGTAAGATATTCCGAATGGTTGTTATCAACCACCGATGAATGAATAAATGAATATCTATATATTACTAAAACTCTCATCTTGTATGTATGTATGTATGTATGAATGTATGTATGTATGCATGTATGTTCCCGAAATACAGCCAAAACAGTACACGATAGCACAAAAATTTTCGGCCCACATTACTCACCATTCTCCT
>CM068961.1:34002426-34015765 GCA_035128595.1 Eptatretus atami | reverse complement strand
GAAACCAAGGCATTTCAGATCATTGGTATCTCCCACGATGAGGCTGAGCCTTTGGGCCTCTCACTCTCTCCCCACAGGCAGGTCGGTGGTCTTTTTGTCTTCTACCGTCTCCTCTCCGGTCTCGCCCCCCTGCCCTGTCTGTAATTTGTCCCCACCATATTTCTGCAGGGCGCTCAAGGTCCACCAACAACCTCCTTCTGGTAAAACTACAAAATCACGAATCACCGCTCACCTTCACTCTTTCATTGCTCTATTTTTCCCGCCTTTGGAAGAAACTCCCTCACTCTATTCAATCCCATTCTTTCCTCCAGGCCTTCAAAACAGCTGTTCACCACCACCTCTTATCGTTCCCCGTCCAAAACCTCGATCTTTTCTACCCCCGTTAATCCACCCCAAACGCACCTTCAAATTCCTTGCTTTCCTTCCTGAAAGTCCCTGAATAGTATCAACCGGCACAACCCATCAAACCTCTCCCTTCCCACATCTACTCATCAATCGACTGTTCCAAGCTTGATCGCTTCCAGACATCGCCGCCCTCCTCCATACTCATTGACAATCCTCTGCTGTGCGTTGTGTGTTAGCTCTCATACGAGCCTCGACAAGGTATACAAAAAAATAAAAACAAAACTCCTTAATTAGACCTCTTTTTGTATATTACAGTGAAAGTGGTGAAACTCCTTAATTAGATCTTTTTGTATATTACAGAGAAAGTGGTCAAACTCCTTAATTGGACCTTTTTGTATATTACAGTGAAAGTGGTCAAACTCCTTAATTAGACCTTTTTGTATATTACAGTGAAAGTAGTCAAACTCCTTAATTGGACCTTTTTGTATATTACAGTGAAAGTGGTGAAACTCCTTAATTATGCCTATTTTTGCATATTAGTCCCTCTCCTATGGTGTCATCAAATTTCTAAAGCAGACTCTTTATCCCACTGTCGAAAACGTTAATGTAAATTATTAATATTAACTCCTTAATTAGGCCCAAACTCCTTAACTGGGCCTCAATTAGGTAAGAGGAGTCACTTACCTTTGTCATCATGCTGTTTGTTCCTTGAGGTACCCCACTACTTACATCCTCCCTGCTGAACATCCTCCCACTCACAACCACTCTTTGCTTCCTCTCACTTTGCCCATTTGCAATCCAATTAGCTACCTGACCAGCCACTCCACAAGCCTTCACCTTGACTAACAACCTCCGATGTAGTACCTTATCAAATGCCTTCTTAAAGTCTAGATATACTATGTCCACTGCCATTCCCTCGTCCACCCAATCAGAAACTGCTTCATCGAACTCTAAAAGATTCTTTAACAACCTGTGCAAAGTAGGTGTAATTGTTTGCTCAAATTGGACGTTCGAAGGAAGTGCAGGTGATGCATACCTGACTGAGGATAACATTATCAGGTTTGTGATCTTCTGTAATCACTGCAAGTACATGAACTTTTATTCAATAGCTACTCCTTCCTTGTTGACTGGGTTTAAAAGCAGATCGTTTTGTCGTTCCCATTGGGTCTGCATTTTGGTCTTTGTTGAGCTTATCGTAAACCCAAAAGGGTTGATCTCTTTGTTCATGACTTATAATAGTTCATGGGATGATCCGTTTGTGACTTTCATGGGTCACTTTTTCACACCACCTAAAAATATCGTTCCTCATTGGTTGCTGAATCTGAATACCAATGTTGCTCAATCTTAAAAATTGCACATTTTCATGATACAGTAGACACGCGCTTTATAAATCCACATGGGACCACGCCGTTTGGATTTATTAACCAGCTGGATTTATTAAGTGGAGAACCTATTTTCAGCCACCTACTGGATAGATAAGACAAAAAGCGAATGTCGTTAAACACTGCTTTATGCTACAAAACATTGATTTATCAAACGGTGACAAGGGATTGTTCAAAAGAATCTCTCCAAGGTCGCTTGCTGGTGAGGGAAGGTTTTGCGCAAATGTTCCTTTATTGAATCCGTCACGTGGCGGAAATCGGGATGGGCAAAACCTGAGAGCTGCAGTCCCTGTCCAATTGGCGAGTGCAGTCCGCATCTCTGCCGCTGTTGGCATCGGCTCGGGTTCGTCGTCGCTTTCTTCTTCCACTTCTTCAGCTATGGCGCTCGTGCTTCGAGAATCTGACCGACGAGCTTGTCGGTCATTTCCTCTCCGATAATTTCGCCTGTTGTCTCAATGTCGTCATCGATGGTATCCATTGATCGAACACTTCGGTGTGAGCCCGGGTGGTGGCAGGGCAGTGGCTCCATTTCTGCATTGGTCTGGTTCTCCAACAAATCCTCCCTTTCGCCAACAGTTCCGAATCTTTCTGCCGTAACTTTTTCCCACGCAACATCGAGCATATTCATCGTGTCCAACAGCATTACCTTTTTGATGACTTCTGTGGCAACAAGTTCTTCCTGGCTATCATCGATGTATCAATGATGTTCTGGCGAAGCTGGTGTCGAAAGTAGGCCTTCAGCGTCCTAATTATTCCCATGTCGCATGGTTGGAGCACCGATGTTTGTTCGGCGGGAGGAACTTGACGGTGATGTCTTTCAGTCCATCGACGAGTGTGTGCCGAACAATTGTCAACAAGCATAAGTACCTTCGTTTTGACGATGGAACTTGAGATCCAATACGCGAAGCAGCGCTCCAGATTCTACTTGTCATCCACGCATTGGAAGAGAAGTCGTAGGTCAGGGGCAGTTGTTGAAGATTTTTGAAGCAACGCGGCTTCTTTGGTTTGCCAATCAGAAGAGATCTTCCTTTCCACCGTCCATGTTTCAGCAGACCATCATGTCACTCGGTCTTTTGCCGTTTTGAATCCTTTTTTGCCTTTCTTTCCTTCTTGGCAATGTACGTCGAGTCTGGTAGAGCGCGGAAGTAGATTCCTGTCTCATCGGCGTTAGGATGTCCCCGTTGTCAAATGACTGAAGAATCTCTCCCAGCTGATTTCAACGGAACTCATTCGCTGCAGCCACATCCGCCTCAGCCGCTTCTCCTTCAAAAGAGTGAAGACAATTCCATTCCGTTTCTTCCACCGAGAAAAACAACCGTCAGTGGCCCTAAAGTCGTGATGACCAGCTTTTTGCGCAAGGACTTCCGCTTTCTGGCATAAGATCGGGCCATTCACTGGCATATTCCTCCGATTCGAAAATCCCCCATTCAAGCAGGGCTTTCTCCACTTCCTCGTCTTTCCCCACCCACTCACCTTCACACCGCCTAGCTCTTGAACCTCTGCTCTGATGGTGCCTTCGTTCTTGATAAGATTCTGGAGCTGGCCAGAGAAATTTCCAACGCGATTGCAGCCTCGCGCTGACTTGTCTTCCCATTGCATTGAAACGGTCTATAAGGCACCTTCTCCTCCATGGATAGATCCTTCCTCTTTTTGCTCGTGGTCGCCATCTTGACCCTAAATCACAACTCAACTCGTGACTCTTAAAGTATAAAAATGCTGAGAGATAGAATTCAACCAACCGGCGCAAGCCATAAACGCATACAGTACACGCTTCACCCGCTGTGACGACCGAAAGTGAAGCGTAGAGTGAGCTGGAAATCATTGCACAAGGCTGTAGTCAATGGATTTCCACTGTACACTGCGCGTTAGGATTTTCCAGTTCCTATAGTTAAACACACACCCCACAGCAGCGCATACTACATCAAGCTTAGGTTGGAGCGCGCACGTGCCAGCAGGTGGATTTATTAAACGGCGGGTGGATTTATTATCCGGCGGATTTCTCTATGTAAAATTCCGTTCCAACTCATTTTGTCACAATAAGCGGCTGGATTTTATAACCCTGGATTTATAAAGCGGCGTCTACTGTATTTGGCTAAATTATGCAAAATCTAATCTTTTTGTGATATTACATTGGTAGACTGAACATACCACCTATCATCAAACAAATTCGTATAATTGAAGGTGCCCAATCCTTCCAATTCATAAAATAGCATTCTTCAGTAATATTTGGTTTAAATAAACAAATTTATACAAAAATTACCTTTCTGTATTGCATTGTGTAACTACATGAAATTGGGCAAATCCATGTATCTGTAGCTGCTGAATTTATTTTTGAATTATTCATGGTCACACAATTGCATGTTTGAGGAAAATAAGTCTTTAGTGGAATCATGAATTTACATGTCGGTAATTTGATCAGTCCCTGAACTACTGTACGGGGTAAGTCACGTGTGTTCATTTTGTGAAAATGGTACCTACATGGATTCGCCTCTCTGTAGATTATTTAAATAAGGCAGAAACAAAAGAAAAGAGGAGACACTTACCTTTAACAGAAGAGCCCACCTGCTCTTTACTGTACATGCATATGTACAGTAATAAACCACCAGAGGAGTTATAATTTCAATATCAATTGAAGTATGACATGCTGCCTCGGAAACTTTTTAATAGATAAATGAAAATTACAAGGATGCAGGCATGACAGTCCAGGTGAGCTAAAAATGTGGTAAGCCATCATTGGTGGATTTACTTGTCCCTTTTTGAAGTCTGCTGTGGTCTGCACCATGTGGTATATCCTTCATCAGGTCTAAAACCGATTGCCACAAGATAAGTTCTGCCTCTCTGATGGCACAGTCTTCAAATGATACTGATACTACCCATCTGTTGATGCTGCCTTTCTTGATGGTGAGTCTGCTGTGCATCGACAACACTCTCATGGGTTCACTGGCTTGCAGCTGATCAAACCATCGAACAGACGATCAATCATGACGTGAAGAGAAAAGGAGGAGTGGTTGGATTCAGTACCAACAGGAGTTACTTTCACCGAGGGGTACTCTCATACCATCTCCATGCTGCGATACAACACCAGTGTTTGTCAATGGCGGGAAAGACTGACTCAATAACAAGAGTGAAAGACTTACAAGACCACCGTATAAGAAAAGACAACGAAGAAGTGCAAGCTGTGTGTGGCACTGTTGAAAACATGGTGAACCCATTTTGAAGAACCCAACCAACAACTCCTATATATTTTCCGGTGTCATTGTTGGTGCAGAGGTCACAAAAGGACATGCTTTGGGTACATGATCATGGCACTGCTGCAACTGAAGAATATATTAAAGACTGACTTGACTGCAAGAAGGTTCGACTGATCTAAACATGATAATCAAGCAAAATAAACTAAAGACTTTCTCATCAAAGACGAAGAAGATGTCATCAAGCAAGCTCGACAAGGCCCACGTACTGAAACAAGACAGAAGCCTCTTTGCCAAGTTGCTTGTCGCTTCTAAGGACAGGAATGTTGATCTGTAGGAACTTTATGAAGCACATTCTCTGTTCAAATCCATTAGCGTTTGCTAATGAGAATGGTGGCATTGTGAAAACCAACAAAGCCAGCTTGATGCATCATTTGGAATCTTTAGTAGAGCCATCACCAGTTATTAAGTCAGTTCCAAAGAAGAGCATTTGGATAGTGGATGGCATGGCGTTAATTCAAGCACTAAGTGTTCGAATTCACACACTCTCAACATTTGGTGACTTGGCAATGTGCATCTTGAACAAAGTCGTAACCTTAGCTACTGACTTGCATGCAGAATCATTCCACTTTTCACAGATTGTTATAAATCTGTGTCCATTAAAGGTGCTAAAAGGGGAAAGAGAGTTGCAGGAGGAATACGGAGGATCAATATATATAACGCTGACCAAGCGATTCCTTGGCAGTGGAAGAAGAACATGACAGGAAGCCCAGACAAAAAAGATCTGGTGCAGTTTCTCGCCAACATATGGAAAAAGACTGATCCTGAAAAATTCAGATGTCAAAATATTATTTGCACGTGGAACATGATGCCATGCCTACTTCGAACCAACTTCGAACGATAGACGTCACAGCAATACGAGACCATCTCGGTGAAAATACGTCCAATGCTCCGATTTGGCTCCATTGTTTCACCAGCTGTGACTCAGTGAGCACCTTTTATGGTAAAGGTAAGACCAAGGCCATGACGTTGATGTTGGCTGAAGAAAAACATATGGATGCTTTCAAGGACTTGGGACAGCAATTTGATGTGTCAACAGAGCTCCAGGAAGACTTGAACAGTTTGTTTGGATACTCCATGGCAGCAGGCAAGGTGAGAAGAACACCAATGCTGTGAGATACATGTTCAGGATGGACTGTGAGTTCGAGAGTTCTCTCCCTCCCAATCACGACTCCCTCGTGGAACATGTCAAGAGAGCAAATGATCAGGCTGCCGTACATCGAAGAGTCATTCAGCAGTTTGTGAATGCACCTAATCCGACCAACCATTGTAAGGCAATGGATGATGATTATCTTGTGATTAAATGTTGAGACATACTTCCTGCCCCCAGATAACCTCCTGGCAGCTATCAAGTGCCAATGTTGGAAAAGCAAATATAGCATTCGACAAGTGTGAGTGCATGAATAATACGATGCCATGCTCAGACATGTGCAAATGTCTAGAAAGTAACAATCAAACAGTTCAGGGTGATCATGAAGATGTAGATGAAGATATTCTGGACTCTGATGTGGAGTAAACATTAACACTTGTAATGTATTTGTGTTTTTGATTGAGAATTTAACGATCTTCTCTGGATTCATTGCATTCACAAGTTGAAGTGAAAGTTTTGGGGATTATTTTTTAGGCATCAAGGAAACTGGATGTCATTGAGCTAACAACACAAGGAACAATTCAAACTGCTTAAACTGATGTTAGCTATTACATATTGAGTTCCATTGAGTGATTTGTCGAGAAAAGTTATTTTTGTTATTCTCATTTATCGATTAATCCTTCGACCCCTAGTGGCCGTTTTACCAGCCGCTATATTCAAACCTCCATATACCCGAGCGGCCGGTTTACCGGTCATTATTTAATCTTCCATATACTCGAATGGGCGGATTTTTATCCAGGGAGTCGACGGTGGGCGAGCCAAAAGTCCAAGGAGCTCAGGGTTCAAAGGGTTAAAAGGTTACCGAGGCAGCTTGTCATACTTCAAATGTTATTGAAATGATACCTGCTCTGGTGGTTTATTGTACATGTACACGTACAGTAAAGAGCAGGTGGGAAGCAATACAGAATGCCTTATTTGAATAATCCACATAGAAGTGAATCCATGGTCGGCACCATTTTCACAAAATGAACGCACTTGACTTACGTCATACAATAGTTCAGGGACTGATCAAATTACCTACATGTAAATTCATGATTCTTTTAAAGACTTATTTTCCTTAAACATACAATTGTGTGACCAAGAATCATCCAAAAATGGATTCAGCATCTTCAGATACAAGGATTTGCCCAATTTCATATGGTTGTACAATCACATGGAAGGAGAGCTCGAGGCCATCCGAGGAAAACGTGGGATGTGTTGCTGAAAGATGATCTGAGAGTGAAAGGCCTAACAAGAGGCCGAGCAAGGGATCGTGCAGCCTGGAAAGCAACCATTAGGTGAACCACGGCTTGCACATGGAAACGGCCATAAAACGATGATGATGACGACGACGACATACAATGTTAATACACCAAACAATAAAGAATGGTAATTTTTGCATAAATTTGCATAATTAAACCAAATATTGTTAAATAAATCATCAGCATCATCAGCAAGGTGATGGAATCCATCATCGCTTCAGACATCAAATCCTTCCTCTTCTCCAATGGCTTGATTTCCGATCATCAATTTGGATTCAGACCAGGTCACTCTACCCTGCATATGCTGCTATTGCTCTCCCAACAATGGATGGAGGTCCTCAACGCCGGACATGAAATCAGAGCCATATCCCTAGACATATCATGTGCTTTTGACACGGTCTGGCACCCTGCCCTGCTCACCAAACTCTCTTCCTATGGTTATCAAGGCCATCTCCACTCATGGCTCGCAGACTTCCTCTCCTGTCGCAGTCAACGTTTGGCCCTAAATGGAGTTCTTTCATCCCCCTCCTGTCCAGGCTGGAGTTCCTCAAGGCAGTGTTCTGGGTCCTGTTATTTTTCTGGTTTTCATCAATGATCTCTCCGACTCTCTGGAAAATCCTCTTTATCTCTTTGTTGATGACTCCACCCTCTGTCATACCATATGTCATCCCTCAGACCGGCAAGCAGCAGCTTCTTCGCTCTCTGCAGATTCGGATAAAATCACAAACTGGTCCAACACGTGGAACATGTCTTTCAATCCGGACAAATCTCACACTCTCACTATGTCTCTTCGAAAGGACAAGTTGGAACTCCCCCCCCCCCACCCCAATCTACTTTCTCAACAATCCTCTGGAAGAAGTCCTTTCATTCAAGCTTCTGTGTCTCCCTATCTGCCATGATTTTTCCTGGGAAAGCCACATTTCCAACCTCGCCTCCATAGCCAGTCGTTGACTGGGCATCCTCCATCGTGCAAAGTCCTTCATCGGCACACCTGAGCTCCTGACCATATACAAAGCTTTCGTCCACAGCTTGGAGTACTGCTCTCCCCTCTGAGCTGGTGCTCCTGCCTTAAACCTTTCTCGGCTTCACGCTGTGGAAACCAAGGCATTTAGGATCATTGGTATCTCCCTCAGATGTGGAAGATATTATTTTTACTTGACTCCTCAGGACATTAGTAGCCATTGGACATATCGACATGGCTTCCAGCTTGAGACTTGAACCTGTGATTCCAGCCTCATGGGCTGTGTGGTTTAATGGGAATGTCAAATGGGCTCTTTATTACATACATATGATGTGTATGCCTGGTGTTGGTTTAATGGTTAGGGTGGTGGGCTTGGGATCCTTCGATCCTGAGTTCAAATCCCACTTGGCTGTTGAATTAATTCCAGGTGGGGTTAACTGCCTGTCATCCTTCTGAGGTTGGCAAAATGAATGCCAGCATGCTGGTATCCTGTGTCGGAGGACGACCCATCCAGGATTTGCCAAATAGCCAAACGTGGTGAGCTGAGTCTTTGGGCCTCTCACTCTCACTGCAGGCAGGTCGGTGGTCATTCTGTGTTCTACTGTCTCCTCTCTGTATTTCCCCCCCCCTGCACTGTCTGTGATATGTCCCCCCCTCCCCCCATTTTTCCGCAGGGCGCTCAAGGTCCGCCAGCAACCCCCTTCTGGTAAAACTACCAAAATCACGAATCACTGCTCACCTTCACTCTTTCATTCCTCCTTTTCCCGCCTTTGGAATAAACTCCCAAACTCTCTTCAATCCCATTCTTCCCTCCAGGTCTTCAAAACAGCTGTTCACCACCACCACCACCACTTGTCTTCACCCATCCAAAGCCATGATCTTTTCTACCCCCGTTAATCCACCCCAAACCCACCTCCTTCAAATTCCCTGCCTTCCTTCCTGAAAGTTCCATGTCGTGTTAGGTCCTGAAAGTCCCTGTAATGTCCATCTTGTATACCCCGTGTTCCCTGCCCCATCCCTCTCCCTTCCAAAGATCTAATGTCTCTGTTCCCCACTGTTTTGTCCTTCCCTCTCCCACCCCTCTTGTCTCCTGCTCCCCTTGTTGTGCATTGTGTGTTAGCTCTCATATGAGCCTCGACAATGTATTTTTTTAAATGCTGTTTAATGAATTGGAAGGATTCTGCACCTTCAATTATGCTAATTTGTTTGATCATTGGCGGTATGTTCAATTTGCTGATGTAATATCACAAAAAGAATGGATTTGCATAATTTTGCCAAATATCATGAAAACGTGCATTTTTATGACTAGGAAACATTGATATTCAGATTCAGCACCCAAAATTACATGAGGAACCAAAATTTCAGGTGGTGTGAAAAGGTGACCCATGAAAGCCACAAAATTAAATGATCATCCCACAGTATGTCGCCCCACCGTGTGGTCATCCCCAGTGTGGTCATCCCACAGTCATAATGTAAAATATTGGTGAGTACAGTATAGATAGCCACATCATTTGTAAAAGAGGTGTTCTCTCTTGAGACAATACACACTCTTTTCGAGACTGCTCTGGTCATCACATGATAATGTGACACATTGAAAAGCATAGGAGCTAAGATGCCTAAACAAATGCCACTGTCAATGATGAATCGGTCAGGATCTTGGCTGTTGGTGTGAACATAGCTCGTGCCGCGAGTACATCATCCTTCGATAAGAATACGATACCATCCAGTTTTGGAGGCATTTCACAAGCTGCCGGGAGGTTACATTTGGGGTGTGGGTGGGAGGGATTGAATCAAAGGCTGCTTTTAGATGCACATACGTCATATAGAGTGCTTGTCTGAACTCTACTCTCTCCACTCCTCGATTGGAAGTTATAAGCTGAACATTCAGTCAGAAACAGGAGTGACCAGGGTCAAGGCCTCTCTGTTCTTATCGCTAACATTTAAGGAGATGTGGGTTAGTATGACATTCGAGGACTTGGACAAATGCTTTCCAGGAATTAAAGTGGGTTATTCCCCTGTGGTTGGTATTTCTTGCATTTTTTTTCTTGCTTTTCCCTCTCCATAGGGCAAAGACTAAACTGTTTAATCAACCCTCAATTAGCTGATTCATTCTACAGATGACATGGAACTGTTTGTGTATCCAGTGAGAGATGCCATCTACTACTTTATTGAGTACTACATGGGATATCTACAGGGTGATTCATAAGCCCCAAGAGTAATAACATGTTGCAGTAATCACAATAATACAGAATAACAGTAGTAATCGGACAACTTAGCTCCGAATGTGACCGGGCAGTGTTTGTCTCTGGACGGGTCTGGGCGGTGTTTGTCTTCGGGTGTGCCTGGGTGGTGTTTGTCTCTGGATGTGTCCGGGCGGTGTATGTCTCCGGATGTGTCCGGATGGGAGTTTGTCTCTGAACGTGTCTAAGCAGTGTTTGTCTCCAAGCAACTTAGCTCCGGATGTGTCCAGGTGGTGTTTATGTCTTGACGGGAGTTTGTCTCTGGATGTGTCCAAGTGTGTTTGTCTCCGAACATGTCTGGGCAGTGTTTTCTCCAGGTGGTATTTATTGTCTGACTGGTAGAAAATGGATTTCAGACATTATTTTGTTTCCATCTTCACTGTTATTCTATGCAGAAGCATTTTGATGAGACGGTGTGAATCGTAATTAACGGTCCACCGCACATCTGCCTTCCCTTTCTCTCACCTTTCACTGCCTTCCCTTCCGCCACCTCTCCTCACTCTCCCTTCTTCCTCGCTCCCACTCCCTTCTCTCTCTTTCCTCATCCACCTCCTCACTCTCCTCCCTCTCTCTCTCTCCCTCACCCCTCTCCTTCTCTCCCCCCTCTTCTCCCCCCCCTTTCAGTATACCCATCAGCGAAGCGACGGGTGGTATTTGCTGGTCATAAAATCTTACACTAATACAATAATTACAATACCTCTTTAGACATCAAGTGCATTCGTATTCAATTTAATCGTCTTGTTTGTGTTTCTCCTCTTATGGTACCCACACCACTGCTTCCAACCTCTCTTCCACTGTGACTGGACTGGTCTCTGCCATCTTGGTTTAATATAATATTTGTATTATCTGAAAAAATAAAACTATAAATACATGGTATAAAAAGTATAAATACATGGTATAAACAGTATCAATACATGGTATAAAACAGTATAAATACATGAAAACAGTATCAACATGGTATAAACAGTATAAACATGTGTAAACAGTATAAATAACATGATAACAGTATAAATACATGTGTAAACAGTATAAATACATGGTATAAAACAGTATCAATACATAGGTATAAACAGTATAAATACATGGTATAAACACTATAAATACATGGTATAAACAGTATAAATACATGGTATAAACAGTATCAATACATGGTATAAACAGTATCAAATACATGGTATAAACAGTATAAATACATGGTATAAACAGTATCAATACAATGTATAAACAGTATAAACATGGTATAAACAGTATCAATACATGTTAAAACAGTATAAATACATGGTATAAACAGTACAATACATGGTAAACAGTATAAATACATGGTATAAACAGTATCAATACATGGTATAAAAAGTATAAATACATGGTATAAACAGATCAATACATGGTATAAAAGTATAAATACATGTATAAACAGTATCATACATGGTATAAAAAGTATAATACTGTATAAACAGTATCAATACATGGTATAAAAAGTATAAATACATGGTATAAACAGTATCAATACATGGTATAAACAGTATAAATACATGGTGTAAACAGTATAATACATGGTATAAACAGTATAAATACATGTGAAACAGTATAAAACATGGTATAAACAGTATCAATACATAGTATAAACAGTATAAATACATGGTATAAACACTATAAAAACATGGTATAAACAGTATAAATACATGGTATAAAACAGTATAATACATGTATAAACAGTATAAATACATGGTATAAACAGTATAAATACATGGTAAAACAGTATCAATACATGTAAAACAGTATAAATACATGTATAAACAGTAATCAATACATGGTATAAACAGTATAAATACATGGTATAAACAGTATCAATACATGGTAGCAACAGTATAAATACATGGTATAACAGTATCAATACATGTATAAAAAGTAAATACATGTAAACAGTATCAATACTGTATAAACAGTATAAATACATGGTATAAACAGTTATAAATACATGTATAAACAGTATCAATACATGGTATAACAGTATAATACAGTATAAAAAGTATAAATACATGTATAAACAGTATAAATACATGTGTAAAACAGTATAAATACATGGTATAAACAGTATAAATACATGGTATAAACAGGATCAATACATGGTATAAACAGTATAAAATTACATGGTGTAAACAGTATAAATTACATGTATAAACAGTAAAAATACATGGTATAAACAGTATAAATACATGGTATAAACAGTATCAATACATGTATAAACAGTAAAAATAACATGGTATAACAGTATCAATACATGTATAAACAGTATAAATACATGGTATAAACAGTATCAATACATGTAAGCACAGTATAAATACATGGTATAAACAGTATCAATACATGGTATAAACAGTATAAATACATGTATAAACAGTATCAATACATGGTATAAAACAGTATAAATACATGGTATAAACAGTATAAATAATGGTATAAACGAGTATCAATACATGGTATAAACAGTATAAATACATGGTATAAACAGTATAAATACATGGTATAAACAGTATAAAATACATGGTATAAACAGTATAATACATGGTATAAAACAGTATAAATACATGGTATAACAGTATCAATACATGTATAACAGTTATAAATACATGGTATAAACAGTATCAATACATGGTATAAACAGTATAAATACATGGTGTAAACAGTATCAATACATGGTGTAAACAGTATCAATACATGGTATAAACAGTATAAATACATGGTATAAACAGTATCAATACATGGTATAAA